>CM039437.1:17125079-17611539 GCA_022379115.2 Bauhinia variegata
ATACAAAATCAAAACCCCGTGTTTGACAGCTGGATCCCCTTTCAAACCTCCCGTCCTATTTCCAAAGAATCGAAAATAGACAAAAAAAAAGGTTAAAAACCCCACAACCCCTCAAAATCAATTTCCATGCCCGCTTTTTCCCCAAGATCCAACGGCCCATGTTGCGCGTTCCAAATCCCTCCCTTCCCTAAACGCAATTATCGCTCCCACTACTCCCCCCACAAAAATTCGCCACCCCCGGTTCGGCCCTCAAAAACCACTCTCTTTTCTGTCTCTATTCCTCTCTCTCTCTCTTTCTCTTTCTTCCCTCTCTTGCTCTCTTTCTCCGCCCCTTTTTGTCCTCGTCCCTAACCAGATCTCCGCCCTCTCTCCCATTCGGCAATGGCGACCGCTCCCTCGCCTCGCGAAGAGAACGTATACATGGCCAAGCTTGCCGAGCAAGCCGAGCGCTATGAAGAGATGGTTGAGTTTATGGAGAAGGTTTCCGCTTCCGTCGAGAACGAGGAACTTACCGTAGAAGAGAGGAACCTTCTCTCCGTCGCCTACAAGAACGTGATCGGTGCTCGCCGTGCCTCCTGGCGCATTATCTCCTCCATCGAGCAGAAGGAGGAGAGCCGAGGCAACGAGGATCATGTCTCCATGATCCGTGACTACAGATCCAAGATCGAGAGTGAACTCTCCAACATCTGCGATGGGATCCTCAAGCTTCTCGATACCCGCCTTATCCCTTCGGCTTCTGCTGGCGATTCCAAGGTCTTCTATCTCAAGATGAAGGGTGATTACCACAGGTACCTCGCTGAGTTCAAGACCGGAGCCGAGCGCAAAGAGGCTGCCGAGAGCACTCTCACCGCCTACAAATCTGCTCAGGTTTTCTATCATTCATTACACTTATCACCCCCCCCCCTCTCTTTGATTATTTCATGTATCTAATTTAATTAATAGCCATAAATAGGAGTTTATATACATGGTATAGTTTTCTGGCTTGAATTGTGTGATGGTGAATTTCTTTTCTACATTATTTTAGAGGTTGGTTTCCCCGTCAATTCTCGCGTAGGAGTAGTTCTTTGATCTTGTGATGCAGATCTGTCAGGCTTACTGCGACAAACTCAATAATTGAAATCTATGTTAGGCATATTTAACAACTTCTGGTCAACTATGTAAGTTCTGAATAACTAGCCTATGCTTTTTCCTTCACTGCACGCATCTAAAGGAAAAAGCTGGGTTGATGATTGAAAAGTTGTTGTAGATCTCTTTATTTTTGGGTTGTTTCTCCTTGTCTGATATTATATATCTAATCTGTACTTGCTCTGCAGGACATTGCGAATTCGGAACTGCCCCCAACTCACCCAATTAGGCTTGGTCTTGCGCTGAACTTTTCTGTCTTTTACTATGAGATTCTTAACTCTCCTGATCGTGCTTGCAACCTTGCAAAACAGGTTAGAATTATAGAAATTTGAACATCGTGTCCTGCGTGTATGCCTTGTAATTTTAATTTTAATTTTCCTATTTGAAACGACTTATATGATGTGTGATAAGAGAAAAGTGAAATTATAGGCTGCATTGAATGCCATGAAATAGTTAACATTTGCTGTCCATGATTACAAATTTGTTTGTTAAATAACTGAAATTTATGTCATACTTTTATTTCTATGTTTTGAGTATTGTTATTGTGCACCAATCTAGTATTAGGTGCTCTCTTAATGAAATAGTTAACATTTGCTGTCCATGATTACAAATTTGATTAGTTACTCATAATGAATCCTTTTTATTTTGATATTCACCAGGCTTTTGATGAAGCCATTGCTGAATTGGATACATTGGGTGAGGAGTCATACAAGGATAGCACTTTGATCATGCAGCTTCTCCGTGACAACTTGACTCTCTGGACCTCTGATATGCAGGTCCTTATTTCGAGACTTTCTTTTCTATTTGATCCCGTGATTTGTATATTTTGTTTACATAATCTTGATGTTCATTATGTTTATATTTTATATGATATCAGGATGATGGAGCAGATGAAATTAAAGAAGCCGCCCCTAAAACTGATGAACAGCAGTAAAAATGTCTCGCTGCTAATTAGGATTGAACTTCTCCGATATAAGTTTTTGAATGGAGAAGATGCTTGTTGCTAATCTCTATGCTACTGAGATTTTAGGCATTCATGTCTTTGTTATGCATTATGGTCGTACTGGGCTCTTTTAGTTTGTCCTTCCATTTTTTCGCGTTTCTGAATTGCCTATTTTCTTGAGAACATTGAAGCTTTTAATATATATGCCATTGGGATTTCAAGGTTATATTATCTCCCTCTAGTAAACTCTTATGTCCCCCAGTTTTAACAAATGTATTAGTTTTGTGTAAGTATTTCATTTGAAAGCGCAATCTTTCTGGATGAGCATTGTCCCTCTGTATCTGCTACTAATCAACTCTGCGTTGATGTTTGTATTCATGTTTTTCATCCTTTGCGTCTGGAGCGCTTTCCGTTTGCGATATTCGTGCTAAAGTTTTTGAGTTATAATTTTCTCGTTGAACCTTGTTTGACTAAATTGTCGTTGCCAATTACGACCCAAGTACTGATTTATAATTTCGTCATTGTCCAATCCATTTGTTTACGTGAAATCCTGAATGGATGAGGTGTCGGAGAGGATGATGTTGGATTTAAACTTTAGTTACATGATGTTTGCTAATGATTAGACTAGATTCCGAGAATCAAGCAAAACAAGTAAAGTTCATAACGACTTGTAAGTGTACCACTCATACCATGTACATGTTTATGATGAAGCCCCACACAATCAAACGCCGAAAAGAATCTTGAAAGTCTGGCAAGTACTATATACACTCCTCGAATCGGTGTGAAAGGTAGTCATCCAACAGTAATACGCATCGCCATTTTAAAATAAAAGCTATGCATGATAGTCCACTGTTCGACAGGCAGTAAATTCATGAACTCATTGGTTCGCATGTCTCAATATAACTTCCAGTCTCATTTACCCGAGGTAAGAAAGTATCAAATTTCATTTGACTGACTGCCATTCTCACCCTCAAGTAGTCATAAACATCTAGCGGTTAACAACCATCGGCCAACCTAGGATATGAGAGAACTACATTTCAAAAACTGATGTCACATGGTTCATATCAATCCACCTAAGTCAAAAAACAGCAGCACTGAGAAAACCACTCAGATAACGCCAAATTAATGGGGCATAAAATTAGAGAGCAACCAAACAATCTCAGAACACTAACTTGGAGAAGAGCGAGAGAATGTAAGAAGATGGAATATAAAAACATGGTTCTCTACCAGAGAGCGATCTATGAACACCCCGAGAACTTTAACCAAAAATAACGCTTACAGGATCACACCTTCTCAAGTTTCTACCCACTTTCCCCAGCTTAACTAGCCTCATCAAGCAAAGCTAGAGCACGAATTGGAAGCAATATCTATAGTGAATGCTTAAATTAGACATTGACACATCAAGTGTTCATAGTTGTGCATCAAAAATCAAAATCAATAGGATGTTATCGTCATAACTGCAATCTAAACAGCAGTAATTAAAATAAAATAACATCTTGTGCCATTAACATTTACATCGATTTAGTTGGACTTTATCTATGTTAGTCATATTCACAAGTTCACAACCCTATCTTTTAATGAAGTTCCCTCAGTAACGAAAGGTAGAATTACCATCCCATTCTGGAGCAAGAGAAACCAAAATCTAATAAAGGTTCCCTAGAAGAATTTCAGTCTCGTATGCTTCAATTCTGCGGAAACAGCACTTGAAACAGCAATTCTACCAAACTTCAATTCTCCACACAAAATTTCTCCACAGAAATGTATACACAGTTAGTCTTGCTAAAGAATGCTGCACACAACAGTTTTCTGGTAACACAATCCCTCACTATACATGTATTGCATTGGAGACCACTGAGTTGCTGATATCAGTTTGTCCAAGAACTGATAACGAGTTTGGCAGTAAGATCTTGAAAAATTACATCTTTAGTATATAAATATATGTGGGTCATGCTAATCGACCCAGAGGCTGCCACAAGAAGTATCCACAACAGGAATCAAACTGGAAATTAGAAAAGAACATCATATATAGAAATGTGAAGGTAAGAAATTGTTTACATCAAGGCAGCAGCATCCCACTATATTTGTATGATAACTTCTAACTTCTGTCATCCCCTAAAATCCCCAAAAGGCAGAAACAAATGCAAAAATGTTCCTTTTTCATGTCTTTGATATCCATTTACAACATAAGTTAAGTAGTAGCGGGGGCTAGTTTCAGTCCAACCACCAGAAATTGAGTAAATCCCCTTCCCTCCACCTAAAACCATTTACAAAACCCACAAAAGAAATCCTAGACTTGAAACAACAACTTTCTTACCTGAAAAACTTCAAAGATCTCTCCATCTGGGGCTTGGAACAGGCACTGTCGGCGAAAGAGGGAGCTGTGGAAACCCCAATTGACCCGACGAAGGCGAAAACAGAATACCTGGCGAGAGAAGAGGGAAAGATGATCTTGGTGAGTTCAGGCACCCAAAAGGAACCGATGGAGACGGAATCTGAAACTGTGGCTGTGGTTGTGCCATTGCAGATGTTTGTGAAGGAACTATCCCCTGTTGCGTCGGTGGATGCTGCTGGGGCTGCGATTGTGGCTCTAGCTGAGGCTGTTGGGGAGTAAAATTATTCCATCGAGGCGAGACAAGAGGAGCTAAGGGCGAAAATCCCGAGAATTGCTTGGAGTTTGGATCGACGGTGGACATGGAATTCTGCAGATAGCGCATATACGCTGATACAGGAGATTCAGCGGCTGCGTGCACTGTCGGAAATGGTGGCAAAGGAGATAAAGGTGCAACTGATCTTCCAAACCCACAGAAGTTATTGACTGAAACCGCGTACATTGGGTCGCCGGGGATTGCGGCGGCACCGCTAATAGTGGGCAGTTGAGGAGGTGGCATGCCGCTGTTCATCAACGGAGGTGGGCGATTGCTAATCTGAGCCAGAGGTGGTGGGCGAATACGCTGAAGGCGAGAGCTTGGAGGCTTGGGTTGTTGAATAGGTGGGGGAGTTGAGATGCGCTCATGAGCAGGAGAACCTGTGAGCTTCTGGACCACATCCCTGAAGTCATTTTTGTTGATGTTGTATACTGGTGGCTGATGCTGCAAATTCTGCGGCTGCGCCTGTGCATGTACCTGTACCTGCTGCTGTGGCTGTGGCTGAGACGGTGGTGGTTGCGGCTGTTTATGATTAAAATTTTGATTTTGGTGCTGATTTTGAGAAGAATTTTTTATGATAGGCTTGGAAATCTTGTGGGAAAGCTTGTTAAGTTGCCTGAGATAATGATCTCGGTTATTATTGGCTGCGTTGCTATTGCCACTACTGGCTGTGGTAGTAGTGGTAGTAGAGTCTGCAGAGGATTGACAGCTTTTATCCATTACACTACCAAAACGGAGCCTCTTTTCTCTCTCTAGATCTAAATACCTCCCTCCCTGTGTATAGCAGAGAGCTATGTTGGTGGGCTGCTCTTGTTACAGACGGCCAGTAGGGACAGAGAACGCGATATAGAAAATTAATTTCTGGGGCTCAAAAGATATGGTCAAGCACCTAATTCAGAAACTAGCAAGGATTTCTAGCGACTACTAATGAGGGAGCGATGAAACCAAAAAAAAATAAAAAAGGCTTTTTTTCTTAAAAAGAAAAAAAGAATACAGACTCTCTCCTCTCCTCGGTGCTTCTCTCTTTCACTGCTTTTAAGATTTTGTAAGCTTAAAAGAAGAAACTAGACAAGAACCGCAAAAGAAGGGAACTCATGACTTCTATATTTTTCTATATCGATCATCTAATCTAATCTAATAACTGGAACTAATAATATACATAATCCTATCTGCTAACTCTACTATTCACAATCACCCGTGACGCTTTGAGCCTGCGACTGTCACTGTGTGTAAGGTGGCGAGTCTCAAACTCAGACCAACTATGGTCAAACTCAGTAAATGTAATGTTTGAATGAAGCAGATGCTTTGGCTGTTATAAATCAGAATCTTGGATCGTGTACGTCCAAGCAGAGAGTTAGTGAGTGATTGGGCTGATTGGAGGGACCCAGACCCAGATAAAGAAAAAAAGAAAAAATAAAAAAAAACCAGAGAGGATCTTGGGGTTATGGACAAGACAGAGTAGAAAAGAAAAAGAAGAAAAAAAGGGGATGAGGCTAGGTGATGAGTCATATGCCTATGAAATATGACTACTGTATAGTTGTACTACAAATTTTGTGGACTTAATTCCCCTTAAATATAAAAGGGCCATCGTTATTTTCCTTTATATGGAAAAGAATAAAAGAATTAAAATACTTAAATTATGCTTTGCTTAATTAGGAGGTAGCCATATCATATCCACCGCATCGCATGTGTTTGTATTTGTGGAGTATTAAGCATTCTAAGCATGTAATTAATGGGGGTTAACCATTTTCAGAATATTGTTTCCCAGTGTTCACTGTTCTGGTCAAAGGGCGGTTACTCTGTACTGTGTCAGTGTTGAACGTTTTCCCAAATTTCCAATGACCTTTTGACCCCCCATTCTCATGATAATTACCTTTATTACTCCTTGTGCAAGGGATCGGTGCAGGAAAAATTAAATAAGTGCAAAAAGTTAAAAAGGCTTTATATGTTATTATTTATCTTTGAATTTTCTATGCGACAAACGCCGTCTGAGCCTTCAGATAATAGTTGGGCTAAAATAAAGAAAGGTTAAATGCTTCCGGTTTTTTCAATCCAGTTTCGTAGGGACCTCTCAAAGATTATGTTAAGACTTAAATACAATTCCTTTTTTTTTTTTTTTCTTGGTTGATGGAGTTAATATAAACTCTTTGAAAATCGCAAATAATTAATATGGGAAAGAGAATCTTTTCGATGAACAAATTAAATTTAATATTTATCCAATAAAATTTTAATTAAATTGATCATCAATTTTAACGAAATTTCTACATATACCTCCTCTTTCTTTTATAACAAACAAAAAAAATATATTTAGTTCAATACTGCCAGAATAAAGATATTAAGGTGATCCATTAAAATCAGGTTTAAAAGTTTTTTATTTGAAATATTCAAGCTTACTGTACTGGTCAACAAAATTTGCAAAAGGCAGTCCATATCAAGACGACATTTTTATCCGTTGGTAGTTGATGCCAATATCAATACGACTCACGCTATCGAAGCGATTTGCATGGAAAAAGAACAAGACAAATAAATACACGAAACAATAATTGTTTCATCTCATGGATCCCCACTTCTCACATTCAACCTCCAATGTTTTTCTCCTTGTCTTGTCCCCCAAATACATGAACGAAGCTAGTCTCTGTTTTTGAAACTTTAAATGTCCCTTTTATAATTAATGGCCTATTTGGCAATACAGACCTATAATTTGAATATTTTCACCAGGAAAATGATTCACAAGTACTAATCTCACCACAAAATATAGTAAGGCAGGCAGCTTTTACATCCTTGTGTCAAAGAGGTGTTTCTTTAATTCATTAACTCTTCTTGCGATGCCTTTGATCTCGGAAAAAAAATTAAAGAGCAGAGCCGTATTGTTTGTTTGTGCGTGTTGAAGGGGCGAGCGCGTTAGAATCTTAAGCATATATTATGTGGTTGGACGAGATGATTTCTTGTTATTCAGTGGCCATTGTCGTAATGGGCTATGTTGGAGTTGGAGGGTTATACATGTACTTACAAAAAATGCTATAATAATATGCTTATTTAATTCCCATAACAGACAAAAATGTTTTGTCTCCAAACATGTTCCATTTTAGGTTTCACGACTTCTTTATTGATAAAAAAAAAATATAAAGGAATTTTAAGTTGTTAAAAAAAAAATTTGAATCAATAAAAATGTTGCGAAGGTAGCAAATTTTGACTGATTATATATAAAATATTCCATGTCCCTCTATATCTTTTCTTACCAGGGATTTCTTGTCTGATCTTAATTAGATAGAAATAGAAGCACTCACGAGTAAGTTATTCCCATCGAAAGGAACCAAACGGTGAAGTCCGGCAATCTCGTCTGAGATTGTGGTTTAAGCAGATGACAAATGGTTGTAAACACGTCACGTCACGTGACTCAGCATGTGTTGACCGTGCTTTTGAAACATCGAGAATTTGCATATTCGGTGCTTCTTTATATATAATAATCTTTCCCCAAATAAGGTAACTCAATTTGTGATGAATGAAATGTGACCTTATTTTAGGTGTTGCCGACTAATTAAGTTACTCTATCATCATCCTTCACGAGCATAACCATCGCATCCTTCGTGGATGATCTATGGAGGCGTCTTCTCGTAAAGTAAACTAATCCATATTTGGTTTAGCCATGAGATGTAACTAGAATAGAATCACTTTTTCTCCCTAACTTCGATTTTAATTTCAGGAACTGAATTGGTTTTGTGAAGTTGAACTCAACATAACATGCTAACGTGTAAATTCCTTGGTTTGGATCTTCAGTTGTGAGCTGTGATGTGGAATGCCCAACGAAGCCCAATGTGTGTGGAAATAGGATTTGGCCCAACAGGTAAATTACATTTGTTGGTTTACCTCCATTGAGAAACAGACAAAACAGAGGCAAAAGCATCCCCTTCATTCCATCACCAAGGGTTTTGGCTATCTTACTCAAGCTCTGCTTTCAAGCGGACACAACCCACGTACCCATAATTGATCTTCTTCTGTGTGTCGATGGAGAACAAAAGTGGCGCCCAAGAATATAGAGGCAAACCCATAATATGCAAAGGTTTTGTCTTTTTAATCTCCGCAGTTAGATCTTGCCTACCTCTAAGACTGTATTATATATGTTTGACTCAATCTTGTTCCTTGTGTTCGAAAATTGAAACAGCTGCCATCTGCAGAAAAGCGGGTGAACCTCTAGTTATAGAGGAAATCCAGGTAGATCCACCAAAAGCTTGGGAGGTTCGGATCAAGATCATCTGCACATCTCTCTGCCATTCTGATGTAACCTTTTGGAAAATGGATCGAGTAAGCGAATTAATACATGATCAGTTTGATTATATATCCACTTGAACTTTCTCTCAACTCAAATGGTTATCCTGGTCGTTCATTTCAGTTACCATTTCCAAGGATTCTTGGCCACGAAGCTGTCGGGTAATGATGAATTAAATTAACCTTTCTATGCATTGTGGTGTTAGTTTCATTTGAATTGAGACGAATCGTTTGGTTGCAGAGTGGTGGAGAGCGTAGGCGAGCATGTGGAACAAGTTAAAGAAGGGGACTTGGTGGTGCCAGTGTTTCTTGCAAACTGTGGGGAATGCAGAGACTGCAAAAGCACGAGAAGCAACACGTGTTCCATGGGCGGAAACCAGTTGTCGAAGAGCATGCCTAGAGATGGAAGCAGCAGATTTAGGGACATGAAAGGAGAGGTGCTGCACCATTCCTTTCGTGTTTCCAGCTTCAGCGAGTACACCGTCGTGGATGTGATTCATGTAGTCAAAATCACCCGCGACATTCCCTTTGATAAAGCTTGCTTGCTCAGTTGCGGAGTTTCAACAGGTGTCACTCGTTCATTTCCATTTTTAAAGCAATAGTCATTATCTTCACTCTTTTAATTTAAGCCTCTCCTGATTGCCACTTGTAAAATTTTGTGATAAAAATATTTGCCTTACGTATAATAAGGCTAAAGAAGATAGAAGACCCAAGTGCAACAAGAGACAAGTGGAAGTCAGTAGCACAACTACCCCACTCCTCTAAAAGGACCTTTCATCCAAGGGAGAATTGCCGAAAATAAATAATGAAAATTATTTTAGCAAAAAATGGCAATTCTAATTTTTGTTGAATTATTGCTCATCAATATCTTGTTATTTGTTTCTACTTTTAAAGGCCTTTTTATTTTCCTTACCTATCTTCTTGAATGCATTCTGGGAGCATCATTCGTTCCCCGTTTATTTTACGACGATAATTTTTGTTAAAAACTTTTTCAATTTATATGTCAAGGAGTGGAAAATGCACGAGAACTAAAATAACCAGGGAGGATTGGCGAATTGCAGGGGTGGGAGCGGCATGGAAGGTGGCAGACGTGGACCAAGGGTCCACCGTGGCTATATTTGGGCTTGGAGCAGTAGGCCTAGCGGTGAGTTTGTGAAGCCCAGTTAAATTAGAAAATGATTGGCCTAATCAATCTAGCCTAGTAATTCTTGGTCCAATGATTTAACAAGCAAGAAATGTGTCAGGTTGCGGTGGGAGCAAAGCAACGAGGAGCCTCAAAGATCATAGGCGTTGATTTAAATCCTGAAAAATTTAAAATAGGTTTTTGCTGTATTGGTCGTTTTACTTTCACAGTTTGCACTAGCCCGTCTTATAATTTGAGGCGTGAACTTGATAATACCGCACTGCCCCATCTTGTACAGGAAAAAAATTTGGGGTGACTGATTTTGTGAATCCAGATACTTGTAAGGAGAAGCCCGCGAGCGAGGTTAACTTAGTTCATGGTTTCTTCTTATTATGTATTCTTCAAGCACAATGATGTCATTAATTATAACATGTTTAGTGCGATTGGTGTTCATCAGGTGATAAAGGAAATGACAAACGGAGGTGCTGATTATTGCTTTGAGTGCATAGGCCTGGCATCGTCAATGGCCGAAGCTTTTAATTCTAGCCGAGAGGTTTGCTCTGTCCATTATTTTTTTGTCACTGATAGAAACTTATATGGTTGGTTTGATATATGAATATGAGATTGATCAGGGCTGGGGGAAAACGGTGATATTAGGGATTGAAATGCATGGTTCATCGGTAACTCTGAATCCCTATCACTTGATGAGAGGAAGAACTATAATGGGATCACTATTTGGAGGCATCAAACCCAAATCTGATATTCCCTTTCTTGTTAACAAGTATTTAGACAAAGTAAGCGTGTGTTTTATGCATGTTATCAACTTCAATTTAATTAATTAGCATCTCTCTTCTGTTTCTATCTATAATAATGAGAGGAATTTGGCAAATGCAGGAGATTTGCTTGGACGACTTCGTATCACGTGAGCTGGGCTTTAAAGACATAAACAAAGCTTTTGATCATCTCCTTGCAGGAAACGGCCTCCGCTGCATTATATGGATGGATAAGTAGTTGAAAAAAGACCGTCTGTTTGTCTAACTTTTATTAATGTAATATTCTGCTTTTTTCACTGTCTTTGTTTATCATAATTAATAAATAATGAACTGTAGCACTGTATTAAGTTGAAAAATGCCTGCGGGGCATTGGATTTGGACATATTTCTTGTCAATTATTGTTATATGTGATATGTGTTTTCAGTATTTCATTGATAATTTTCACTGAGAATACGATAAATACTAAAAAAGAAATAAAAAGTGACTTTCCATGCTTTTAATTAATTTATATACTGAGAATACAAGTGTTTACTGCTAAGTTTCAGGACCAAATAAATAAATGAGTTTCAAAGAAAACCATATCTATGTGAACAATCATACGATGATAAACAAATCATTAGTTTGACGAATTGAACCTGATACAATTGGAATTTTCCTTATTTAAATAATATAAATATTGGTTTTATTGAGATCACATGGTATATAATTTTTTTTTAAACGACTTTAAAGGAAGGTTCTTTAGGATATAGAAAAATTTCTTTATGATTAACTTCAACAAAATACAACAGAAAATGATCAAATTAAAATCTATATTTGAAATCAATAATGATAATAAATTTTATTTTTATAATTTCTGTGTTATATATAATTAAGATATACAAATAGATTATTGATGACTTTTATAAGCTCAACATAATATTTTAATCACTTACATAAACAATTCACTTTTCCCCATCAATATACTAGGCTTTTTATTTTTGAATTTTAGGAAGTCTACGTTATTTTTTAAATCCCCAAATTGGCAAATTACCATGAAAGTTGACACTTTCAAACAATTATACTTCGGCCCAATTTCTGAGTTCATGTAGCTTGTAAGCCCAAGCTCAGGCCCAAACTAGTAGCACTGATTTAACACAACACCCCTGTGAATTATGATAGAGACAGATTCCGGAAGCAGCAAATAGAGCAGCTTCTATCTTCCCGTTTGATCTCCCATCTTCTCGGGTCACAAAATGGTCCGCGCCTAGAATTAACACGTGGCTCGCGTACAGTAGATTTCGCCATTCTCACTCGTGCTTTTACTTCTACAGAGGCAGTAACTCTTGCTTTTACTCAGTAAGTATGGCCTTTTAACCTGACCCCTAACGTCCAATTAGTCATTCTCTTTTTGTTTTGGCCGCCCGCCTGAGCTGACCTGACCGTGAGGATATACTGTAGCTAAGACTAAGTAGATCCGCTTCCTCCTTCGTCAATGGCGGAAGCTGCTGACAAAGCTCCAACTCTAGCTGAGGTAAACTCTTTGGGCTTCAACTGTCCAAATACCCAGATGAAATCATTCCTTTGACTATTCATTTATCCGTTTTTGTTTATGAATTTAATTGTTAGATCAATTTCTGGATTAGCATATAATTTCGTTTTCAAGTAATGTAAGTTTGAGCATAACGAATCGGTGATAGTTTACGGAGGAAATTACTGAAATTTGAAATTGGTTCTGATTTATTTTATGTCATCGGCCCCCTTCAAAGTTCCTTTATTTTGAGAGTGATTAAAAATGGAATCATTTTTTTAAGCAAGTAAATATTTCTAGTGTTTGAGAGGGATTTTTTAGCTTCAATTTGTGCCCAATTATTGTATTTTGGAACATTGTCCTTTGAATTGGTTTATGTTTCTCTCTTGAATAATTAATAAACGAATCTAGCTAATTGTGGGTTCAGAATTTTGCTCAAAACATATGGGTAGAACTTTTTCCTTTTCCTGAGGGATCGGCGTTTTCCTTATTGAAGTAATTCCTGACATGTTCATTAAAAAACTGTAGTAAAATTGGGGTTGGTAGCTTGCTCGCCTGAAATTCTATGCAGGACCTATACCACAAGAACATGAATTTGAGACTCCATATTTCCCCAGTAATGTGGGATGTGTACACTTTTGATCGGCCTTCTGCTCCATTAGACTCTAATCTGTATTCTGTGCCCCATTTCAGGAAGAAATAAGAATGACAAAATGATTAGATACTTCAAATCCAACAACCCTATCGTATTTGAAAGTTTATGTTATACTCATTTCATTAGTACAAGACTATCTCCAAGTTAGTCTTCATTGTAGATTAATTAATTGTATGTTTCTTTAGTCATGTCTTACGATTATGAACCCCAGACGTGAAGTGACATATGGAACTACACTGGTAGAAATCCTAATAAACATTTTGGGTACTGAAGTATGTAAATTTTGTCCATTGGGTATGATGCGTTGGTAGACTTTTATCTGTAGGTTGGTGACAACATTTATATGGTTTCCGCAGCTAAGACAAGATTTTTTTTACTTCTTGGCATTTGCTTTAACGCTTTGATTATTGGTTTCCTCTTGTCACGCATGAGATAAATGTGGCTGACTTTTATTCCCTTTTTCTTTCTTTTACTTGCAGCAATATTTTGTGAAGGATAAAGAGGAGAAACCAGATTCTGTTACAAAACCTGTGGAAGTGGAAGTTGAGAACCCTAAGGAAGCTGCTTCCCAGGAGGTTGTCGCTGCACAAACTGTGGAAGCAACCACTGAAATTTCTCCTGCAGTTGCTGGACAGAGCAGTGAAGTCACCCCTGCTGCAGAAGAGAGCAACAATGCAACTACAGAGCAAAGCAGTGGAAATGCTGACGAGGAGAACACCAGTGATCAAGAAGCAGCTGAAGAGACCCCGGAAATCAAGGTTACTTTTTACTTCACCTAACGCTTCTACAGTTGTAAAGATACCTAATTTCATCATGGGCATGCTCTTTTCTTATTATGTAAACTTGTTCATATTTTTCTACTGGTTTCCAGCTTGAAACTGCACCAGCAGACTTCCGATTCCCGACTACAAATCAAACAAGGCATTGCTTTACCCGATACGTTGAATATCATCGGTGAGCTGGAGTTTATTAGCGACTATTTCTGTCAAGCTTGTTGTTGACACTTCCTGAAAAATTTGGTTCATTTCATTAATTCCAAATTGTTGCTTCTCTTCTAGATGCATAGCTGCAAAGGGAGAAGGCGCTCCAGAATGCGAGAAGTTTGCAAAATATTACCGTGCTCTTTGCCCTGGTGAATGGGTATGTTTTATTTCATCATGGTTGTTCAACTTTGTTGATTATCTGCTAATTGTTTGCATTAGGATCTGTTTATCCATTCAGATTAGTTTGCTTACATTCATTTCTCTTGCTCAATAATTATGCTTAATATTTCTCTAATAATTAGTTTACTGGACTGATCATGGAAATGGAGATGCATCGTTTTCTTTGCATATATTATTTGTATGTTATAAGTTAGTGATATTATTATTATGGGGCAACCATATCGCGTAACAAGTTAACAACACCATGACTTTGTATCAAAGAAGGATTGTGTCTGGTTGTATGCATGTATATTTTGTGCATTCGACATGATTGCTAACGACTGCAATTTGTTTTCTCATATTCCGAGTCAAATTTGGACCACCATAGGCAAGGATATCTGTGGAAATTGATACAACATAATATAGTTATTAAATTTGTGCGGTTGCTCTTAACAAAGAAAAATTATGAGGTTGCCTTTTGAAGAGGGATTTCTTAGGAATATATAGGGTGACTCTCATCGTTCATGTCTAGGTGCGTGATAACTGGACCCTAAGTTTGAATTAACTTTTTTCGTCTCAGGTTCTATAACCTTTAACGTGTTGTGTTTCAAATACCCGGCAATCATGCTCCTGGAGTGAGTGATTAGAACCTTGTTAAATCAGAGTTTTACTTGAATCCTTTGTGATCCCTGTCACTTTATCGGATAACATTAATTTCTGAACTGATAGATTTTGGAAGCACTGATAAGTGCCAGTATATAATGTTCCTACTTGTGTGAGGGTCAGCTTTGAGTGTATGACACATATTAGTAAATAAGTCACATGGCTTTATCATTCAACATTATTATATTGTTGGGTATCCTATTCTTTCAAATAGATACTGATACTTGTTTGGATATCGTGATGTGATGGCCCTTTTCTCCATCATCATTCAAGTTCATCACTTGCATCTGAGAGCTAACTTTCTCCTTTATCTATGTTATGTTGTGCATGCGCCAGATTGAGAGATGGAATGAGCAAAGGGAGAACGGAACCTTCCCAGGTCCTCTTTAGGTGCCATTGTTCTGAAATCTTTGACGCACATTTAATTTGTCATTCGGCTTCACATATAAGATTCTGCTGAGAGATGAACTCTCAACCCCTTGAGAGGGATGTTCAATGTTACACGTTGAGTTAATAAAAAATTTTTGCTGTCGGTTGCGTTTGGGAACGAGTATTTACATTATATAATAAAGATGTTTCCTGTCTCCAATGCATTTTCTATTTCGCATCTTGTACCAATAGGCTAAGGGTAAGGGGTCCCAAGAAAGCTACCTTTATCGTAGAGGTTGATGATCATATTAACTCTGGTAGATGTACGACGATAAGTGTTTAATAATTTAACAATTTGTTACAAGATCGGATGTAGTGAAACCTTAACTATGAAAAATGTGGGATTTAAAGGGGATTCGCCAGATCTGAAGTAGAATACAGTTAACATTGGATGCATAATCAACAGTTAAAATTCGATCCAAATCCTCAATCCATGTTATATGCACCAAGGATGTCACATACACCTAATAGCGTCCACACTTATTTTATTTATGATTAAAAAATGTATAAGTTAAATTATTCTTTTAGTCTGTATAATTTTTTAAAAGTTAAAATTTAATTTTTATATTTTCAAAATTTATAAAATATAAAATAGTCCTTATATTTTTTTTAAAAAAATAACGTTTAGCAATACAATTTTTTTTTTTTTTTTGCAACCTCTCGTCTTTCCTAAATCGCTCCGTTGTCTTTTCCTATGCTCTACTTTGTTCAAAGCCGTATGCTTTATATTTCTCAATTTGAGTGCAAACCGGTTGAGTCTATTTGACAATGCTAACTGTGAGGCCAACGTCCAAAGAAATACTTCAACTGACTTTGGTGGGGTGCGCCATGCCCGTGCAGTAGTGCAATGCATGGGCGACGCTCGAGAGCCCCAGTAGCAAGCTACTGTAACGGGCTCACCCCCTCAAAAAATTAATTTAACATCATGTGGGCCTATAACCCACGTATCAGATATTAAACCGATAAGAACAGATACTACACTTGATCTTAGCCAAAAGGCCGAGAAAGGTATGTTTTTCTAATTATCACAATTCGCTTTTTATAGGCCTTGCTGTGTTGATATGTCCTGCATTATTCTCTGTGGGACAACGGAAAGGTGTTTGATTGGTTAACCCTCGACTTCCTACTAGCTGGGGGGAAATTTGAAACATTAACATAGCTATTTTGTTTTTTTGCCATGTGTTGCCAACTTGCCGTGTTGGTCTAAATTTATTGAGCCATCTGAATTATATAGTATAATTTGGGGGAAACTTGAAGAATAATTGAATCAATGTTGTTATTATTGCAGAAATGTCAGTTTTATGATCACATTGATGTTGATATATATATATATATATATATATATGCCTTCTCTGAATGCTCTGCTCTAATTAATACTGAGCAGGGGTCTTCACCGAGTTCACCAGTTCAGTTCAGCAAGGTGGAGATGTTTGTTTTATGCCGCTGAGAAGAGAGTGAATATTAACATGAAGAGCTTATTAAAATTGAAGAAGACCTGTTATAATCTTTTCTTGGTTTTACAAGGATTCATTCAGTCAATTTGTTATGACTGAGTTTTCCTGCAGAACTTTGGATATGGCCTCTGAAGAATTAGGCGCACCAGCTGATCGTAAATTTGACGTGGAGGCATGGAAACCTGGTTTAGAAAGGTTCGGTCAGGTACTGCAACATATCTCTGACAGTCACACTTTTGACAGTATTATGAATATGCTTTCCAGCCACATTTTTTTTTCTGGAGCCTAACTACACCTCAAAGCAGCAAGTTTCAAAAAATTCTCATATGATGTGATATCATAAACAGATATCTAGTGCATCAAATTGCATGGACTATTAGAGCCGTCGTATGGAGATCCGGTATCGTCCATCAGAATCTCCAGTTAAACAGACCAGAAAAGCCAAACCACATCCTGCTCCACCACTGTTTGTTCACATATTAAATGCAACAGCTTGCGCAGTACCCAGATGATTGTCTGTTTGCTTGAGAATTACCAGCAAGAAGATGGTTCTGTTATAGTCCCAGAGCCTTCATGTTATAGCTCCAAAATCACGATTACAATAGATCGTTACATTCACTTTCATTTGGGAAATTACTATGCGGCGTCAGATTGTGGTGATAGTTGAGTTCATGAGTTTTATTAGGGTTTAAACTAGCAAGGTTAAGTGATTGCATATCTTGGGCACAAAACTTGAAGTGACTGATATCCAAAGATGTTCATCAAACGGTGAATCAAACAAACTAATCTCTGGTCAATTGTTCTGTGTTTTTGTTTCAACTTGGAGTCTTAGACTAAAGCAAGATACAAATTATGCTCCTTCTCCCTTTCTTCACGCTTCATGTGCTTGAAGCATTGCATAGAAACTAGAAATTGTCGGTAAAATTAAATCTAAAAAAAATCCGAGGGGAGATGCGGCCGGGAACCAAGACTGGTACAATCCACTAGTTGATTCAGCCTAAAATTTGAGTTTGGTAATGTCGATTTTTGGGACCGGATATGTATATGCCTCATAATTGATTTGTTGGCCCAAGGTACTTATTTTTGTAAGAGTGGTTATCAGATCAACCTGAAAAATTAAGGAAACAAAAATGAGTAAAAAACTCATAGGGTGCGTTTGATACCAATATTGGACAGCACAAGTAAAACAGTACAGCACAAAAAGTTGAGGTACAGAACAATTTTTTGTACTGTTCATTGTTTGTTGTTTAACGTACTGGACAAAAAATTTTATATTATTTTTGTCTAATTTATAGTCATATTTTATTATATTATTTTTAAAAAAATATATAATACAATTTTAATATTTATAACAATTAAAGTAATTTATAAAAATATAAAATTTAAAAAGGCGTCGTCGGTCGCTGATCATTGTCGGTATCTTGCCAGTCACCTATCGTTGTGAATACCTCGCCGGTTGATAACCGTTGTTAAGACTTACCACTATTGATTTGATGAGCCAAGATATAGAGACTTGTAAGATGGTTTAAGAGATAACAATGTTAAAATTTTTGTCCAGTACTCTGGACAAATCCTTGTCCCATGGTTTGGTGAGTAACAAAAATTCAAGGATTTGTCCAGTACCATGGACAAATTTTTGTCCAGTACTGTGGTCTTTTACAAATCAAACAAGAGACAAAAATTTTTGTACTGTCCAGTACCTTGTTTTTTAGCAAATCAAACGGACCCATAATCACTTGCCAAGCCAAACGATGCCGTCAAAAAGCATGCAAAATTGCAAACGGCACAAGGACCTAAAGTCTCATATATAGCAGATGGCTATGCTCTGGCGTTAAAGGTGATCATATATTGGCGATGGTGCCAATCATGATTCGATAATGATGAAAGGGTTAGAGACGTCGAGATATTTCAGTCGACGTCTCGCTGCCATTGGATGTAAAGAGAGAGAGAGAGACATGTAGACATACCTCATAATCAGTCTGAGACACTGTCTCTCGGCTCCTTTGGTATTTCTGGACCCATGGAGAAACATCTGGATCGGTGGCCAGTAAAGTTTCTGTTGCAGTCTGATCGGGACCTAAGAATGCAGATAGAACAGCCAGCTACCCAAAATAAAAGCGGGTGTTAGTAATTTTGTTGAGAAAAGCCAATAACTTTTTTAGTAATTTAAATGTTTCCATGTTTATCTTCTCACTTCTAGATTTAGAATATACAAGACAAATATGATAGTGCTCTCTAAAGCATCATCACCAAAGAGTTTTACTTCCATGATCCAAATAACTAGTGGTTTGCATAGTTAAATAACTATCTTCGTTGAAACAGTTTGAGAACTCATTTCATCATTTGGAGCCACAAAGAAAGAGGAAAAACGTTTGCACGTAAGGCTCTACTGTATTTTTGGCAGCAAAAAGACAAGTATTACTATATTCTTCACAGGACATAAGTAACAGCTTTGACAGTGGATGCTTTTCCTTATTTTAGTTTCACAGAGATAGTGATCAAATATGATCAAATATGTACCTGGCGAGGACCAAAGCCAACAGCTGAAAACTTATCTTTCATCTCCTGAACACTTGCTTTCTCCCATATGGGAACTCTCCCCTCTGGATCTGGGTCTTGAGCATCTGTCCTACCAAATTGCCTATCGAACAAGCCCCACTGGAATCACAATAAAAATAGTTCAGTAGAGACTTAAGTAGTATTGGGAAAATCATTAGAGTGACCTAGATGGTTTTTTTTTTTTTTTTAAAAATAAAAAATAAAAAATTATTACTAGTTTGTTTTTATACAATTTCATTACGTCAAGGTTGATTGTTCATATTAGGCAGAATTTGCGGCAAACACAAGTTAAGAAACAAACCTGCCCATTTGATCCGTATGCAGTGTATAATAAGTTCCCTTTCTGCTCGTTTCCACCACATTTGCGAATGGCAGATGCTAAAAATGTAGCCTTGGTAGCACTTTGTGCTGCAAAAATGAAGGCAATAAAATCAGGGTAACTAACATATATATGACCTTCCTTATTCGGCGTAGACATAACAACATACATGTTTTCTTGTGCAAGATGCATTATTCATAACTTCAAGTAATGGTATCAAAATATGTAACCTGCAAACTGAACGAGATCTGCAAAGGAAATTGGTCCACCCTTGGAGTATGAATCTATCTCCTTTTTTGCTTCCTCTAATAAATTCACGGCAGCAGAAAGCCCCTTATTTTCAGGTCTACGTATTTCTGAGCTTCAGGAAGGAAAAAGAAAAAGGAGAAAGGATTATGATTATCATTGAGAAAAAAGAAAGTTCAAATCCTAATTGTTTAGTAGAGAAGGAGCAAAACTTCACCGCTTGAAAACTAATGACAAATCCTGAAATTTAAGGTAGACTAACAAACAAGTAGGAATAATATCCTGAATTTAAGAGCCTTTCTCATCCTTGTACCAAAAATAGAAGGCTGGAAAATTTTGAATTTTTGACACAATAATAACAATTATTCACAGAATACGTAAACTTAGCAATCCAATTGTGTCATAAACATCATATAAAACTAAGGAAAAAGGGAAAGGAAGTACCTGAACCGTATAGATCCATTTGGGCCACCTGATTTTGTTGCCTACAAACTTAATAAGATGCCAATCAGCAT
The DNA here is from genome assembly GCA_022379115.2 of Bauhinia variegata. Classification (NCBI taxonomy): domain Eukaryota; kingdom Viridiplantae; phylum Streptophyta; class Magnoliopsida; order Fabales; family Fabaceae; genus Bauhinia; species Bauhinia variegata. The sequence continues at coordinate 17,145,444 of CM039437.1, forward strand.
TTTCCCTTACAAGATTGATGACCACTTTCAGTATATGTGTGTCTGTTTCTCACCTTATCATAAGTTAAAGCATCATTTAGCGCCAATGTTAGTATGGATGGACTAAGATCAGGATTTCCCTGAAAACAGTCCAGATGTTAAAAATAGATGATATCTACCTTGGTGTTTTATTTTCTGGATGAATAAAGACATACATGTAAGAAGAGTTACATATTATTTACAGTTTACAAACAGACAATTTTATCTATGGATAAAAGTCGGGTTGCATACCTTTATGGCTTTGTAGAGTGTTTCCTTAACACTGGCTGTAACATTAGAAATTTTGAACTTGCGTGAGTAGGGAGGCCGGTGGACTTTGACGTGAATAATGTGAAAATGTAGACATAAAAGAACTTACAAAGAAACTCAGAACGCTGTCTACGTTGTATCAGATCCGCAGCATTAGCCATTCCAACGAATGACCCAGAACTTCCTATTAATTCCTACATAGAGATACAACTGGCTGGAACTAATCATCACATCAACTTATCCACTAATTCTATAAATTTCGTTTACCAGTAAAGAACCACATATGCATTGCATGTTAGAAATATTCTTGTGTTGAGCACAAATTAAGGAGAAAAAATAGTTTAGCTTTGAGTTAAAATTTGATTGCATTTTAGGTGCTGTTACTTTCAACGTTAAGGCTATACATGATTCTATTTGCATTAGTTCGGAATATTCTCAGAAGGGCTTTTACAATTCGCATTCCATTAGTTTAGGAACAGGGAAAGAAGGCGGTTTCATGTTGCATTTCCTAAAATTTGTATCACTTTCAACTTCAACTGCAAGTCACATTTCCTAAAGATTGTTTCCTCCACTCTTCAAGGATGGAATACGAAAACAAAGTATTGGTCTTACCAGGCCAATTGTCGCACCAAAGCATTTAAGAATGTCTCGCCGATGAAACCGATCTTCATCAGCAACATCGATTTCGATTTTATTACAACAAATAGGTGCCTAATAACATAAACATGGAACAAAGATTATGATCAGTAAGAAAAGGTACCATTTAAATGGTTTTCTCAAACGCTAAGCTTGACAGACAGCGAGAAAGAACAATGCTTTATGATTCAATCCTGACCCATTTTCCACGAATAATGTGTTAAAATTAGTAGATCAACAGTCTTGTGAACTCATGGCACTTGGTAAAGCAAGAATTTTAACTACATTATATTTTTCACACGAGGAAATGATGATAGCGAACTTACTGCGCGAGAGGGGTATCTGGTGGCAGCAGCATTAGTAGTGGTTGATGAGTCACGAACAAGAGGAAGCAAAGAAGGGAAAGTTGAGAGGAAAGAGACACCCATTGCCGTAATTATCTTCTTCCCTGCCTCTGACTCCGCGAGAAGAAATTGGAATGCTCAAGTGAATAGAGACGCATGCGAAATCAAAATGGGTGTACTGGAATTGAAGCTTGTATGTGGACTTGTGGAGTATACTAGCGGGTTAATGATATGCATTATCCTATCTCCCGAGATTTCCTTGCTATCCTATTGTCTTATTCTGACCCAATCTAGGACAAAGTGAGATCCGGTTCGGGAGAACCGACCCGATTCTTCCATTTATTGAACCTACTGAGCCAAACTACTTATTTCAATTGCAAAATTTCACCATCTCCGAATAATATATATATTTTACAGCAATCCAAGTATAGTTGATCTGATGTTTTTCCGTACTATGTGTAGGTCCTATGCTTTTTCTAACAGATTGTCATTAATAATCCACGTATTTTTCGTTTTTGGTTTGTGTTGTTTCATTATTTATTTATTTATTATTATTATGTTTTTGGATACTTCCCAAAACAAAATGAACCTTAGAATTGAAAGAAACATAAGAACATGAACAAACTTGTTTCCTAAGAAACGGATGAAGTTCCAGAGCGAACGCAAGTATAATTACAGGAGAGATAGAGGGAATAAAACATAAGCCAGAGAGAGAGAGAGAAAAGAAAAGTGTGTAAGAGGGAAATATGGTATTATATAGAATCTCTGAGAAAGTAGAATTACATGATTATGGATTGTGAAATTGTGAAGGAGTCTCGTGGCCATCTCTAAAAGCTGACCGACCTGACCTGTCTGTAAATAAAAACCTGTTGATTGAATGAATGAATCCCATCTTCCCAAAGCCCCTTTCCCACTCTACAACTCAGCTGCTTGAGCTTATCCATCTTGTATATCAAACCCCAACTCCGGGGGTTTCCTTCTCTCTTTCTTCTTTGTATTTTCTTTTTCTTTTTTAAAAAAAAAAAAAAAAATCAGTCAAAAAGGAAATGTCTAATTCCAACGAAGCTATCGATATATACACTCTGCCACCGTGTGTCTGCAGTATCTGATTCATCTATCTAAGAACTTGAGAGGTATTCAGACGTGCTGATTCTATCCGACATAAACAGTCAGGTAAAGGATTTGCATAAAAGGCTTCTTCCGAGCGAAATCTATCCATGCCCTTCGTTCCAGCAATTGGCCCTTTTCTCTTCCTCGGGGAGCCAAGCCTGAAAAGAACACACACGCATAACTAATCAAAATCAAATGATAACCAGAGTTTTCTGTGGAGATCAATCCCATGGACACACTTAGGCTTTTACAATCCCATACCGTCTTCTGTGGAGATCAATGATCTTATTTGATAGAGTTTTCCCCTCTGTCATTCTTCCCTGATCCAGTTTATCAAATAAACGAACAAGAGCTTTCCTGGTTAAAAAGAAGAGATCACAAACAGAACGGCTCAGTAATTGATAGAATAAAAATTAATGTCAACCTTGATCAACAATGGAAAATAAATTCCCCTGCCTGTCTGGAGATATTATTCTCCCACGTCCAAGAAAACGACGATGACCTTCGACGGCCCTTGCCATGTTTCCAGAATAAGAAGGGATAAATACATCACTTTCAATTGACACAATATAGTCCAGAGCAGCCATTTGCGATGCATGATTTGAAAAAGGTTCAAGCTCCTCAATGGATGCCAACTTTTCCTGAAATTAATCACAAGTAGGTTAAAAAACAGGCTAGCAATGCGTTGTCAGCTCAGCTGATCCCACTCCTTGGCCAGAACAACTAAATAAAACACAGTTTTTCTTTACCTTGCTCATTAATAGTGGGTAGCGGGATCGCAGTTCGGCCATATGGGATTCACCCCCATATATCTCCCCAGCCGCAATATATATTGGAGTCTTCGATGGGTATCCAAGAGCAGTAAGAAAAATTCCAACTTCCTTAGGAGTTAGGGGGCAAAACCCTTTGGATCTCTGTTCTATGGGATCAATTTCCTTTACTTTCCAATGTGAAGTGTTCTCTCTGTAAGTTTGGTACACAGTAAGCGTCAAAAATCAAACTGAGAAAGAACATGGCAGTCAAGTAATCACTTCAAAGCACCCATACCTAATCATCCTTAGCTCATCAGCTTCAGCTGTGGATAAATCATGAGTGCACCCACTAAATGCAAGCATATCCTTCTCAAAACGCAAATGTAATGCAATATAAGGACCAAATGACCTCATCCTCTCCACCAACAACTACAAGGTCCCAAAAAAGTTATATTAAAAATGAAGAATAAAAGACCATTTGTAATGTATGGATCGTGTAGGATTAGCAAATAAAGAGGCCAATAAGATCAGAATCTCCTTATATACTTTTCCCATTTGTTCAATGCCAGGAGAGAAACGAAGAGCTTCATAACAAGCACGACAGCGAAGCTTCTGAATCTCTGGAGGTAGGTTGTTGTTTGCTACGCGGGAATCAGACTTGGCAGCTCGAATTACCTAACAAGGTTATCAATAATTAGATAATTACACTATGTCAGAAAATAAACTAACGTCTATAAATGTATAATTATATAGAAATGTATATACCAACAGTTGCCCAAAAGACATACTTGGTAATCTTCCCACAAATTAGCAATCTCATTCTCGTAGTAATCCATACCAGACCAGCTTCTGAAATGCTTAACTATTCTGGTAGAATTAACAAGGCCCTTGGGAAGCTTCTTTATAATTTTTACATCATTAGCTAGAGAATTTATGAAGTGCTCTTCATCAAAAATATCAGAGAAATTGCTGCAAATTAAAAAGAAAAATACTCAGAATCAAATCAAGTAAAATCTGAGGCAGGGGAGAAAAGTCATAACAGAAAATATATTACTCTACAAAAGAATTAAAAATTACCTTGTGTCTTGCCAAAATGACCTTTTGTCAAGTTCTGGAATTACAAGAGTGGCATTTATGATACGAGCTACAGCAACCATATCGCATATCTGTAGTAAAGGGAACAAATTTTCAGCTTCTGGCAATTCAATGTTTAATGGTCTTCTCTAAATTCTAGTACATGTGTTTAAATGTAACATGTGTCCGTAGAACATTTTAGCGATCAAACTCAGCATAGAGGACTTTCTACTTATCAAAACAATCAGTAAGCAGGATAAAAATTCAACATGTAATATGTTGACTTTGACTCTAAAGACTTGCATATGCATACACATGTGCACATGCGCGCGCAGTGAAAGAGAGAAATAGAGATCAGACCCCAGCACGCATTTGGTTGAGCCCGCCATTTGTATGCACTAGAAGGTAACCTCGCGACTCGCCAGGAGCTGGATGATTATTTAGAGCTTGAATTAGGTATCCGAAGAATTTGTATTAACAACAGACAAGGTAAATTTACATGATTTCCTTACTTGTGTAATTAGAAGTAGGTTCTATACAGGGCACAAACCCACGATTTGATGGAGGCTTCCACAGCTTCTCATAATCCAAATTCCCTTTTGAAGAATGCAACTGAGATTTCCAAAAAAAAAAAAAAAGTGAAAATACGAAAGATGTGTGACCGCTTTGCATAAATTATACATACATACATTCCTTAATCCATGATTGAAGCTCAAATGGTGACAGGAACTAAAAATAACAATAAGTTGAAGTCATACAATTATACAATTAGACGAGATTAATAAACATTAGCAATGAGCAGTATCAATTGAGGCATAATATAAAAGCAAGAATACATTCCCCACTTGGTTGATGAGGGAATAGGTGCAGAAAGAAAATGTTCAAGAAAATAAAATATATAGTTGCAGTTAGGTAGGATTTCTAAAAATAAGCAACTCACTCATGTAAGCTAAGTAGCTCATTTTTTTTCACAGAAATCACTTTCTTTTTACTTTCAGGATAAGCCCAGGGATCAATAAGATTGAATATATTAAACTGGGTTCCTATTTCACATTCTCAGCATCCAAATAGACCAGTTCACCAACTCAATAATTAACTAGCATAGATGGGAAGAACGAAACCTTCGGAGTAGGAAGTGGAGCTTTTGATAAATGGGGCGGAACGAGCTCACGAGTCCAGCTTTGCGTATCATGAGACTGTCAAAGTTTAGGAGAAAAAATGAAAAAGAGAATTTCAATCACTGAGTGATCAACCGAAATTATTAGACTTCCCCAAAACAAATTCCGTTAAACGCCTATATGTATAAGTATAAAACAACGCGGAGAAAGTCCACACTTGCTAAATTTGTAGCTGTGAAAGGCAATCTTCTTCAAGTCAACAAAAAAAACTGTAAGTAACAATAAATACTTGGACAGTTCTCTGAATCGGAAACGCATTGAAAAAAAAAATGGAAAACAATAATTAAAAATACAAACTTTTACAGAATGAAACAGTCCCAAGAGATCAGGGAAATTCGCAGAAAATTGAAAAGCCCAAATAGCAATAAGAACCCTAAATGTTTGCTGGAAAATGAGGAAGAAGGGAAAGACGAAGACAGAGAAATAGATAGGAGATACAACAAACCGTGTGGATCTTGTCGTTGAACTTGCCATCCTTGGATGAAGGAACTACGTGTACGTGGACAGAGAAGAGAGCCAGAAAAGCGATGGAACATATGGATGCGGTTAGTACTTTCCTGAGCAGGACCAATGGAATCCATTTACGCCTCTGCATTCCTCTCTCACTCCAAGGGCGAATGTTCCCCTTGTTGAAGTTAGAGCCTTGCTTTCTTTCCACACTCAATGACGAAAACAAAAAAAAAATGTATAAAATCGAGTAGTAAATCGAAGAAAAACGTATGGATTTTGATGGATTCAACAAGGAGCAGCAACTCTTTTTTCTTCTATGTCTCTCTCTAGCACTGCACTGAAAGAGCAGGGGAAAACAGAAAAGCGGTCGGCTATTTGTTTTGGAATTTCTCAATTGCCGTGGTCGGTTTTTCTAGGCATTCGACACTACTTACGTAGGACGTGGAGACCGACCGGGAATTATTATTATTATTTTACTGGAAGGTAGTATAGTAAATAGTAGTATGTGGTAGTTATTATTATGAATTAATCGTCGTATTACTACTAACAGTTTGTGTTGTGAGGCCCGGTCCACCTAGGCATTTATTATGGCCAGTCACCACTCACCACAAAATTTGGCTGAATCCAATCCAATCACAAATTCCGATACCACATCTCGTTTAGAATAGTTGATTAAGTATTTCAATCAACGACAACAACCCTAATTAATTGTGAGTCGTTAATCATTAAGCAAGAACGCAGCAGACGAGCTTGTTAAATGTAACAACAGAAAACACCCTAATTTAGAGTACAAAAGGCAGGACATTGACAAAATACGGTAACAGACATTCATGACAAAGATTGTAAAAACATTAGGGATGAATCCATATGGTGCGATATGATACGAAAGAGACTAATATTATTGGTATTTTGTCTGTCGTGTCAATGTGAGAAGGAAGTGAAGAAGACAAAAATTTAGTACAATCTTATCTGATGCCAGAGAAGAGCTCGCTTGCTTTCTTGTGAAGCCCCTCTTCCTTTTTGTTCTTCCCTCGCCCTTCACAAGGGATTAAGGGACCCTCCCTTCCCATGTGTGTCACAATATCAAGGCGTGAACAAAATGAAAAGGTGCCATTACCAAAAGTACAAAATAAATAATTATATCCAAGCCTTTCTTGCCTCTTCACTACTCTATTTTTAGCATTTGCTTTCTTTATTTTATATGTATATCCGCGGTCGTATTTTGTGGAATATTAATTTTAATAAAATGATTGAATAATTTTAATGATTTTTTATTCAATTTTTTTTTATGTTTTTTTAATTAAGGCCTAGGGTTTTATTTATATATAACTACATTTTAATTGAATTGAATTAGGTTGAGTTTGATTAGGTTATAAAAAAATTTAGATAATTTTGTAACACTCTATATGATTTCTCCAAATAAACTCATCAACTATAAAGTGAAATTTTTGCAACACTCTCCATAATTTCTTCAAATAAACTCATCAATTGCAAAATGAAAATATTTATTTCAAAATGCAATAACATTTTAAAGATTTTATATAGTAATAAAATCTGAAAAAATAAAAAGTAGTTTTTTTTTTTTTTTTGCTTTCTTCTCCAATCTAATTTTAATTGATTTAAAATGTATGTTCAGGAAAAATAAGTATATATATATAAAAAAAAAAAAAACATAGCATACTACTAATTATTAACAATACCAAGACATTTAAAAAATGTTATAATATTTAACAAACTTAAAAAGTAATAATTTAAAAATTTTATAATATTTTAAATATTTTAAAAATGATAGTTATCAATTAATAGAGCAACCAAATGTCAACACATGAGAGTGAGAAGAATAAAATCATTTATTTCATGTCAACAAGTATTAGATTTATTTTTATTGATATTGATTGATTGATTTAAAAAGAAAATTTTAAAAAAATAGTTAAATGTATTTAAAAAATAATGAAAGAATTTTGGTAACAGAAAAAGCTTATATTTTTCAAGTGTCAAGTCAATTTTAAAAGAAATATGTGTATTTTATCAAAAACACATCTATGTGTTCACACTTGGATTTGTAAAGCATTTTAACAAAGCCCATATTTAATATTAGATTAAATATTAGATAAGGTGACCGAAAAAAAAAAGAGAGGGTTTAATGTTTTGTCCCGTGAAGACAGCTTATTTAGGGAGAGGGATATTGAATTTTGAAATTCAACATTTTCTTACCTCTAAGCAATACTTAGAGCCATTCCTATTATACCTTCCTCTGATCCTGTCAACTTAACCATACAAAACACTTACTTTCTTAATGTTTGATAAATTAGTAATATAATATCAATTTTCAGTGGATTGTTGGCGTTTGGTGAAATTTGATAAATTTAAATACAGGAACTAGAAAATCCAAATAGGTATGTAAAAATATCGTAATGAAGAGATCAAACAACGTCGCATGCAGTTACGAGGTATGCTGTATTTGTCAAAATTTGAAAGATGTGAATTGAATTTAGAAGCGCATCTGCTAGTTAGTATCATACATGACGGTTCTGACATTTCTCATTGTAATTAAGTTATATATATATATATATAAAATATCTCTCATTAAACTGCCTATTAAATTATTACAAGCATGTGTGTATATATATGTATCCTACAGCAGAACAAAATTTGGTCAGATGGGATTATCAATAAGTACTGAATACCATATCTATTGTTAATTAAAGGTTTTTTTTTTTAAAATAAGCACTCAACGCCTTATTAAGCTACGTATGAGATTTGGTACCATCCATCCCAAATTATTATTAATCACACAAACGCGATGGATATGATTCCACGAGACATAAAAGTAAAACAAAACTCGAGAAGAGTACGTATCAGCTTCAAGATGCAATATTGCGCACGCCAAATACAAAGTACGTATTTGACGTGTTATTCGGGAAAGGCATCGCCAACCATATGTCTTTTCTAACCCAAAAGGAAAAGCTTTATAAAAAGATTACGGTGGCATTCAGTTCACCTTCAATATGCTCTGCTCTATTTGTGCACAAAATACAATGATTTTGTTTCCCGTGAATGTCAAAATACAATGCTAGGCCTTTTTGGTCCACCATGAGATTGAAAATCTAAGTGAAATTAAATGGAAGTGGACGGACTACGAGTAGCGCCTCATCATTAATTTGGTATTCCACGTGGCACCAGATCCCTCGGATGAGGTGACCCTCTCGTTTGTTTTCGTCGAAGCAATCTTTATTTTATAGAGTAAGTTGGGTCTTGGAGCTTGAGGGTACTGTTAAGAGTTGGTGGAAAGACGACGTCGTTTTCTTCCGGTTTTTGTGGTCAAAGAAGAATGATTGCATTGGCAATTTAAATCTGAATGTGCAACTCACATAGTGCGCACGATAAATGAATTGGCACGGGCATGTAACCACCAACAATAAAAAAAGCGTTTTGATCATCATATGTACAACTCCAATTCCAAGTACAAGACAAAAACAAAATAAGCAGCACGTACGAACTGCGACGCCCTTGGTTGTTGGCACTAATCCAATTACTGCACTGCCTTGGTGTCACCACGACATTGGCTTTGGCTTGTCATCCTAATAAACCACTAATTAACAAACCAGTCACTATTCCATTTTATAATTGAGCTCACCTAATCACGAGGCCATTAAATGTATATAAGAGGAGAAGCACAAGCAGGAGTGTTACGGGCATGCTAACAAATACAAGTTAGACTGTGACACGTTATATTAATTAGTACCAATATGGGAGAGAGAGTGGGTCGTCGCCTTTACCAGTCTTCCACTGTCTTGTACTCGCAAGATTTCCATTTCTGCCAAGTGCCAATGCAATTCAATTCTTCCTGGACCATCCCCATTTATGAATCATCGGCTCACCCGTATCACTGTCCACTCTCTAGTATGAAGCGCCTTCACTTAATTCATCACTCTTGTTGCATGTATATTAAATAAAAATTAATTACTATGAAACCAGATTGTTATCGCCTCTTCAGCATTTTCATTCAACACTTTGGGGGTGTGGTTAGAAATTATGGGTGTGCCACAAGAATTCCCCTTGGAACAGTATTGAATGGCCCAATAACATGGTCCTAAGCTTGTCCCGAGCAGGCCACTCGGAGCGTTATTTGGGGTGATTCTTCGCTCGTTTCGTTGGCCCAGCGAACTTCTATACAATCACTCAACCAAAAACTGCAACGAATTATAAAAAAAAAAACTCTTATAATCGTTGATGTTGTATAAATTGCAGTCGTAAAATTTTCGTATATATATGCAAAATCCAGAATTAATGGTGTTAAAGGTTTGAAGACAAAATATGACAAGAATGAAGCTAAAAGTGCAACAAAACAAAAGAATACGATGGTTTACCATCCTACCGCATTTTGCAAGATCCAAGACGGACGCAAACCTCTCAACTAAAATGATTCCAATCAATCAATTCTTTAGAAACTTGGAGCAGCTACTCATTAATTCGGGAAAGGACTATATGGTTTGCATGTCATAATTTCCAGTTATTAAATATTTTCATTAAAGCAAGGATATGTACGTGTACGGGGGGACGATAAGAATTATATATAATTTGATGCTTTTCTTGCCTTGATCTCTATGTGAGGGTGAGTTGTTGGCTGTCTCAGATAACAAAAAAGAAAAAGAGCACATATATATATTGGAGCTTTGAATTCCTGGGTGAAGATTGGATCCAGTCTTCTTTTTTCTCCATTTAATTAATTATGTGATGTAATTCTATTTTTTATATTGGGAAAGCTGAAAAACATTAACATTGAGGTTTTGGGGTGCCAACTCAACAGTTTGAACTTTACAACGCGAAGCAAAGGAAGTTGCTAGGACATTATGTATGGACCCACGCATGCACGGGTATTCTAAGAGCTGTCGCGTAGGGTTAAGTTTCCCATTATGACTAACTCGTGCATGTGTAAAGACTGATATTATAAGAATAATTCAAAGTCTCGCAAACCCACGGATTGGAATGGACCAACCCTTGAAACTTGCAACCTCAACCAGCCTAGCCAGCTCCATTCATATACACTACTTTGCAGATCGCACGACAAATTAATTTATTAGAACCCATGCAGCCAGTACTACTATATCATTTTGATCTCGATCTCCAATCTCCATCTGCTCTACTCCTTCCTAGCTGTTCGTTTATATATATATATATATATATATGAACTCAATAAATCTGTCTTCCTCTAACTTACAGCTATTATCGCCAGAGCAAAACTACAATTTTCTTTTTTTTTTTTAAAAAAAATGCAGGAATCAAATGTAAAAAGAATAATCCCTGCAATATATATTTTTTGTTTGGATCCGTACGTATACAAAAGGAGTACTATGCGTACCTATATATAATTAAATCTCTAGTTTCCTATTATTTCCCCTGTGCGTCTTGATTTTGTGATCCCAAAAGTGTATATCAATTTTATATACATGCAAACAATCTCAAACTGCAATTAATACATTAATTCTCTCATTTTCTTCCTGTTCATAAATAAAGGAAACGAAAATTTGAATAACTAACAATGAACGCTGTAACTAATCCACCCAAAAATTGAGAGGGCAGCCAAAAAAAAATATGAAAGATACAAGGAGTAATTGGAGAAGATAGATCATCGCTGTTAACTTCCTACGATCACTCTTTCTTTCGCAGACCTAGAATGCATCAATTTAGCATTCTCTTTTCTCTTTCCTTTAGGATGTAGCAATTTGGACCAAAACCCAGCTTTTTTATCACTCTTAATATTATTATCGACGAGTCTATTACTCTTGGCAGCTGCATCGTGTCTCCTTCTTGGAAGAACGGCAAGTGACCTACTCTTTGCGAGACCGGGTTTGGCACTCGGAAAAAAGATTGACATTGAAGAGCTACTCTTTCCTTCTGTAATGAAGCGGAAACGATGCATGGGAGAAGCACAAGAAGAAGCCGAAGTAGTTGAATAACAAGAGGATAAAGAAGAAACAGAAGACGAGGTAGAAGAAGCTACAGAGGTTGTCATTTTACGTGAAGTAGAAGATATTTGGGTGAGTTTTTCCCTCAAGCAAAGAGAGCATACTCCGGGTGATTGGCGATGCTTTGGGTGCTTCTTGCAGCGACCATCTGGCTTGAACCAACCAATAGTACTGTCCTTCGAAGGTCTTCGTAGTTTTGGCATTTTGCTTCCGATGATGTTTCTTCCTTCATCGTCTTTGAGAATGTGGGCGAGTTGGTTCATATATAGCAAAAGCCAAAAGGGGATAGGGGGGCTTTCCATGATAGTTCATGCGAGCTTCCTTTGTTTCTTCTTCAAATGCCCCTTTTGACGGTTTAGTAAAAGTTGAAAAATCGACTTGCAAGTCTCTAGGACTAATTGGACGGTCGCGATGGAGCCAACAGGGCTATTTGGGTTCAGTCGGTGGTTCTGATGCTTACGAGGGTCGCAAGTTTGTGGAAATGGCCAAAGCTTTATGCGGGGCGGCGTGGAAATTCCTCTGAAATTATAAAAAAAAATTAAAAATGGGTAGGCCACGGTGGCGTGGACAACAATTCATCAGAGCAACCGAGGTGGGAAACGTAGCCGTTTTGGATAGGTATTTTATTTACCAAAACAAATTATTTTCTTTCCTTTTAATAACTAACGTGAATTTTTATTTTTCAATAATTATTTTTTGAAAGAATGAATTATTATTATAATTATCTGGTTTGCTGGCACTTTTTGTTAGATGGTTTCTTTCAGTACAACCAATGGTACGCTGCCATACCTTTTGCCAGAACATATATTTATTATTATTTTACTTTTTGCCGAGTGTGTTTTTTTTTTTCCTTTGGTTGGTTAACCAATAAGATGCTCTCATATTTTTTATTGGGAAATTAGTTTCATTAGATGGAATTTTCAAATAACTGTTCAGACTAGTGCATACGCTATAACCATTCTCCTTTCATATTTTTTAATTTGTTAAAAAATATTTTATTTGTTTTGTGTCAACTAATACAAATTCTCTAAAACAAAACACGTGGATTGACGATTATTAAGTCCGCATCATATATGTATACAAGAGATTGGAATAAGAGGCAGCGAATATTCAGGGGAAAAATGTAGCTTTTGAAAATGATGTCAAATGGATCACAAAAGGAAAAGGAAGACAAGTCGGCCGAGTAAATTGTCATTGCTCAAATGGCTTGACAACTACAAAATTTACGTTGAGACATTAATTATAAATTATTGTGTGTATGTGCTAACACGAACATTACAGATGTGTATTTATTTGTAAATAATATTATAAATTGAGTATTATTTGGTCGCTTGTCAGAATGAGAAGAGCATGCCCATTGAAAAGGTTGGTTTAGACAACTGTATGTTGTCTACAAAATCTGAAACAGGGACATTAAGAACACGCGGAATTGACAGAGGCTTTACGACTCTCATATTCTGCGATGTGCTGCTACACTTTAGCAGCTGCCGCAACTTGATTCATTCTCAATTTTCTATTTGTGCTGAATCACAACATGAAAAAAATAATTAAATTAAATGAACATGTTAATTTTAAATTTTTTAATTGTTAAAACATTTTGGATTAAGATCATTGGGTAGGGGCCATAGGTATTTAATTCTTGATAAAATCTAAATGACGTTTATATCATGAGAAAATAATGCTTGGAGGATGATAAAGTTTATTCGTATAAATTACTCAACACTTAAAAATAAAAAGGTGAACATATTTTCTTGTTAATTAATAAAATAAAAACCCGAGAGTTTGTCCATCGGGAAAAAGGCACAAGACTGACTGTTACTGTGATTTGAATGGTTTTACAATGAAATATCAACTTTGCAAATGTCGGATTCAAATCCATAATTCCATTTGAGATGACAGGAAATGGAGCAGATAACATGTGAAGCCTACCACCAAATAGACATGGTCTGCATTCTGCAATAAGCCACCGGGAAAGAGGAGGGAAAAGAAAAGACATCCAAATAGATACAAAAATATGTACATAAGAAAATAAATGATAAACAAGTAAGATGAAGAAGCTGAAAGTTTACGATAAGGTTAATGCTCAAATCCTCGGAACATAGATTAGATTATCAAAAATTCAGGTAAGTGGATAATTACTCGAGATTTTGTTGTTCAAAAGATTTGACAAAGCAAATGAACAAACAAGCTCTGCCGACTATTCCCATGTAAACATTTCCACAGTCGTAAATAAAAGATCCTATTATATGCTACCCAAGTTTCTTATTAAGTTGTTTCCGAAGCCTCAGAGGTCTTCACTTCCCAGGGACACTGAGATACATATGGTTTGAGTTGCAACAAAGGAGGATTCATATCAATCAGCATTTAATATGAAACCTAATAAACAAGAAATAGTGTTAGGGTAACTAAAATTCTCCAATTAGACAAAGAATGGAAGGCACTGGGAGGTGGGACTAAGAATTATGATGGCTCCGTTCTAATATATCTCTAAAGAACTAGAATGTATTTTGAGGAATCTGGTAAATTTTAGCATTAAGGGAGTATTGACTACAAGAACAATCCAGGAAACCGATGTCAAACAGTGGAAGATGCAGACCTTGAAATCAGTCAGATCAGGGACAACATAGTTTGGTAGTTTTTCCTGCATCACCACATATCCACTTGCAACAAAATGTATGTCAAAATACATTGTTGGCATTAAGTTTGTATTATCGTAAATGATTTGTTATGATGCCTGAAATGTGATTCATGGATCTAAACATAGGTAATCAATCTAGAGAAGAAAGACTCAATTCGATGGATAGTAATATAACAGGGAGTCAAAGGTTTATAAGAGCCAGTGATACCTTCTCATTTATTTTATAATTTTGATAAAAGAAAGTTTTAAACCCTCCCTTGCTCACACACAAGGGGAGGTTTTGGGAGTGACTCAATTTGCTGAAATGTTGGAACATGAAATTGAAGTAGCCCATTCATTAGACAAAATAGGTAAACAAATCCTTATTTAGGTGTCGGAATTCTTCTCAGAACTACGACCTCTCACACTAAGATGATGTGAAAAACAAGCCTTATCCATACAAGTCATAAAAAAGAGAAACATTAAAAGAGACACAAGCCTCATGTTTACATTATCTCAATTAAACAATAGGTACACTAGGCTTCCATGAGAAGAAGCAGAAATGGACAATCAATAAGATTCGATTTTAAAATTCTAACTTTGTCACTGCAGTTTGGCAAGCATCAACGTTAACGCAGATGAAACCCTTGCGAGCGTAAACAAATAATGAAAAAAAAAATAAAAATAGTACGTTAGCAAGGATAATAACGCAATACCCGTATCAACAATTATGCCCCAGAAGAGACTGGCACTGAAGTAACTAGTCCAACCAACCAACATAAAAAACTATAGCTGTGAATGCGAATTGTATTGCAATATTAGTAGGAAGTGAAGAGAGTACCTTTGCGAGTGTGAAAACCAGTGGGCTTGCAATTCTTACCCTTGTAGTAACCTCGTGGAGCACGCTTTGATGATAGTATGTCAAGCGATGATGTTCGTTTCCTTCGAAACGCCCTTCCAATCCCTAAAATGAGTCCCAGAGGCATCTTTGATCTGATCCTACCCTCTTCTTTAACACTATGTCTGGAGTCAATTGCTCAATTCAAAAAAATGTAACTATCTAGAGAGAATTAAGGCATTTCGGACCAAGGAACAAACCGAAGAAACAGCCAGCATGACCTCGAGGCTAGAAAGCTCGCAGCAACAACGAACGGGGGATCTTCATCCATGTTTGGGCTTGGAGAAGTTTATACGGCCCAATATTATGGTCCAATAAGTCGGTCATTTATCCTATAATATGATAAACTTGGTGATTTTCTTTTCACACTCCCATAGTCATTACCTTCGCCTTCACAAACACCCCCAAAATCGCGGAATAAAACATCATTGGGGCGAGTCCCGAAATCAGGAATATAACACCAAGTTACCAACATCATCTTAGATATACATAATAATACTAATTCTTGTTGATAATAGAGCAATAACTAATAAAAAATAATAAAAGCAATTGCTCAAAATCTTTAACTTAAAATGTAAGAGACTCACTCACTAATAAATGATTAGATATTTAATACTGTAAATAATATTACAATTACAAGTAAATTAATTAGTAATTTAAATAATTTGTACGATGATCCAAGTTTGATCGAAATCAAAAAAAGTAGAAGAAAGGAAAGACTAGTTGTGTTTTATAGAATTATCGTAAACGACATTTGAAAAATCTTATTTTCTCGACTTAGTTATCACTCCTGCTTAACAAGGGGACCAATTACTCGGCGAGTTCAAAAGAAGTTGAAAACGCCGACAATTGGAAACAAGAAGCAAGTCAGCGTCATGGAAGTTGATACAACCACAAAGTTTGGAAGTAAGGCATTTGGCAAAGAATAAAGTTGAAAGTACAGGGGTCATGCTCACAGCGGGACAATTACAAACCACCGTGAAACAGAGTAACCCACTGCACAATAGGGTGAATAATCAATTTGCAGAAAGAAGGTTCACCCAAAAACAGTACAGCAAAACAAAGTATACATTTGTAACAACACATGTTCAATAATAAAACAACATAACTTTCTCACATACTGGATATAAAAGACCAATCTATCCATCCATATACTTTTTTCTAGGCTACAACTACACGTGGTATCTTGAGATGCGCCTGCCATGCAAAATAAATAGAGACAAGAAGGAAACAAAGAAAAACTCTTAACTGTGCACAATCAATCTCTACTCAAGTACTATAAGGAGGGTACAAAAATTATGTTGCCTTGCGAGCAACTATATTCTAAACTACAGTATATGTGTATCTTCAACGCCGACTCCTTCCAAGACAAAGTCTGTCTAATTATATCCTGACCTCATTAATTTCTTCTCTGAAATCATTTCCATTGTTGAATTCTTGGCTTGATGAGAATGGAGCACAGCAGGAAGAAATGTCGATTCCGGCAACCTCCATAGCATTGCAGACCCATTCGGGAACATCACCTTTAGGGAACTGCAGTACAAGGATATCGCATGGTTTAATAGTTACTTATAATAATGTAAACAAAAATATAATATGATCTTCAAAAGAAATTCATTATGTAATTGTAGAGAGAGAGAGACAGAGAAAGGGGGATAATACAACAGCTGGCTGTTGGTGATGCAGAAAAATAAGGGAAACAGATGGAACATGTTTGATCATGGAGATAGGCGCGTCTGAGTGCTGTGTGAAGAAATAAATAGATTTCTAGACTGATTGAAAGAGACAAGTAGAGAAGAATGATAAAAGGCAAATACTCAGTATTACGTACCATTTTACGTAGAAATTCACATACGAACCTACAAAAGCAAAAAAGAAATTGATTATTATCATATAGAGAACGGGAAGAGTTTGTTGAATAGTAATGCCTAATTCAGATCAGAAAAACGAGATCAAAAGCTAAAATAATGATTACAAAAGGCGAACATACTTTGGGAACCTTTCCTCAATTATAGATGAGTGTAGATCCCGACTAAGCTGCAGCATATTTCAAAAATAAATCACAAAATGTACTTAAAAATCATAAAATAATGTTACATTTTATTCGCAGGATAGTGTCAACCTGCATCATGTGATACAAATTATGATATGAAAGAAGCTGAGACCCCATAGCATCTTTCGTCACAAGGCAATGGATGTAAGACCTGGTGTAGTTCTTGCAAACCTATAGTTGAAAAAAAAACAAAAGATTAGATATATATTCTAGAAAGAAATCATCAAATATAAGTGTTCCTTTACAAACATACCATGCAACCGCAGGTAGGATCGATTGATCGAGTGTCCTCGGCCATTGCTCTGTGCTTAAGTTTCAGCACTCCCTGCAGGAGTACTAATACAAAATGAGTTCCCGAAAATGAAAGGATAGGATATACATTATAGTAAAAGTAAATTGGGATTGTTTGTTCTTGATCAGCACGAATTCTACGAAAAGGAGACACAAAAGGGCCACATCAAGAGCACCGCATTACACGAAAACCATAGAGGGCGAAGCTGATAAGGAAACCATTCCTTTTGATTTTCCACTAAGGTGATCAGTGATATTCTTTTTAAGTTGATATAATAATTGATCACAATTAGACCAAGAAGCAATGGATTTTTAAATCAACAAGGTTCAAAAGAGACGCAGCAAGATCAGTACATGAATGATATATATGGCTGTCCATCTTAACAGCGATGTGCTTGTCTTAGTACGAGGATTAGGAATAGGGTAAACTCAGTAGTATAAAATACCAAAACTACATACAACATATTTCCATATACTAATTTAAAATGTTTAGAAGAAAATGCCAAGAGAAAAGGGGAAGAAATTATCACCCCAGGAACAAGAGCAGTGCCAAAGCGTGCAGTACGGGTAGGATAAACACAATCATACATGTCAGCACCCAAAGCACTACAAACAACGATATCAAGTGGGTAACCAACTCCCTGAAAGAAGTTCAAGTAAATATCACGATATGTAACTGAAATTTATCAAAGAAGGGCACTGTTGCAGTAAGTCATACTGACCATAACATATCGTGGCTTATCCTCTGGTAGAGCAGCAGTGCACTGCGCAACAACACGCCAAAATGAATCTTTATCTTCACCGCCTGAAAGACCACCAATAGCATAGCTGTGACAAAAAAATTCTGGTTAGCTCCTCATCACCATTCAAAATGTTATATTTGTATTACTAGTTACAGTTACAAATATCCCAAAGCAGAAGGTAGTTGTGATCGTATAGGAAGTACATACTTTCCACGGCAGATGGCAATATAACATTCTAATTTAGAGTTTCCAAAACGTTTCTTATTATTTTTTTCCACATCCTTCTAATAGAAGCATCGAAGTCTGCAATGCATACTTGTGTTTCTATGTATCACTAAATGTTAGTAAATGTGGGGAAAATGAAGACAACGAAATCTAATCACAGGAAAATTCAACATTTTTTTGGGGGGGAGAATCCCTTGCCTGTCTGACACATGGACCATAAATCACTTGAAAGTTGTCATCAAGGCGTGAAACCACATAAGTCGTAGAAATACCACTGAGATTGAAAATAAAAATAGTTATTTATACTTTATATATGGAAATGAGTTATGCATGTACCCAGGCAAATTCCGATCCACCAAGCCTCTAACACATATATCCCTGATTACAATAAATTACAATCTATAAGTAATACATAATAAACATATTGATAAAAGACAAAGTAGTACTAAATATAATGTCATAGAAAATTGCCAAGAAGGTTATAGTTTGTGTTGGAATTCACCTCAATACAGGATCTAAACCACCTTGTACAATACCAAACAAGTTCTGATCATTTGGCCTCTTGTGTGCTGTTTACAGAAGAAAATGGAATTAATATTCAGCATGCAAGAAAAAGAGTGGTAGGTGACCCTGAAAGATATCCATGGACCAAAAAAAACAAAAAGAAAAAGAAAAACTACATTCGACTTAGGAACAGAAAACAAAATAAATATGTGAATGAATCGTACTTTCCATTGGATATGCATGCTGTAATTGAAAGAGAACCTTTTACAAGTGGACGTTACATGACATTATTAATAGTAATTTTATATGATAATACAAAAGCATAATACACAACACGTCCAAGGGACTGTTGACTAATTTAATCACCTGCAATACATCTGTCTATCCATCTTAGTGTTCTATACATGGCTTCCTCAATTCGTGGGCCCGTAATGGTGGTCTTTACAACATCATCAAGAGCCATAATGATATCGGCTCCAATTCTATTCTGCACAATTTATTGAGAAAACATGAAAGCACAAGAATTTGCAGAAATTAGATCAATAAATGGTGAAAATATGAGAAGAGAGAAAACCCATATAAGAAGAGAGCACCCTGGTAAAAATCAAAGGAGAGAAAAATTTTGTGTACCTACTTGGATTTGAATAGATTCCTCTGGTGTTAAGAGCATTGGCTTTCCGTCAACCGGTGACTGACCCAAAAAAAAAAAATCAATCTTAAAGTACAAATAACAACATGATATCATACTTCATCATAAAAGACCACAAATATGTTTGAGAGAGAAACAGATGCCGAGCAACACTCCTGTAGTATGGAGTATTTACAACAGAAGGCAATTTCTGATGCAAGTTTGGATAGAATCATGCTGTGTTTTCAGCTATTTGGTTTATTAGTACAGAGAATAAAGCCATAATTTTTCAAGAAAAGGTTTTGGCTTTGCCTCTTTCATGCAATATTTTCGTCTCCTCTTTTAAGTATCCAGCCAACAGTTCTTTTCCGCAAAACTGCTATCTAATATGCAGAGGGTTTAGAGTGCTTTATTTTCTTGATGTGTCATTCTTCTTGCATTCTAGATCGTTTACTTTCATCTTTTGTTTTGGAAGATGCCTCATCCTCACTATCTGTACCCTCCTCCTTCCCTCTTGATATAATTTCTTCTTTAGCAAAACAATAAGAACATAATCACTTGCAAGATGACAGCCATATATACAATCTAATATATCCCTTGGTTTTTATGTTATCATATCATGCATCAGATAAAGAAAGTATGACATCATGTCCATTTGATGAATGAGGGAAATGCCTAAGATTTTAATTAGTCATTACCCAGATTATTCTCTATTAATACCAATCATAATCAAAAAAGTCAGAACTGACAATAATAGATCTATAATCACATTCAAAACATCAGTGATGTACAAAGTGGAGCAAAACACACTTATCAAATCTTTTTCTGTGGCTTGAAAGTCAAAACATACCTGAAATGTCACACCTTTTTCAGTGATATCAGCAAGATGCAGTAATGATACCTAAAAACATTAGGGAAAAAGATATGTGAGGTATAAAATAATATGTTTAAACCAAATAAAAATAATTATTGAAACATAAATCATTGAACAACGTCATCACCATTCACCAATCAATTGTAGCCTAATGATGCAGTTCTCTTACAAAACTTCTCACAATTTTGGTTACTTTCAAGTTTCAACCATTCTTTCTAAGGAAAACATGGCCCTTCATTCCACTTGATTAAACAATATAAGCTACTTTTTTAATACTTTTTATAGGCAGGAATTTCTTTTCATCTTATGCTCACTGAGATCCTTATCTAGTCATCCTTAAAATCTCCCTTTCCTACATCATTGACTTTTTATTTAATATATCAACAAAGAAGAACAAGAAATTATAACTTTTCTAATTTTTCATTTCTGATATGATATCGTTGGCACGAACCAATTGCATCAGATAAAATTGTATGCCATAGTATATACAAAAACCATGAAAGATGACATTAGAATAGCTCGAATGCTAAAAGCAACAGTATATGCATTATGCAATGACAATGAGAAAAGGATAGTGTCAAATACACGTAAACTACCATTTGAAAGCCACCGGAGTCAGTAAGTAGAGCCCGTGGCCAGTTCATAAATTTATGGAGACCACCCACTTCATCAATAAGCTCAGAAGTAGGTCGAAGGGCCAAGTGATATGTATTTCCAAGTATTATTTGGCAACCAATCTCCTCAAGCTGGTTTGTTGTCAATCCTTTGATTGTTCCTGCTTATTTGAAACCTCGTCAAGACAGTTCAATCGCGGCATATCAAGTTCAACTCAACTAAGTGACCAGTTAGTTGTGAGCATAAACAATGTCAATTAAAATTCCCGTTTTAAGTCTGACAAAAAAACCTATCAAACTAAGAAAACTATAAGGAAAAATGTCAATAGCAATAATTTCATATAATATGATAAAGGGACAATTAATGCCACAATGATTTATAATTCATTTGAACTTTTTATATCTCTTGTTCTTTGCTCTCCAATGAAATTATGGGTGCTTACTCCTGCAAAATCAGCTAAATTGACGCCAGATATTTGGAAAGAAGTATAAAATGATTTGGAATTGGAGGCTGATTGAAAAAAGAACCTTGTTCTTTTATTCCTTGTAAATAGTAGACAGAACATGAAGAAAATTGCATTTGCAGTGGCTTCCCCGTGAGAACAAGATAATGAGTTTAAACTCTTACCTTGAGTACCCACTGGCATAAATAAAGGTGTCTGGGACACAAAGTGAGGGAGTGTCAATCTAGCTGCTCGAGCACGATTGAACCTGCCAAGAACCTAAGATAGGAAATGGAGCACACTTTCAAAAAAGCTCTAATAAAATGACACCAATCATTGCAAAAATTATACCCCATCGTTTCCTTCTTCAATTAAAAAGCCAACAACTGACTATTATTCCTTGGTAATGACAAATATAAGAATAAGTCATTAACGCTGTTGAGATTAAAATAAAACACGTTGGCTGGCTCCCTCCGCGGGTAGAAAATAAGTGCGTAAAATCAAAATAAATAGGCAACATGAATTGTGGCACTATAATTTTGAACCGAACCTCAAAACGAAGCGCCATTGTATTACGGCTTATCTATGAAACAGCTAACAAGAAATCAAGTTAGCGTCGGTGGCTGCACAAATAGATGCCGCCGGCTGCCGCGCCTTTCTTCGAGTTTGTTTGCTTTCCTCTTTCAGGGAAGGCGGAAACCAAAGCCCGCCTATCTTCAATTTCAACGGAATAAAATTCTAACTTCGTCAAAACCCACTTAGACATGATATAGTCGGGTCCCGTAATAAGTTTGACCCGATACTCGTCTCCCCTCCATTTTGCTCCTCATTTTTTTTTTCCCACAGCGGATATATTTCCTTCTTTTTTTTTTTTGTTTTTGCAAGTCATGTTTGAATTAGGAGGATTTTTATGTCATTTAACATAAGAATTTATAATAATTATTGTGTTAGTAACTTTTAGTATAATAGTATAATATTTAAAGAATTGTTCCGATAATATATACATATAGTAAATAAACCAGTGCTAAAATATCTAAAAATAAGGGGTTAATAGTTAACTCGTTTAGGTATATGGATGTCCCTTCAAAATCATATTGCGGAGTCATGGACTCACGATATTGTATTTTTCATTTAAGAAAGAAGCACATTCTTCATGGTTTCCCAATAATAATCAACATTTTGAAACTTTTAATGAGTCAGCATAGTTTAGAGTGATCGAGTGCATATTTTAGTATAATAATTTTTTTATCACATATAAAATATGAGACTTTATTATTAAATATTTTAATTTATAATTAATTTAAATAAAATTAATAAAATTATTAAATTTTAATATAATTATATTCTTAAAACTTAAATATATAACAGAGTTAAGAGTTAAGTATAAAATATGTTTTATCTTTTGTTTTATTAAGGCATGTGTTAATCTGTTAACCTGGGGACTATTAGTACTTTTGTTTTTTTAAAAAAATTACTGTTGGGTCAAATATTTAACCTCAGGTTCTCAAGCAAAGTCCCAAGCATTACTGTTCTGGGGCCTTTTCTAGCCCTATATCTTTGTCCGTTAAACGGCCCAATATTGCTGGCTGATTTTGGTTGGTAGTTATTCTAGTCCCTTAATTTTTTTTTTTATGGGCTCAGACGCTTACTTATTATAGTATGGTCCTTTCTTTTTTTTTAAAAAAAAAAAAATTTAGAGTGCGCTATAGCAACCTATGTAGTGTGTATGTCTAAAATTGTAGGTTTATTTTCATAATACAGGGATTTGAAGAAGGTAGCACGTGTACGTGATAAGAGTAGGACTTGTATGCATGTAACATACTCTTGTGGCTGTGTGTGAGTGTGAGATATTTGTGGGAAAAAGCATCGAAACTTGCTTAATGGATCCGACTCTCACGAGCGGACAAACTCCGGCGTCAGACATCAGTGTGATACAACCTCTATCCCTCTCTCCCTCGTTCACGTGGCAGACATGAAAATCCCATTCCCCTTTTCGATGCCTCTCGAAAAAATAGAAAGCGACCAAACGAAGCAACTAATATCTCGTTGCAAAGTGGCTCAAAAGTAAAATTTCAATTTCTCAATACTCAATAGAGCAACTGAAAGTAGAAGAGGGGAAGCAACTCAAGCAATTCCTTTCCTTTCCTGTCACTCTCGTTCTCACCGTCTCACTCTCGTCTTCTGCTTATTCGAATTTTCAATTCGTTTGTGAACCTCTTGTTCGTCACCGTTCTATGCTTCCTGAAAGGTTCAATGATGCTCCACCAGCCATTTCTCTGCGGGTCCAGAGCTACTACTCAGTACACGCTGTATCCGTCAGTCTTTTCTAGTAATAACAACACTGGGCGTAGTTCATTTCCTGCAAATTCTTCTGGACATGAAATGGGGTAGTCAACCTATACTTGCTTTGATTTTACCAATAACTCCATGATCCGTTTTGGGTAACTCTTTACTTTATCCGTTTGATGCATTGTAATTCACCATCGCATATCTTGGATATATTCAGATTCAACTTCTGTAAATATGCATCTGAAATTCGGTTCTCACATGGATGAAACAACTTCTTACGTACAAGTTTGTTTAAACATTTGCATCCGTTTAAATAATTTTAAAAAACTGATACAGTTGGGTTACTTGTTGGTGCAATTGATAATATCAGAAATATATAGTGCAGCCGTGCAAGTGATGTCCATCCAGCTGTTATGTCTTGTGTTACTCTATGATGATTTTACAGCGGTTGATCAGGTTTAATTTTTTTTTTTTTTGAAATGTTCATTTAATATTATCAGGTTGAAGTTAAGCAAGCAAGTATCGGGAAACGATGAGCGTGGAAGTTTCAGTAATGTATGCCATCATATTGCACTGAACTACTCCAGTGGTTTCTCATAACTATCGTAAAATTTGATTGAAATTTTGGCATAGGTCAGACAAGGGACCATTCCAAGCATGGGGCAAGTAATGTTTATAGTCATCGTGCTCAAGAACGTGTACTTGAGGTATGTATATGATTTCTGTGTGTGATACTGACCTTTCTCCTTGCTGGAGCGCGCTTCTTCACTATCTAAGTTGTGGCTAAAGAAACATTGGTTCCAATAAGAGCACGATTGTAAAAATAGGTGATGGAAGAAAGCAATTAAAAAAAATAAAATATGCATGTGAAGTAAGTTATGGAACCCAATATCACATATTCACACGTCTAATTGAAAGTAGATGTAGAGCCATTTTGAATTGTAACGTTAATATCATTGTTCGTAATGTGACTAATGTCAAGATTTATGGAAAAGCGAATAGCGATGGAAGAAAGTGCTGCAGCAATCATCACTATATCTCGAACCGTACAGTATACTTGTAATTTTCAGAGATTTGATGCAATGTCAAAGGAAAGTTGTGATTTTCAAATATCACCGTCCTGCAATATTCTTGCTTATGCTTACCTATTTTGCTCTTCATGTCAGATGACTAACAAGTATAATTCGCATTAGAATTTCTCACCTTTTCCTGTCTCAGGAAGAAGCGACCCAGGCATTAGAAGACAGACTACCCCGGAAAATCTTTCCAGGACAGGCATTTCCACTGGGCGTATCAGAAGTTGACAATGGGATAAATTTTGCTATTTTTTCTCAGCATGCAACCGCTGTTACACTGTGTTTAGTCCTTCCCGAAAGGTAAAAAATTTGCATATTCTTGTTGTATTTAGTTGATAGATTATGCTCCTCAATTTAACGATTATTTGAATCTTGATTTTTTTTTTTTGGTTGAATGGACCTGCTTTGTCTTCAAAATCATAAGTTTTTGAATCTTCTAAATTCCTGGTTGATGTTTTTATCCGAAAGAATTTTGGGTTAATTTATCCATAAACCTTTTTGGATTTGCTTTTCTTTTGCACATTATTCATTTGCTGGTATAATATATTTTAGAGGAAACATTGGCGCACTGGACAGTGGCATGATAGAGCTGGCTTTGGATCCCCGTTTGAACAAAACAGGGGACATTTGGCACATATGTATTGAGGTACCCGCACTTTGAGATTGCCTGAAATGCTGTATCGCCCTGTTTATCAGTTGAAGTTGTGTTTTTCCTTACATGTTCTTTATCAACCTTAGAAATACTATTTACAATTATTTTAGTGCCCTTCATTCTACATACCAAAATAAATATTTTCTGTATGTTGGCGTTTAAATTTGTATACTCATGCCTCTTATCTTTCAGTCTATTATTTTTTTATCATTAATGTCTTATCTAAGGTATATATTGATTAGATCAGACATTAAGACATAGTAGCATTTTAATATGTACAGGATTTGCCTCGGAGCAATGTTCTCTATGGTTATCGCATTAATGGTCCTCAAGACTGGGGTAAGGGGCATAGATTTGATAAAAGCATGGTGCTTATTGATCCTTATGCAAAGCTGATTGAAGGTCGACGATATTTTGGGGATACCAGCATGAAGTTTTCTAAGTTTCTTGGCACCTACAATTTTGATAGCTTGCCTTTTGACTGGGGAGAAAACTACAAGCTTCCAAATATTCCTGAGGTATTCAACCTGCTTATACGACTGTTGTTGCATCTAAGTAATGTTTATTGTTCTATCTCCTCTGGATGAAGTCTTTGCACAAGTGGGTTTGATGAGTTGAGTATGCTTATAACTACTTCTATCTTGGTGTGTTCTACCTTTCCTTTGTAGTATCACGTGGAATTCATTTTTGTTGTTTGGCTGACAATGACGTTTAAATTGTTTATTCTATGATTGTTGTCTGTCTTTATTCAGTCTTATTTTGCATCCGTATTCATAATGCTTGATTGCTGTGCATACAGAAAAATCTTGTTATATATGAAATGAATGTTCGTGCATTTACGATTGATGAATCTAGTGGGTTGGATCATGACGTTTGTGGAAGCTATCTTGGTGTTATTGAGAAGGTAATATTTTGGTTATAATTAAGGTTGATCTGTCTTCCAGTGTGTATACAATGTGTCAATGGTCATTCTTGGGGTATGTTGATTGCTTTAAATTTCTAGCTTAAATGTATACTGAACTTGATCAACAGTGATTTTAAATGTCTCAGCACGACGAGGTACTTTTTCTTAACTGAAAAAGAAATGAAAAAGAAACAATAGGCATAAAGACTGTAATTTTCTGTTACTTCTTTCTAGGTAGTTATTGGTATTTGATTATCAAGTAGGAGTTCCTTTATTATTCTCTTTTTGGTCCAAAACTATGCCATCTCTATTATTTGTATTTTTGGAATTGAACTCTTAATTCTGATATTCTTTGTACTTGTGTGTTGTTTTTTCCCCCTTTCCATTTAATTCGTTTTATTGCTTACTTGAAAGATCCCACACCTTCTAGAGCTTGGTATCAATGCAGTAGAGTTGCTGCCCATCTTTGAGTTTGATGAGTTGGAGTTCCAGAGGCGTCCAAACCCAAGAGATCATATGGTAAACTAGAGAAGTATTAAACTCTTTTCTTCTGGTCATAAAATTGTTCCATATAGAATCTCTTATTATATACTGCATAATTTCATTCACAAGAAAAAGAACACTTCTCTTTGACCTCCTCTTCCCCACTTTAAACTGGTAAATTTATACATAGATCTTGTGAAGATCTATTTGAATAACTTTATTTTTATATGTCATACAACCATGTAAAATGGATAATAATTTTTTGGTAAAGAGTTACTTGTCATACAACCATGTAAAAAAAATGCATTTTCATAAAGAGTTATTTGTAAAGCTGAAAAGACCAATTATTTGTTTTTTGGTAAAATGGATAATAATTTTTATATGATAGAATTTTATTTTTGTCTTGTTATCCAAGATTAATACGTGGGGTTATTCGACAATAAATTTCTTTGCTCCCATGAGTCGCTATGCTAGTTCTGGTGGAGGTCCAGTTAGTGCTTCCAGGGAGTTCAAGCAAATGGTTAAAGCCTTACATTGTGCTGGCATAGAGGTAACATGAAATCTCCACCTTCGAAAATCCAGGGTGGGAAGATATTATATATTTTG
This sequence comes from Bauhinia variegata, assembly GCA_022379115.2. NCBI lineage: Eukaryota > Viridiplantae > Streptophyta > Magnoliopsida > Fabales > Fabaceae > Bauhinia > Bauhinia variegata. The sequence continues at coordinate 17,173,145 of CM039437.1, forward strand.
ACTGTCAACAATTTCCTTGTCTGGTCTATTGCTGTTTTTCTATCATCTTATCTCTTATATATCTCACAGGTTATTTTGGATGTTGTTTACAATCATACTAACGAGGCTGATGATGAACACCCATATACCACTTCGTTTCGCGGCATAGATAATAAGGTAATTTCAGAGTTTGGTTTCAAATATTGGCATGGATTATTTATCCGTATTGTTTGAACTATTGAATTTTATAATTGTATTTTTGAATGGAACTGAATGTTACATCCTTTCAATGAGAAACCTGTGGAAAAGATTTCATGAGCATGCTCAATGAGGATTTGACCTTTCTCTCTTAGAACTTGCTTCATTTCTACTTCTTTATTGAACAAATGCATCTACAGGTTTATTACATGTTGGACAAAAATGGTCAATTGCTGAACTTCTCTGGCTGTGGTAATTCAAACCTTTTATGTCCTTTAAGATGTTACTTTTACAGATTTCTTTATTTTAGTTTATGACTTACTTCCTTGGCCATTTTTAGAAGTTCATATAGAGAATGGCTTATGTTATTTTCTGGGTTTCCTTTGCTAATAATAAGACAATGGATTTGTACGTGTCAAGGATTATATCTCCAGTTCAGCCTACACACATACCATGTGTAGTAGAACTTCTTTCTTTGTTAACTTGATGGAACCTTGATGTTGTAATGCAGAGTTACTTTTAGGTTTACCAGTAACTAGGAAACAGTCTCTATTTTTCTACTGAACATAGTAGCCAACTATGTGTTTATATATTGATAAAAGGACATGTGCATTCTGTCATATAAAGTTATTGACAGTTGAGAGAATATTGGGCACTCTGCTTTGTTTGCTACTGACAAATTTATATATATTGACGTCCTCTGATTAGGACCTTTTTTTTTTTTTTTTTTTTGGCGCAGGAAATACATTGAACTGTAACCACCCTGTGGTTATGGAACTCATTCTTGACAGCCTAAGACACTGGTACGAACTACTCACATAAAATCCATTTAATGTGATTGTATAAATCTGTAATCTTGCTATATATCTTGTGGAAATCATATAAAGCCTCATATCATATAGATTCAGGACTTTCTCCTTATTTTTGTTCTCTTAATATTTTAGGTGCTTATAAAGCACACTAAATTTTTGAGCCAACATCATCTCGCATCCAACCCACCCCTTTTCTCTAATGCAATTCTTATCTACACAATGAATCAGTTGTCCCAATCAATGGGAACCGGTTTTTGTCTATTTGATGACTTTTATAATCATCCTTGACGTATGAGAAACACTATGGGAGCATTTTTTTGGAGCTACGTGGATTCTTGCTATTCTGTCTTAGCATAAAGTAGCTAGTAGCTAATTCACATGATTTTCAATATTTTACTTTCATTTCATCTTATTGTAGGGTCACCGAATATCATGTGGATGGATTTCGATTTGACCTAGCAAGTGTCCTTTGTCGAGGAAGTGATGGTTCCCCACTTAGTGCTCCCCCAGTTATCAGGGTAAATAATTTTAAGCGCTTGTGTATGTTTTACTACAAATAGTAAGCTCTAGTGGCATTGTTTTGAATACTTTTTGTGTATGTGGAATTTTGAAGAAAGTCATCAATGATTTTGTTTCTCTATCAGTAGAATGTTTAGGCATTTTGACATATATCAAATAGTAACTAAAATTTGTCATTGGTTGTAATCTTATAAATAAAATTTCGGGAGGTAATCAATCATTTTTGAGTTGTTTAACATATTGGGAATCCAAATTTATTTATTTAGTCAACTAATTCTACTACTATTTACTTTTACAGGCAATTGCCAAAGATGCGGTTCTATCAAGATGTAAAATTATTTCGGAACCTTGGGATTGTGGAGGTCTTTACCTTGTTGGAAGATTTCCTAATTGGGACCGGTATTCTTTTTTCTTGTTTTCCCAATAATGTTTCTTATTTCAAATAAGTACGACTATATGATGCATTCTCCATAATCAGTATATTCATACTCAAATGAACGCCTATGAAGATTTCTTGATATCAATGTTGTAATAATGAGATTACTTTTTCTTTATGAAGGTAACCTTTACTGACTAACTTTGATAGTGATTAAGTATGAAAATGCACAAGTTTCAGGACAAAAATAAAATCAGTATGCATGTTCCTTGGTGAAGCTAATTATTGAATTCATTGAGGGACACATCCCATAATATGAATTGTGGAACTTGAGCTGAAATGCTTATTTTTAGCTCTCTGACTTGAGTTGGTTACCTCCAACTTCTGGTGATCTGTGACTGTGCTGATGGTGAAAATCTAGGGCTGGAGTTGTGAACTGTATCAATGTTTTACTTAGGAATCGGAAAAGATCAATTGGAGGACATGATCATTGATTTGATTTTCACACATTCTGGAAATGAGCTCTTCCCATGGAGAACTTCATTTATTTTTTATTTAGATATCACATTTTCTTGATTGTTTATGATTTTTCTTGCATGTAGGTGGGCTGAATGGAATGGGAAATATCGTGATGATGTGCGGAGATTCATCAAGGTAATTCTTTAAGGAAGCACTTGTCTAATTTGACTTTTCTTGAAATCGCTGACCTTTAAGTTGGAAAAAAGATCATGTTTTTGAGCAGTTAGTTGACTGCTAGTAAAAGGAAAAAATATCTATTAACCGTCTTTCCCATCTGTATGTTAAAAGGGGATTATGAATATACATTCAAATGCAAAAATTGGCTGGTTTCGCCAGAATGGGCTATGATTTGACTTAAATTTAATGGTACTCAGTAATGACTTGCTGTTACATACCTTATTGATGTCTTTATTTTTTTTTTTTCTTTCAATTCACATGGAAATAACGAGCAGGATGTATGAACTGTATGCTTGATTCTTGATTTGTTTTCCTCGTTGAAAACATGATCTAGGGTGACACTGGGATGAAGGGGAGCTTTGCAACTCGTGTTGCTGGATCTTCTGATCTTTACAGAGTGAGCATCTCTTATGCGTTTTTTTTTTTCTTTATATATTTATATAAATACTTGATGCAACTTCTAAGAAGTTGATCTTTTGGGCTAGTTACTTCAGGCAAAATTTTTACTGGGATTTATCATCAAGGATCATCAGAATTGACTTATTTTAGCACTTATTAATCAATGCGCCATCCTTCCACTGAATTTTCTAGATGTTTAACTGATATCATTTTTTAACCCACTTAATTTCATCACTCGATAGCCTCTATGAAATAGTTGAAACGTCTTGTGCTCCAGCTGCTTAAAGCTTGCTGTTTATCTTGATAATGTTATTTTTCTATTCAGATGTAGAATCTGATTCACTCAATTCTTAGGTTCAATATGGTTTTCATTATATGACATGTCTTTCCTGCTTTATGGAAATAATACATGGGAAATATTTTATCTTTATTATTGTCTTCTTACTTCCCTTTACTCTCATAGATTAACTTACTTTTTGTCTTAGTAGTTGGCTTGTAATTAATTTCCACCTACCTGCATTGATTAAGTGAAATCATGAATTTAGGATTTAGTATAGCTGATGTGCTTTATGGTTTTCTGGTATTGCTGCACTCAGATCATTTTGTATAATAATGGGATTACTATCTGTATTCATTTATTTTACAGGTGAACAAGCGCAAACCTTATCATAGTATAAACTTTGTTATTGCACATGACGGGTTCACCTTGCATGATCTTGCTTCATACAATTTCAAGGTACTTCGTAATTCTGTTCATCAGTTATTTCTTGTTTATGAAAACCTGGCCTATGTTGTTATCACCCTTGATTGTTGGTTTTGTAGCACAATGAAGCCAATGGTGAAGGTGGAAATGACGGAAGCAATGATAATTTTAGCTGGAATTGTGGTTTTGAAGGTACAATTCAAATTGTGCTGCAGTATATGATGTTTAGCTATGATTATTATTATTTTTTTTTCTAGAAATTTGTTTAATGATACTTAGTTCTTTTTAGATGGTTAATTCATTCCATTATACATAGGATGTCTAAATTATTGACCTTCCCTATTTGCTCTGTTCTTGCTAAAAGCTCGACCAAACTTTCTAGGACACTAACCAAGCCAGAACAGAAAAATACAGAAAATATTCAAAGTAGCACCTTGAAAGAGCAGAAATGAATACTGCAGAATCACTGTTTCATTCAAGCTCAAAGGGTTCTACAATGGCCCAGAGCACAATGCTTCTCAGAGGTAATACTCACCTCTGCCGATGCACCACTCTGGCAATACACCTGACGCTAATTCCTATAAAATCAACCTATTGATAATTTTCCCACGGGAGTAATTCCCTCCCGAAACCTAATAGAAAAGCCAACTCAGCAAGGGCTATACTCATACACTCGTTTCCCTCCAGTCCCATGTTTCTTTTTCCTAACATACACCCTCCAGATTCTGGGCTCTGCGCTGGGCTTCTCTGTTTGCGCCCTAACAAAACTCATATATTGTAATTAATCAATCAAACAAATACTAATATTGAAGCTTGATTGTTGAATTGAGCCAAGCCTATATATACACGTAACCAAGAATTGTTTAACTGCCTAGCAAAGAATTGAATTTGTCATCTTTTTGCATAGAACCATTTTGATAATTGGTCTTCATTTAACAGGGGAAACTAATGATGCCAGTATAAGAGCTTTACGATCACGGCAAATGAAAAACTTCCATTTGGCGTTGATGATATCTCAGGTAGATACCTGACGGGTATGCTTTCGTGCTACCAGTGTTTTTTATCAACTGTTTCTATGCATTAATGAAGTACCTGGAAATTCCGTTGATGGAATTTTGTCGAGTTCACTATTGCGGCAGTTTTTTTTTTTTTTAGATTACATGTATTATATCTGAAGTTTGCAGGTTACTATCCTTTTAGTCTTTTTTTATCCCCTCTTTTTAGTTGCTGTATGCTATTCGCATTGTGCTGTCAGTGAAACCAAAACACAATGATTTAATATTTTCTATTTGATGACCAGGGAGTACCAATGATGCTGATGGGAGATGAGTATGGCCATACTCGCTTTGGGAATAACAATAGTTATGGGCATGATACTGCTATTAATCATTTCCTCTGGGATCAGGTAATTCTATAAGATGTACACTCCTTTTTGACAGCACTCTGGAGATGATTTCTTGATACTTTAATAGCTTGGTATCTTTGCTCAACAGTTGGATGCAAGGAAGAGCGATCATTTCATGTTTTTTTCGAATGTGATAAAATTCCGGTCTGCACGTAATGTATTCAGCCATGAAAACTTTCTTGGCAAAGTAATCTCTTTTGCTTTGTAATTTATAAACTAATACTACAAATCCAACCGAAGTGTGGACTCATGAATCAATTTTTATGAATGCAGAATGATGTGACGTGGCATGAGGACAATTGGGACAATTATGAAAGCAAATTTCTCGCATTCACGTAAGAATTTATGCATATTCGGTGGCAAAATCATATTTCATTTCTAGAAATGCCTTCGCTTGGGCCTAAGCAATACCTCCAAACATCTCGGTCTCTGAGATATCCCTTTTTTTTCCTTTGTTAGATGAGAGAATAGAACTTACCTACTACCCAAACCTCTCATTAATAGATGATACCTACTAGTTTCAATATTCTGGTTATTACAGAATCTCGTGCCCTTGTACATAAACATATTTTTGTTTTTTCTCTATGTGAACCCAGCTTTCAGGCATTAAAGTATTGCGCATTAATTGTGATTTCTTCTTCATGGGAAGCTCTTACCGTGATTTACCGTGATGCAGGCTCCATGACAGAAATGGTGGTGACATCTACTTGGCCTTTAATGCTCATGACTATCTTGTTGAAGTTTCGTTGCCCACACCTCCAGCTAAGAGGAGTTGGTATCGTGTGGTTAGTAATTTTTATTTTTATTTTCGTCATTTTAGCACATATCCAGAAGTAACTTCACTATTACAATTCGCCGAAGGGCTATTATGGGCCATTTTCTGCTATTCTTATCATAAGATTGCATAGGGTTTGTCAATTTGAATTATGTGTTCAACTTGCAGGCAGACACTAATCTCAAATCTCCCGACGACTTTGTCCCTAATGGCGTCTCTGGGATAGGAAAGACCTACAATATAGCTCCATACTCCTCCATTCTTCTTGAAGCCAACTCCTAATTCGATCTCGCATGCCATGTCTTTAACTTGGGTTTCTAAGGCAGTCAGAAAGTTTAAGTTCCAACACGCCCTTGACTTTTGCATCCCTTCAAGCTTCAAGTTCTTGCTAAACACAGGAACAGGACTCTGATACTATATAATGCGAAACACGCAACAGAACCGGCATCTGATCAAACCGACTGAAGAGGGAAAGAAAGAGAACAGGGGGGAAAAGTGTGGATCACTTCCAGAATAGAGTAGAATCTCTAATAAAGCTGGTATTCAGAGGAGCAGGATCATTCCTCATAGTAAGTGCGTTTATTATGTTAGTTTTAGCCTCGTAAAAATTTATTAGAAAATTATAGTTTGAATTTTTACTACTGTTTAGTTATCGAGTAAAATTCATGAATAAATTTAAACACAGAGCATGTATCGGTTAAACAGGAAAAATGTTTTTTTTTTCATAAATAAAACAGTAATACTGAGTATTTTAAGAGTGTTAGAAACTTATTTTTAAAGTTACGTGAAATCACTTCTTCTAAAAAATGTTAATTACATCTAATTATATATATATATATATACAAGAATTTTAACTTACGGTTTTAGAAGATTTAAATACATGTTACGTTTATGTTGTTGACCAACTTAACCAACCCCATTGATATTAGTTATTGGGAAAAGTAAAATTTAAATAAAAAAAAAAGAGATAAAAAAATTATAAAAATAAGAACACATAAGCAATAGTAGGTATAGGATTACTGGTTCAATCATGAATCTATGTCCTTTTGACTTTCGTTTGTCATTTCTTTTTATTGTTTTGGCTAACCAACATGTTTGTCATTGTCTCAAGTGTGAGACGCAGCATTAGGAAGCCTACCCGGAGGCATTTTAAACATATTATTAAAGAAAAGACTCTTCGGTGTTTGTCAACTTTGTATGTTAAAATTTAGCATAGAAGAAAAAAGTGTATCAACCACAAAGTCGATTTGTTGATTTTTGCATTATTTAAATCATTCCGATATAATTAGGGCCAATGACACGTTGCATTATTTATTTCACTCTTATTGACCCAATGGATCCTGTTGCAGTCCTGCTCAAGGGACTGAAGATACATGTTTCTCTGGCCAGTTCCTCACACATTTTCATCAATTAACTCTTTTTCTTTTTTTATTTTAGTTAGATTTTAACAATTTTTATTTTAATTTAATATTAAGAATTTAAATAATTTATAAAAATTAAGGATGACGAGTAACTACATCCAAAAAAAAAAAAATTGATGACGAGTAACAAGAATATTATTTTAGTTCAATCGTTTGAAATATTAAATATTATTCAATTTACACATCTTAGGCTGTAGCGTAGGGCTAGTGATTGTTATGATATAATATCTCCATCGTTGAAGCTCCCTTAAAATAAATAATATGAATCACAACTATTGTCTTTATCTTTTCCTTGCCGAGTGTTAAAAATTAATATGCACTGATTTAATAAAGAAAATTAATTTACAAAGGAAAAATTCTTTTCCGCCTTATTTGTTTTAGGGAAAAAAGAAAAAGGTATTTCTCCGCTACGTGTTTTCTTTTTATTGAAAAAGACGAAAATCGCTGGTAAAGAATTCTTGTCTATTTCAGGATATCTCCTTTCCTAAAATTGAGGATTTGATTTAGGATTGTTGCCTGAAAATCCCACCATCACATATTCACGTTCAAGTAATTATCTTAATTAGAAATATGATTAATGCCAATATTTCTTCAACGCTCCTATGTACACGGTTGACTTGACTCGTTAGGAATTACGGGGAAAATCTTCGCCGCACATTGACCCGATGCGTCGCAATTCCTAAACCGACTTAACCCAACGCCCTTTTATATATTAATTACCCCTTTTGTCTTTGCCTTTCACTCTCTTCGCTTGTTTCTTTCTTTCTTTCTAGATGCGCCAACCTCGAATTCGGACAATGGCTAATAACGTTGCATTCTTCCTTGTTTTCGCCTTGGTAGCTACCTCGGCTCTGGCGGAGGCTGCTGACTCCTCTCCAGCGGCCTCGCCCAAGAGTTCTCCGGCACCAGCTGCTTCAACGCCCAAGCGTTCTCCGGTACCAGCTGCTTCAACACCTAAGAGTTCTTCGGCACCAACTACCCAGCCACCAACTCAAACACCAAAGAGCTCTCCGGTGGCTTCGGCTCCCAACGCTTCTTCTCCTACTGCGACGCCTACAACTTCTCCTCCATCTCCTACTCCAGAAGCGGGGTCTTCGCCATCTTCGACTCCGGCTTCTGCCCCAACTCCCGCATCGGCTTCACATACCGAATCTCCACCGTCTCCTCTCCTTGCCGCACCAATCCCCGCATCTAGCAGTGAAGCGCCGTCTGAGGCTTCAGCTGATGCGCCTGCTCACAGCAGTGCCATCTCGAAAAGAGTCGCTCTCGGAGGAACGGTTGCATTTGCAGCTTTCGCGACGGCTTTGCTGGTGTAGATCTGATCGGCTGGTTCGCTGTAGTTCCATCAATGGTTAGGGTTTGGTTCAGTAGTTTCAGCACGAGACTATGTTTAGTTGGACATTAGCTTTTGATTTTGGTATCTTCGTAGCGTACGATGAATCCGTGATAGTGATCGTCGAGAGGGTTGCACAGTATTAAACTGGTTGGTATTCTTGACGAATTGATTTTGTTATTATCACTATTATTGTGGATTATTTATTTATATTAATGGAATTATATTTTTTCTATCTCGGAATGGTTTTTGGATTTATCTGCAACACTGTGCTTAATTAATTGAATGCTTACACGAATCTAATCCATTTCAGAGAACATGTTTTTGTCGTCTTTTGGGGCTTGTAATATAATAATGATGATATAGTACGATGGAGCAAGGATTTGTTTAATGTGGTTTCGTTCAAAGGGACTTCTGGGTTAAAACATTGGAGCGAAAGGGAGTGTTGATGTCACGTGCTATGTTTTTGAGTTTTTATTTCTTTTCTTTTTTTACTGATTTTTATATCTATTTACTATTACTATTACGATGCAAGGATTACTCTTATTTATTTTATTGAATCACTAATATTTAATGAAAATATTTAGTGTATTAAACCGAACATGAACATGTCTTTCAAGTGTCGTTTTTATTTTCATGTATAAATTATAAAAAGAAACAGACTGACTGACCGACAAACCAGATTAGCAATTGCGGCATTGCATCAATATTTGTACATTAGGATTGGATCACTCAATGAATAAAAATGTCACTTGATTGATTCTGTTCTGACCAAGTCTTTATTGTTTTGGATGTTAGTGGTTTATGTCGGAATCATTCTTGGATGCTTGCTTGTTTTCTACGTTCCAACAACATGCACATGGGGATTCATTGTCATTGCTGGGTCTTGCTCTTCTGCTCCGTAATCCCCTTTGGGAGGACCCCAAGCTCAACATTTGGAATTGGGCCTCTAAAATTACCTAACTGTTTTTCGCACCTTCTTGAAAAAACATAATTTTGTAATTTCATTTTTATGTCATCTCTGATTTACCAAGTTATATATATAGATAGAAATTAAATATTATTTTAATTTTTTACACTTAAAATTTTAATTAATTTTTTTTTTTGCACTTTTATTCGTTTGTATTTGCACTCATTTATTTATAGGTAATTGATAAAAATTTTAAATATACTAAGCTAAATTGAAAAATTATGTGAAAAGATAAAATTGATTAGATCTATAAAAATAGTATTTAATTCTATCATAGGTGAACAGAGTATACAGTATCAAGAGATTGGAGTATGAGGATAGTATTAGTATAGTAGTGTATAAAGAAAAGAGGAATCATTAAAAAATAATAAATTTTGCAATAACTTGAATTCTAAATAAATCAGTAATTAAGATAGATGCTAATCATAATGAAAATCTCAAAAGATGAAGCAAGCAAACAGGGTAATCCGAGAAATGTAAAGACCGTGACAGCACTGCCTCTAACCTGGCTAATCTAACTCATACAAGACGCAAAACGCAGTAGGAAATCCAAGAAAATATCAAGATAGCAACACTTGGTGAGAGATTAGTGGCCGAAGAAGTTGATTTTGTGGTTGTGGTTGGCGTGGCGGTGGTTGGAGTGGTGGTTGTTGTGGATGTGCTGGGTGTGGTTGTGGCTGGGGTATCATCAGCAGGCGAGTCTTTGGACGATGATGGCGTTGCGGCGGGAGCAGCAGCTTTTCCAGCCTTGACGTTAACAGCAAGCTTCATGCCAGTGGAACAGTGGCCAGGAACTGCACAGATGAAGTAATGGGTGCCTGCAGTTTTCAACTTAATGGTGGTGGCGCCACTGCTGTCTGAAGTAAGTGAATTGCCGGCGGTGCAGGATTTGTAGTCGCTTTCCTTAACTTCATCCACAGTGTGCCCAGCTCCATAGTTGAACACTGCCACTCAAACAATGAGTTACTGGTAATTGAAAGCTTAATAGAATAGCAGAGTGTTAGCATTAAACTTAAGGAACTTACCGAGGCTATCACCAACTGCGAAGGTCTTGCCACTAGACCAGCTGCCGTAATCAGCTCCCATCGCCCAACCTGATGTCTCTCCCACGGTGTAATCTGTTGCCAGGGTTCCCAGGGGCAGGGCCATGTTGATCGCCAGAAACAGACCCAAAATGAAGGCGTTGGAGAATGCCATTTTGTGGGAAGAGATGGGAACAGAGGAGGCTGTGAGCAAGTTGCAGGAGAATTGTATTGCTTATATAATTGTATCAATGGGGGTGGAGTGGGGTTGTTACGATTAGGCCCAGCTGGTGTCATTTTGCATGAAGATAACTTGAGTTACACTCCCTACCTAATGCTTTGAAAGTGGCTCTTTTCTTCTTTCCAAATTCTATCATTAATGTAGTCGTCAAATCATTCTGTTGCAATTACCTTGTCGTTGACATTAAAAAGAGTAATAGTCCAACAGGATTGTTGTGATGGATTAATTTCATGCCTTCGTATCATTTCCTTGTATGCCCAATATTTTAGTTTGTTCTCTATTCTGTTTCGCTTTAATTTTTATACGAATATATATATTATAATATAATCCTAATTTGTAGTTACATGTTGCTGCCGTACATGGGAAGAAGCTTAAAGTATTCATTGAATTAACACTTGTCAAATAGCAAGATTATGGCTTGAAAAGGAATGCTTGCTTAAAGCCTACTCATTATGGAACACAATCTAATGACTTGCTTCAACACACATAAAAAACATCTAAATTTAATTAAAAAAAAATGTTTATATGAAATAACGCTACCTTAATGAGATATTCACTATTTAGTCATACAACAAACGCGGTTCCCTACCTAATCTTTTGTGCCAAGTATGTAGTAAATTCCTTCAGATGGAAGGGAAAAAGAACAACTGAGCAGAGCAGAGGAACATGTGGCCAAAATCAGGGTGTGACTGTGCTTGTGCTGTCCAAAGAAGTTTGGAGAAGAGTATGACATCTGAAATCTCAACCCTGACTGCCCACCTAACGCCAGGACTGACTCAAATCGTCTTCACATCATATCATGGCGATACCAACAAACTTATTATGGTATACTCATCCGAAACTGAACTCTCTCATTCCATTTGTGTGAACAGAAAAGTAGGATTGGTTGGTTTCTGGCCAACTAATGTGCCTTTTTAGTCACTTTCTAGTTCTGGAGTCAAGCTATTTGGCTAATCTCCATCCGCGAAAGGAGCATGACATACATACAAGGCATTGTCAACTTGGATCATAGTGGAACAGAAGGAAACCTAATTCTGAGAACCTTACCCTTAGCTTGCTGAAAGAGCTCTTGGGTAAAAGCTGGCCTGGCATTTGAATTGAAGCTTGGCTTGGGAGTAAACAGTTGGCTTACAGACTTGGCAACCAGGTTTTTATGTCATAAACGATAAAGAGTGACTTGCGACAATAGGACTAAAATTATCCTCGGTAATTGGGTATATAACAAAAATGTACGCACAGAAATGCATGTTCTTTGGCGACAACGTTTGAACATCAAATATTGAGAGATTCAATCTGAAAACCATGGCTCAAAATTGAGATAATAGGAAATCCAAACTTCAAACACTTAGCACTGCCTTCCAGAGAAGAAAATTTACATAAAAAGGTTAACAGATAAAGAATTACAAAGATATTTCTCTCTTCATATTGCTATAGTAGCATTGAATCAGACAATGTTTACACCTACTCCTTGTGACTTTGACCAATGACCATGTTTATAAAAGTGCAATCTCCTGTAAAATAAGAACTCTTTATGTCATGTAACATGAGCAAACAATTAAAGCTCTGAAAAAATAGCATATGGAATCAACGCTGTTGATATGCACCAGGATAGTAATGGTGTCAAGCAGCATCATTGGCTATTTCCCCATTCCCATTCAGCTCAGGTGATGCATCTTCAGAGCCTACGTTCCCCTCTACTGGTTGTTTAACAAATTGCCGACTACGTGCCACCCTCAGTGGCCTTCCCATAAAGATCTGCCAAACAATATTTCCAACAGCTTTCAGATTAAAGTTAGTCATCCAAACTCTAAGGAATTAAAAGGAAAAATCATACGAACGACATTACCCATATTTACGAAATATACATATGCAAATAAATTTACTAACGTATGGAACCCTTAGTTACCTTCCCTTGGAATTCAGAAAGAGCTGCGTCAGCTTCTTTCTTGGACTTGAAGGATACAAATCCATAGCCAGATGACTTTCTAGGGTTATCATGAAATATAGCCTCCGCAGAAACAACACCACTACTTCCTGACTCGAAAAACTCCTTGAGATGTTTTGCCCTCGCTTCAAAGGACAAATTTGCAACAAACAAGTTAAATGTTACTGGCTTCGGTTGCACTGGAGGTGGAGTTTTCTTCTTTTTGGGCCGAGCATAATCGACTTTTATTGTGCGACCCTCGTACTCCTATAATACAGGATTCAATGAAAGGAGAAAGTAATATCAATTCAAAATCTCAAGCTAGCTGTGAAGTATTGGTGACATAAAAGGTTACAATGAATTTTCTGTTTGTTTTGACAGAAATGGTTTCTAAAAAAAAATTGAATATTTCCCATGAAAATTATTTCTATCAAAGAGCCTTTATTAACCTTCTTGTGCCACAGAAAAAGCAACAGAACATAAGCTCAATTTGAGATTTGTTTTATCAATTCTATAGATTTCTGGAGATAACAAATTTTATTGCACAAACACACAATGAGTCCTTGCAATCACTGTAGCTTACATACGATTCGAGATTATTGAGAGCTGCAAGAGCCTCTTCTGGCGATCCCATTTCGATAAACGCCAAACCCCTGTTTCTGGTCTTGTTATACATAGAAAGCTTAAACCAAAAAAAGAAAAAAAAAAATACACAAAGCCTCATCAGATAAAGAAACAAAAGTAGAACGCTGATACAAAATGAGCAACAAAAAAAGGGGGGAAAAGAAGAAATAAAACCTCAACGTCTACGACTTTTCCATGCCTCTCGAACAGGGAACGAATGTCTTCAGGAGTACTACTCCAAGGTACGTTGGAAGCAAGCAACCTGGTTTTAGAAAATTCTTCAGTTTCTGCCTCCGTCTCAGCAGAAACATTTGCAGGGGAAGAATCAAGCACTTGTTCCGGTGAGGTAGAGGTAAATTTGAGTACAAAGTTACGGGTTTCTGTATTCCTAAAGTTGGGGCTATGCGCAAGGGAGAGACTTAGAAACTGAAACGAAGAAGGTGACCCGCAAAAACAGAGATTGTGGATGGCAAAGTTAGATTGATTTCGAGAATTCAGAGATAAGAGAGGGCTTTCCGTAGAGAGGTATGTTGCAGAAGAAAAGCAGAGGCGACCAAGTACTGCCATTGCCACAGATAAGGTGGAGTGCTACACTTCCAGTATACCCATTCTTGACGAACTTCGAGTTTTGAGGTACGAGCTAGGACTCCAGGCGTCCAAGATGAAACGTAGAGTGGATAAGGAGGCAAGGGTTTAAGGTCACACTGGGGCGTGACTAATGACTGATAGGATCTATAAAACGACAGCGTTCCTACCTTGGTGAGTCAAATTCTAGTCAATAATGGATCGTGGACCTTTTATCTAGCGGCGAAGATAATTGCTTCAAAAGATGGGTGGAATTATTAACTAAAAATTAATTCAGCTAATAAAAGAATGAACTATATTCTATTAAAACTCATAAATATATGAGTTTAAGTCTTCATCTATATTTTGGAGAAGACATTTTACCATTGATGCTTTGAAAACGTTCTTTATTTATTTATTTTTTATTACACCCCTCTCTTTCCCTTTATCCCAATGAATGTACGAAGGGAAACAGTGGAAACCCCGGTGAGCAGAATTTCCTTCCATACGTTCCAATTAATTAGGTGAGAGTGAAAGTGAGACTAAAGCAAGAGAATCCTTAGAATGTTGGAAGAGAGCAGAGAGGCGCTCCTTTTTCATAAAAGAATGACCAGTACCATTCTTTACTTACAACAAATTTGCAACTGGTGTTAATCAACTGTATCAGGTAAGGGTAACCGCTATGGTAACTTGAGAAAAGATCAGACTTGTCAATGACATCGGTAACATCACTTCTTATGCATTCTAGATTCAGGAGAGTATAAGGGGGACAGGGGTTGTCTCGCTGATTCTTGATCTTCAAAATCAATCATCCTCCCGACTGGACTACTTGTCTTGGGACTAGACTTTCTCTTGTTTGACTGCAAGCAATATATAAACATAAACACACACATGTGGAGAGAAGGAAGAAGATATTATTATTATGATAGCCATTATATCACTTATTCTGAGTATATATCATACGTAGAGAAAAAGAAATGAATCCGAATTTAAACTTGAAAACCAATAATGATAAGTACACCTACTCTCCTCGAAGCTCTATTCTTACCTTGGCAGAAGCGCTGCTGGTATGTTTACCACCAGAACCAGGATGGTTTCTTTCCTTGTATAGCCTGAGTAACCTTTTCTTCTCCTCTTCCAATACGTTATTTTCATCAAAAAGTAATTTGACCTACGTATACTCCACTATGTCAGATATTAATCAGGAATCACATAATACAAAAAACTGAAAATATCGTCCACAAAAGATAGGTCAAAAAGTCAATCTTCACCTCGTCTTCAGCTCTGTGAAGGTTAACCGTTAGATTCTCTTTATCTTTCTCCAGTGTTTTGACTTCAGCAACAAGTGACAAAACTCTAAGCGTTGATGGCTTTAAGCTACCAAAGTGAAACATCGGGGTTTAATAATACCAATTGATAGAGAATGGAATTATAATATGCACAGAAATTGGTGCTAATGACTAGAAGTCAAAACTGTAGTTTCTTTGTATGACAAGGTTTAACAGTTGAAATTCGCCAAATGAGGATAATACCTAATGTGTAAGGGAATGGCACTAGAGAAGAAAATAGCACTCAAGAATATGAGGACCAAGAAAATTAGGGTCTCACCAGTTCCACATTGTCAGCAACTTCTCACATGATTCGTTTCCACTATTTGTTTCCAAGAATGCGTGTGCAGAAGCAACATCTTTACTAGTAGCTGTTTCCAATAGCGACTCAAGTAAATTTTCTTCGATAAGGGTGCTTTCGGAAGAAGAGTCAATCTGTAGGGAAACAGAAAATATATGTCAATTAGCATCCACTGCGAAAGGAACTACAACTTGCAATAGCCATTTCCATTTCGAAGTTAAAGACAAAGGAAACAGCTGAAATTATGAAAGACAGTGTTAGTATTACAAGTTTATTAATTTACATAAATATCTGAACGTTGTATGTCAACTTTGCTACAGCATATTTAAATTGTGTTATCTTAGCTGAAGTTAAAATCAACAAGGTGATTTGTTAATCTCAATATAGAAAAGTGAAACTCAATTTGATTACAAAAGACTAGATCAACATATCCTATGCATCAGTCGATTCACAGTAAAACTTATCAGCAATTCCAATAGTCCTACCTATATTACTTCTCTTTTAAAACTTCGTAGCCAGGAAAGAACAAAACCCTCTTAAAAGGATTTTCAAATTTAATTAAATTAAGATAATCATACTTGAAGGCAGCCACCATAAAACTCAGCCATCAGAGTATGCATAGTTGCCAGGGCGGACTATCATTAAAAGACGTGCTCTCTGTGCATAACAATTAAAAGAAGAACTAACAAAATCTAAGGAAGGTGCCCCCTACGGCCACTGCCTTTAAAGTTCAAAAAATAATACGTGCATCAGAAAGTAAATTTCTGCTAATACACCAAATGGGGATTACAAAGACATGTATATTTACAGAACCTCCCCATTTATTAATCAGTCTACCCGGACAAGTATTTTGGCAGTTGGATGCACGACTGAAAAGAGTTAGATTGATCGCAAGAAGCTTTCTAACAGTTGGTTAATTCACGTGAAGTAGATTTCAGAGACGCTGAAACCCGTTCTGGTTCCCACAGAGTTTGTTCAGATATAATAATGGGAATGATGATAGAATGAAATACATGTATTTTGGTGCTTAACACGAGGTGGAAGAAAAAACAGAAGGATTATATATTACCGATCCCATATCACACTCATGTTTGTAGTACTGCAATTCATTCGACAACTTGCCCAACTCCTGTTCCAATTCCTGAACACGTAACTCTGCCTCCTTTGCCCGTTCATCAGCTTCATTCCCAAATTCCATCAAAGCTTCCCTGTCGTGATCATAGAGTGAGCATTCCCTTTCCCACTTACGGCATTGATTTAAAATATTGGCGCACTCGGAAGCCAATTTCTGATTCTCCTCTACGAACTTCTTCAGAGCTTGGGCATTCATAGCCGCTTCAGACTAGTCAATTAAAAAAATAAAAATAAAAAACTTCTAATTATTGTAGGAATACAATAATCACACAAGAGAAAACGATTGAAAAAAGAAAAAAGAAATCAAAAGGCTCAAACCTTAGCGCGCTCGATTAACTCATCTTTCTCCTTCAATCTAGAAAGAAGTAAAAGATGCTGCTCGCGGAGGCGCCGTTGGGACTCTTCAGAGGCACGCAGCTTGGATGCTAGAATTCGCGAAGATACAGGAAGACCCAAGGAATCATCGATGGATTGTTTGATATAATCATCAAGATCTCGAGGAAGATCCATTCTTCAAATCAAAATTAGATCCCTAGAAACACAGTATTTGCAGGAAAAAGAGAACGTTAAAACCCTAGAAATTCACTGAAGAAAAATGCTGTGTGAAACTCTGGGGTTGTAAGATGGATTCTATGGATATCTGAGATCGTAGGATTGAGTTGAGTTGAGAACTGATAAGGCTAGAATTCCGAAGTAACAGCTTTGGTGTCTGAAAAATGAAAATCGACGCAAGGTAAGGGTTTAATACTTTGTATCTAACGCTTTCCCTCTATTGTTGTCTCCTCTCTCTCTTTCTCGTCTCTCTCATTCAAATTGAAAGGCCTCACCGTTAGGACGCTATTTTTTATTAAAAAAAAAAATAGACGGTAAGTGCAGACTTTGATAGTGGATTAGTCAAAAAACTGGGTTGGGCTTTAATGCTTGAATCCGCAAATTTGAGCCCAAAACGAACATGAAAATTAGCAGATTAATATTATATATTAAAAAAAGTGTTCAGCACTTTTCTAATTTACATCAAATTTTATAATCACCCGAAAAATAAAATACAACTCATTAAAAGAATTCAAAAAATGATTTCGTTTTTTGCCTCCGAACATAGTTCAAATAGAGAAAGGTAAATTTATTGAAATATATACTCTTGATCTCTAACATTCTAATAAAAGCTATAATTTTAGTTTGTACTGTCATGAATAGATTTTTGTGGTACATAATCAACTTAATAATTGTAAGCTTGTGTATCCTCACTGTTCATGTTTGTGGTCATAATTTTACTAATTTTTTCTTTTCTCTTAACACAGATAAATGAGAAATAATGCTTTGCAAATCCCTCGTGAAGTTTTATCCATTATTTCTCCAATGTAAAAGTGGAAAACTATTTTTATTTATCATCTAAAATCAATTAAACAGATATTATGATTAGTAACTAATTATTATTTACAAAAAAAAAAGCAAATAAAAATTGTGTGATGTACACTTTATTTCAAATTTTTAAAATATAATCTCTTTAAAATGTACACAATATTCTAAAACTTTAAATTCTCTTAAAAATTTAACATAAAAAATTATTTACAGCACATTTTTAAAAAATTAAGAGAGTTTCTTATATTCGTTTTTCCAGGCTCTTGTAATTTTGATGTCGGGCTTTTTCCTTACGATTTTCTTGAGAAGAAGATGTTGACTTGAAGAATAATTATAATTCGACCTCCTTTTCCACTTCTTCCACCTGTAATTCATGATATATTACCCCTTCAATTGATGTCAAGGCAGCTAGTTTTCTGATTGGTTTGTAGAAAAGGTGTGAGGACAAGAAATATCTGTTGAAAATTGTATAAATTATTTTGCATTGGAAACATCACATATGGAAAACTAACCTCGTTAATGTAGATTGCGACTGTTAAACTAATCACAAGACTTTGTCCGATTAGATATATATAGGGAAAAAGCAAGCATCCATGATTCAAAAGTCAGGACCCAATTACAGTTGAGAGCTATATCAATATATTGAATGACACTTAATTACATTAAAGCATTACATGGTTAATCCTGACACGTTGATGCTTATTCATGGGTAATGCTTTATATATATAATCTAATAAAGAAAACTAGGGATTAGGTAAAAGTGTGACAATCTTAAAAAAAAAAAAGACATTTAACCTTTTTCTGGAAGAGAGTACCAATTTTATACGGGATAATATGGTTCTTTTGCAATAAGCATTAATCGTACTTGACTTGAAGTCATGTCTTATTTATTTTCCTAGTAATTTCACTTTGCTCTAAATAGCATCGTATTTGTGATTGGTCAATGTTCTTAACATATACGTGTAATTTGGGTAAATGCTAAGTTTCCAGAGACGGGATCTTTCAACGATCTCAAGTTGATCGAGAAAATTCAAACACGATGGAAAGACGCAATCTGAACTTTGAATAGTACTTTTCAAGACCTAGGAAAAATCGTGTTTAAAAGAAGAAAAAGGCACTTTTTCAAGAAAATGGTCTTCTCCTTGTGCACAAGCCTTATTATATTAATTAATTTCCATACGTTAATTCCACATTAATTTAGAACTTGCCTTATACATTACTATTTTGTATTTACTATTCATTGATTTTAAACAATACACTGCCGTATACGTCTTTTTTTACCGGAGCCATATACTTTCAAACGGAAAGATTCAACAATTTTCATTTTATACAACATACTAAAAAATAAATATTATACAGGAAAATTAATCAATATAATACATGTTTATATTGTTTAAAACACAATACGAAAATTAAACAATACAATACATGTTTTTATTGTTTAAAACAAAATACTTAAAACGCATTTCATGACGATCCGTCCTCCATAAGTTGAATCCATGATCTAATTAACTTACAGATTAAGGAATATTTTAATGTGACTAGGTCAAATCCACCAGTCATATTTTACAGTGGATCATAAGAAATGTTGAGGAGGTAGAGCAACCGTGTTTCCCTTTTACTTTTGATCTTTCGCTTCTGTTGTCACCGCGGCAGTCACCACTACAGTTTTTTCTTCTTGAGTATTTGATTCAAGCAATGTCTCCATCTGCTCTCCTATTTCTTCTACCTGAACCAATTTTATCTAAATTTATCAATCATTTCCCATATGATTAATCCTCGATCAATGTTTTTCATGAATGTATGATTTTTTTTTTATTTCCATTAAAAAAATGAATGTTTTTTTTTTACTTTTTAGTGAACGTACATTCATGCATGTCTCTTAGTTGTCAATATGTCGTAATTTCCAAGCGATGTGAAGGTCAAAGATGGAAAATAACAAGGAAGACACCAATGCGCACTCTGTCTAGTCTAGACACCAATAATGAATAGCAAAAAATAAGCATGTATCATGTGACTAGTCGGATAGTACCAATAATGAATTAACTTTCACGGGTGGTGATGATGACAGTGTTTACTTTCACAATTTCAAAAAATAAAAATAAAAAAAATTCAAGCTTATGCAATAAACATGATGATGGTATATGGTTTATTAATTTTAAGGGAAAATCCATAAGGGAGCAGAGTTGTTGGCAAAGTAAGCAGCAGTACCTTTTCTAAAGCATCTTCGGCCAGCTCGGCACTCTTGTCTACTTGCTCCGCCACGTTTTCAACAAAGTCAGCAAAGTCGCGAAGTTTTCCGGCAGGAAGGTTATCGGAAATTTCTTCGGCGACCTTGTCAACTTTCTCAGCCACGTCTTCTACCATGTCCACCACATCTTCTATTGCATCTATTTTTGTTTGGAATTCCTCTGCACAAAAGTAAGGGGCGAGGAAACAATAATCAGACACCAAGTTCAAATCCACATTTATAATTTTTTTTTTAATTTCTAATATAATTATAGAGTAGTTAATTAACATGAAGATTTCTAATTTCTTACCTTTGAGCTTCAGTAATGGTCCCCATTTGCCTTTGGTGAACGAGAAAAGGACGGTCATTACTGTTCCAAGAAGCCATAGTTTCCTGCCGGAGAATCAATCAACTTTAAACTCTTTGAATATTGCAAATCAGGAGTAAAAACCAAAAAAGTAGATATATAAGAAGTGCATATATAAATCAAACGGATAATCAGTGAGGAAATAAAGCAATTACCAA
Organism: Bauhinia variegata; assembly: GCA_022379115.2. Lineage (NCBI taxonomy): Eukaryota > Viridiplantae > Streptophyta > Magnoliopsida > Fabales > Fabaceae > Bauhinia > Bauhinia variegata. Next base: position 17,193,983 of record CM039437.1, read on the forward strand.
GAGCCAGGAAGAGGATCAGAAGGAAACGAGGCACCAGGTGGTACGCCGCAGAGGACAACAAAGTTCCTGCATGCGTGAGTATGAATAGATTATTGCAATGTTAACAAACCCAGAAATCGAAAGCTCGCTCTCTCTCTCTCTCTCTCTCTCTCTCTCATATATATATATATTTGCGATATACAATAAGACTAAGCTTACATCTTTCTTCTGTTGTCGTGGTGAACTCTGAGAGCAGCGGTGGAAGCTCCGAGGTTATGTTTTGAGATGGGCAGAAGACGAATAAGGTCATGCTTTGAAGCTTGACATCTATCAAGTGTTGGCGCGGAGGCTAAACAAGTAGATCCTTGAGGACTGGTTGTGAATGCCATCGATCGATGTCAGTTCAGTTGTGAATCTAATCCTTGGCAATGATCTAAACAATTGTTTCCAACAGCTCAAGATTTCTGGGAGGAAAGATTTTATTAGAAGCAGAGAAAGAATATTTATTGAAAGCAGACAGGGAAGGTGGATGGTCAACGTACAATATAATGGACGAGAGAGCAAGGAGAACTTGTTGAAATTTATATCCAACTATTGCTATTATTATTGTGGGGTTATGTCTAGTGGGCAGGCTGTATATATATTTAATGGTCTACACAACGGCTAAGTAATTAATTAAATACAAGTCAATATATTAAATTTATCGCTTTTAGTCAATTTGCTCTGGACTAAATTAAATCTCAATTCCTCACGTTACCGAGTATTTTTTTATTAGTGTACATTTCAAGGTTAGGTAGCTACCAAGGAAACTAGGATTGTATTTATCTTCGTCGATTTGCTTTTGATTTTCTGCCATTTCCTTTCACGTGCATCATTCAATGCGAATTATTACATTGAAAATTCATGTTGGGTTGACATCTAACTTGGACTTATCTTCGTTAATATTCCTGTGATATTAGGCAGCACGAGTGAAATTGAGAAATATAATTAAAATCATACGTGCGTGTCATTCTTTTTTTCCTTTAATCTTTCTTTTTAGTTTTTCTGCTAATAAATGGAATTTTCGTTAATGTAATTGCTTTCTAAGTTGATCTCACGACCTAGTAAAATTATACCAACGTTTTCTGGTTATTGAACGCATGAGTTACAACCTTTGCCAAAAAGATGAAAACACGATTTTTATGAAATGAAAAAGATTATCTCTTATACCAATTAATCTTATCACATAAGCAATTGAGCTTATATGATCCTCATCCATGTGTCCCTTTACTTTTGATATTCACTATATTTTCTTGAGAAAGCGACTCATTCCATTAACATTTCCTCTATATCATTTATCCTTATTTTATTATTTTAAATTAGTTAAAAATTATTAAGATATTAAAAATATTACCTTCATCATTTTATAATTTTTAATCAATCAAAACACATTATTGCAATGGGTGAGGTATCAATTAAAAAAAGAAAAAAAAAAAGAGTGAGATAAGAAGGTGAAATAAAGAATATTAATCCTTTTCTAGCTGTAACACAAATTTTCACCATCTTATCCAAATATTTCTTCTCTTATAAAAAAACAATATTTTTTTAGTGATGACATATTTTTTCATCTTTTATTATGATTTTAGATAGAAACAAAGAATATATAAACAGTCATATAAAATTAACAAGCTAATGTTCTGATTGGTCTAGGGATTCTTTCAAACACGTGAACAATACAACATTAACGTCGTGGACTAGTCAAATTTGTACCACTTTTTGTTTTTTTTGCACAAGTTGTGTGCTCTATATCTATCTTCTGTGCCATACATCGTAACTATTTGTAATACCACTATATAAGACTGTGTCATTAATTAAACGTGTCCTTTTTTCATAATTAATCTAGGGATACGAAGGTGAAAGGTGGCTCGCAAGGAAATTTCTGCTATGCTAGCTAGCTCCGGACCTTTACTGGTTTTTCCACCAGGAGTTGGGCGGCGACGGTAACTTTACCAAGTTTTCTTCCGGAGAAGGTGAAGGGAAATTTCCCCTCTGCGGTCTTAATTAATTGTCAACTTTGTTAGCCACACGCATGCCTTTCACCTATTCCTCTTCTAAAATATATATACATATCCAGTCACAAATTTAATTTTCATATAGTTAACGTTGAGTTTTCTGATGCGCAATGGTCACCATTTGCCCTTCCCTTCGCTAACGAGGAAAGGTCATTATGGTTCAAAGATCCATTTATATATTCCTTCTTTTCTGTTCTAGACAATAAACTTTTGAACTCTTTATTCATCCAATTAATGCCATCCCCATCACGCGCGTCTGAATCAGAGGGCAACTTTTAGTACTTCTGATCACGCTGCAGATTCCTGAGAGGAAAGAATTTTATTTTATCTTATTTTGGAATTATTGGACGCGCACGCGCACTACACTAGACGAGTTTAAGTATCAATTTTCTATGCAATGTGGGTTAGCCAACAAGTTTCGTTTATTATAATCCGTTAATCAAGGATGATAGGACAAACAGTATGCTTACGTGGCATTCTTATGTGACATTTTATGCTAATTAAATCAGCTCCATTGGACCTCTTTCCTATTAGAGAGTTTCCGTACTCATCTGTAATATCCCAGAATCAGTTGTTTGTAAAAACTGAAAGTTCTGATGCATAACTCAAGATTAAATTTTCATCTTGGTTGAAGAGGGAAAATGGATGAGGATTTGAATGAATTTTTTGTCAGGACAGAGGCATATATCCTGTGTTTTGTCTATAGTATGCAGATGCCGTTGTAACTTGTTATATTAATGGCACGTCAAGGTGAATGAATGACTGATTCACATTCGCAATAGATTGGGTATTGATTAATGCATACTTCATTTTTAATAAACACACTTCCATTCTCAAAATATTCAAAGTATAATTAAATATAAATTAATCAACATTCAGAATTAAGAAAAAATGTTTGGATGATTATAAAATATTTAATAAATTTTAATACTAATTCAGTGTCAATTCTATTAAAAATTTCACGTATAAAAAAGAATAAAAATTTATATAATTTATTTAAAACAGAATATCTAGCAAAATAAATAATTCAATATTTAAGTTTTGATTTAACTAAACAAAACAAAATATAAAAAATTACAAAATATCAAATTTAATATTATTGTTAACTTATTTTTTAAAATTAACAAAATAAATTCACATTAATCGTACCGAATAATTAAAAATAAAACACAAAAAAAAAATTTACTTGAGATAAAATGACCCTAAAGGGCCATTTAAAGTTGACATAGTCCTTAAAAAACCGTTTAAGCTCTAATCGACTTTAGAGAACTATTTATGTTAAAAAATTTTGTTTAACGATTTTATGAAATTATTTCTCTCAAAAATATTTTAAAAATAAATACTAAAAAAAGGTATGCTTTCATTAATACCCACCAAAAGTTACTCCCTGAAGATGTGAAATCACTTTTAGTCCAACTGTTGATAGTTTTAATTCTTCGCTATAAAAATCTTGTTTCTTGAGCTCTACCATCTTATATGGCAGATATGGCTTTTGTAATGATTGCATAACTTTGGATAATTTTCTCATACTAAAGAACACAGTATATATCTCACTTCTGTATCTGAACAATGTTCGCCGGATATATTGAGGAAAGAAAACTTGGGAGAACAGAGGTGAATACGCCTCTCTAATGGGCATCTATGACATCTAATGTTTTTTTTTTTAATCTGACTACGAGATCTAATGTTGATACAGACATGTTTCAAAACTAGCTTATTATAAGTTAGCATCATATATTTTCCTAACTTCTAAACTAAATTAATACAATAATCTTTTATTTTAGTTGCATTTTAAGGGTAGGTGGGAAACTTTTATGGCTGTATTAATCTTCGTCGTTTTGCCCTTTAACCTATTTGCTTCACGTTATTCCATGCCTCTAGTTACATTAAAAAAATAACTCTTACGTACATATTTAATTTAAGTGCTCATATATAATGACTAGATGGCTGATGTGATATATTTAAATTAAAACACCCAATTAGTATGTGATATATATTTGAATGAAAACATCCATTTAGTTAGAGGAAATTACAGAAATATCAAACATCAGATGATCATACGGAGGAGTGGTCATCTTCTACAATTTTTATTTTTTTTTGCTAATTATTAAATAAATGGCATTATGTCTTAAGCAATTTTTGATAGGTTGATCCCATGATTGATAATAAAATCACACCAAGGTTCCGCTTTTATATTGATGAAGCCACAACCTTCACAACTAATAAAAAATAGAAATTCATCTCTCTGCTTCCGATCTTTCATTTCCTTAGTTGTCAAGGTATTTCCTCGATGAGTGTTTGATTCCAATTATAAGGATTCCACCTTGTTTTCCACTTGCTCTACGTACCTGCAATTCTACACAAACTTAATTCGCCATCTCTTATGTATTCAAAGAACTATAAATTGACGTAGCAACAAGTCAATAATTACTTAAAAACTAGCACTGGTTTAGACTTAGGAGGAAAGCACCCATTAGAAAGGATGGGAGTGAGAGATTGATTGTTATGCAAGGCAACAGGTGAAGGTTGCTCTAATCAAAATTCATGAAGCTGAAATTAATTAATAGGTCAAAACCTGTTTTAGTTCTTCTTTTTGTTAGATAGATATGCATGGAAGACTAAACAAGTTATGCTGTTTTTAGTTTGTAGTCTTAATTATTTTCTAAGATTTTGACTGCAAGATGGAATCAGATCCTATAGAAGAAACGCATCAAAATTAATTTATGAGAAAAGGTGGGTTGACGGTAAAGCAATTGTTGATGATGCTAGCTGTGTAATTTCAGATAACAAACAAGGAATGCATTTGGTGAAGTTTTACTCAATATCAAGATGAAGATGGAGGGATCTATCGAGAGGGGTTGGAATAAATAAATCAAAAGTACCTTTTTTAGTTCTTCTTCTGCTATATGGGCACCCTGTCTATTGCCTAAGTCCTTTGAATAATTTTTTTAAAAACAAAGCAGCTTCGTGAGGTTTTCCGTTGGGTAAACAAGCGGCAACCTTCTTTGCTACGTGCTCTAGATTGTTCATCAGAGTTTGGAGAAGAATGGAAAATTGCAGTAGAAACTGAAAGTTTATCATTCATTATTCTGAATTCGCGTTATTACAGGCAGAGGAAGAGCCTAAAATATATTCTTCAAATGACATACTGTAGCTTACTATATACTCCAATGTAGAGGAACAAAAACAACCAACCAACTGCCCTAACCAAACTCATAAACCAAAACAGTACAACCTCTAACATCGTTTAAAATATGACACTTCAAATGCATTTTATGGTCTACATTCACATTTTACACAATCTATCCTCCATAAGTTGATATCAAGATCTAAAATTCGATAAACAAAATTAAGGATTCTGATATGATTAAGTCAATTCTATCCCTCATGTTTTTCGGCTGATAAGAAATGCTGACACGGTACAACCGTGTTTCCCTTCCACTTTTGATCTTTCGCTTCCGTCGCCGCCGCCACTGTTTCTCTTGGTGAGTTTTTTTTTTTTTTTTTTAATAATTATTGAAGGAATGTCTCTATCAGCTCTTCTGCTTGTTCCACCTGCAATTTTTTTTTAAATCAAAATTTATCACCCTTCCCCATATGATCAGAAATCCTCGATCAGCATTTTTTATACGACTGTATCAGCCCTTGAAATGATACTGTACGTTAATGTGTTACAGTGACATCACTGAAATGTAATAAAATCAAACTAGCAAGAAGAAGGCATGCATCTTCAATTAAAAATGAATTATTTAGGCAACCTACTCTCATGCATGTGTCTTAATTAGATGTCAAGGGTGGCAGAGCTTCCATGTCTCCCAAAAAAAGTTCAATAGATTCATGTATGTATCTATATATATATATATATATATATATATATATATATCTGTGTGTGTGTGTGACATCCTGAAAATTTTATAAGCTTTATAATTGATTATTCATATATCTTAACATAGCAATATGAAGGCCAAACTCAAAGGAAAGCACCAATGAGCACCCTGTATCTAGTCAGACACCAATAATCAATTAACTTATAATAATGGTGAAGATAACAAGATTTACTTTCACAATTCAAAGAAAGAAAGTGCTGCATATATTTAATAGTGTACACTCATTTATACATCTAATATACTGAAAAAAATTATATATAAAGAAGATGTAAAATGTAGACATCACTCCTTGAAGAAAGGGCTGTTTTATGTATGCTAATGCAATGAATTGGGCAACACTAACGAATGATGCTATATGATTTAATTTTAATAGAAAACAAATAGGAAGAGGTCCACATTAAGAGAATGAAAGGAAAATGAAATCAGGTAATACCTTTTCCAGAGCATCTCCTGCTAGCTCGGCACCCTTGTCTACTTGTTCCGCCAAGTTTTCAACAAAGTCAGCAAAATCACGGAGTTTTCCATCGGGAAGATTATCGGAAATTCCTTCAGCGACCTTGTCAACTTTCTCAGCCGCATCTTCTACCATGTCCATCACATCTTCTATTGCATCCATTCTCTCTTCCAATTCCTCTACAGAAAATGCATGGGCAAGGAAACAATAATTCAGACATCAATATGCAAGAATGCATATTTTCTAATCTCTTATAATAGTAATAATACTTAACTAACACGAAGTTTTCTAATCTCTTACCTTTAAGCTTTAGTAATGGTCCCCATTTGCCTTTGGTAAAGGAGAGAAGAACGGTCATTATTGTTCCAAGAATGCATATTTTCCTGCTGCAGAATTAATTTTTAACTCTTTAACAATAGCAAATTCATGGGGTAAACAAAAAGAAAGCTAGATAAGAACTACATAAATAAATCAAACAGATAATTGGTCAAGAGATAAGTGAGTTACCGAAGGCCACAGGAAGGATCAGAAGGAAGTGGGCCACCTGGTTGTGCGCCGTTGAGGACAACAATGTTCCTGCGCGCATGAATGAACAAGAGTAGATTATTTAACACGTCTAGAAATAAATGAGTAATGGCATCGATACATATATATATATATATATATATATATATATATATATATATATATATATGTATGTATGTATGTATATATATATATTGTCTATACCTAATTTTATATTTTTTTTACATCTCTTTTTTATTTTTTTAATCTATAATTTTGTTTATGTAAATAATTAATAGAATTTTTCGAAATTACTCCATTTTAAGAAGGTAAATATTGCTGGACCTAATGTATGTATGCGTGTGTGTATATATAATGAAGCTAAGCTCACATATTTCTTCTGGTGCCACGCCGAACTGTGAGAGCAGCGCTGGAAGCGCCCAGATTGTGTTTTGAGAGAGGCGGAAGGTGAATAAGGTCATGCTTTGAAGCTTGGCATCTACTAAGAGTTGCTGCGGTGGCTAAACAAGCAGATCCTTGAGGATTGGTTGTGAACGCCATCGATCGATGTCAGGACAGTTGTGAATCTGGTAAAGATTTCTAGGAGGAAAGGCTTCTATCAGAAGGCTGGAAAAAGTGGATACTCACAACGTATAATAGAAGAGTAAAGAACGTGAATTTTATATCCAACTATATTTTGTGATTATGTCCAATTGGTAGTGGGATATTTTATGGACTACATATATAATTTAATAAAATACAAGTCAATATATTAAATCATCGTTTAAGTCAATTTGCTCTAAGCTAAATTAAATCCCACATGCTTCACGTTACCGAGTATTTTTTTTTTTATTACATTTCAATGTTAGGTAGCCAGGAGACACTGTATTTTTCTTCGTCCTTTTGCCTGATGCCCCATTAATAATGAATTATCAATTGGATATTTTGATTAATTTGTTGTTAGTTTGTCTTCAGACTAATTGGATATTTTGACTGAAATTTCACATCAGCCAGCTAGTCATTAAAGAATTAATAAAATTATCTAAATATTATTAACAAAGAATATAATATAAGTACGATGTAAAGATCTTCCTAAAGTTTTTTATAACGTACTAATTCGGGAAGCAAATGGGTTAAAGGGCAAAACGATGAAGATAAATATAGCCATAAATAGTTTCCCACCTAACCTTCACATGTAATAAAAAGATTACGGGATTATAATTTAGCTTAGGAAAAATTGATTAACGTGAAAATAAATGATACTACGTGTATTTATGCGATTACTTTTTTGCTAAGGAGCAATTTGTTTTGATCATGTATATTTTACTTTTGTCGTTAACAAATGTTACATGCTCACTATCACTAATAGATAGTCGGCGTGGCTTCCACGTGTAAAAAATTTCACAAAACCAACATTGCAGAAGAAGAAAGTTGAAGAATCATGAAATTTATTTTTTAAAAAAAAGAAACACGGAAGGAACAGATTAATTAGTGAAAATCTCTACCTTAGACAACGTAGGTGAGAAGGAATGAATTTTCATATGCAATGTTCATGTAGATCAGTTTGGTAGTTAGAAACATTTTTATTTTTTTTTCACTTACTTTTTATATTGACCATGAAATCAACGTAGATATCATAAATTTTCCTATACTCAATTTTTTTTTTATCACTCTTCCATCATAGTAAATTTAAACTATAGGTTATGAACATGTTTAGAAAAAGTATATTATAGTATGTTAACCTTAATCAATAAGTTAAGAGAGCTATTTTGATAAATTAAAAATAAAAAGAGATTATATCTTGTAAAAGTTAACAATTGAAACGAAATAGCATATGTTTTTTAAAATTAGCTGTTAATATTTTAATATTATTTTTATCCTTAACTATTTTAACAAATAATAATATTTACCCTTCAAATTAATTAATTTTATTCACTCTCTCTTTATCTCTCTCATTTTGTTTTCTTTATTTTCTCTAATCCCATAATTTTATTTAATCATTTAATTAATTTATTGATAATAAATTAAAAATAAATAAATAATATTATATTTAATCATAATATTATATCAATATAATATTACATATTTTTTAAAAAAATTATTTTACATATTTTAATTAATTGTATAATTAATTTTGTTAAATAATTATAATTCAATTAATCAATTATATAACTAAACTTTCAACTACAATTTCACATCCTTCAACTAACTTTACAATTAGAATTCTAAATTTTATACACAATCTCATCATCGTTTAATCAGCATACAATTATTTTTATCAAATAAATTTATTTTTTTTGTGAATTTTAGTACATGATGGTATGGTGTATATATATGTAGATTTAAATCCCCAAATTTTTATCGGGAAGGCCGATATACCCTTTTTCTTATCAGAAAACAAAAGGGCGATTCCGACCATTGGGTGGGATTTGGATTTTGGGCTGCAAGCATAGATTCTAGGTATGTATCTTGGGCCAATTCTTTTACCACATCCCATCTATTTTAAAACACTGATTTTTAGAGTGCAAATTATATTTTAAAAATTAAAATTCTGTAAAATATAAATTTAAAATTTTTGGAATATGTTAAAAAGATTAGCTGTATCTTGGTAGATTCTTTAGCAGCCCAATCCGATCAAGAAGCCCAAAAACTTTGGGTTTGGTTTCGTTACCACCCCTAACCAAATTTATTTATCTCGCACACACAAATAAATCAGAATGTTTTTCTTATGAATATTATTTTATATGGAGTAACATCAACATCACCAAAATGATTATTACGAAATATTGTGAACATAGATTTTCTATAATTTTATTTATTTAAAATGATTTTTATAAAATTTATTGGAAACAATGCTAAGTTGAAGATTTATCATTTATTTTTTTTATATGATGGCATGGTCTCTTATATTTATAAATAAATTCTTATAACTATTTGTAAAATTGCATATGATTGAGTAATATAAAATTATTTCCAAATTATGAAGGTTTTCTTTGTTTAAAATCAAAATTACAGTAGAAAAAAGATAGTGGGGAAAAAACTATTGGATGCGGTAAACTTTAAGGTGGGATATAGTCGTCCTGACAAGGACTTTATACCGGTAACTATGGAAATTGGGAAGTTTGTTTCTCATCCCTGTGCTATTAGGTTGGCTTTTTAGCTCTTAAAAAAATTGATTATATATTTGAAACTTATTTTGCGGAAGCAGCATTCCCAGCAACATGCTGTATTAAACTCAACAACTGGGAAGATAGAATGCGGTAATGCATTTGTCATAAATTGTTAGGTGGAGAACAGTACAAGATGTGACAATTTAATTGATATCTGAACGAACTAAGTTATATTCTTGTTAAACAAATGAAGCAAATAACCAGGAAAGGCACCAAGCTTCTTTCAACTCATTATCAGTTACCAAACACATCACATTCCACTAAAACCTTGGAAAAAGACATTAAAACCAAGAAAACTCAATGAATCCACGCTTCTCGCTAACGCCATCATCCTCCATTTCCTCTTCTTTTCCTGTAATCTCTATAGTTTTCATCCTAACATTTCAATGGCCATGAAACACAGAAAACTCTTCCCTGCATTAACTAGAACCAACCAAACCCAAGATTGTTCTGGTTTTTGTGACCCAGCATGCCCTTACAACTGCTACTCTTTCCCAGAGTACTACTTTTCCCCACCTCCTCCATCGCCGCCCATATCCGCTGCAGACAATTTAAGCCAAGTTAACAATATCACCCCCTTCTTGATCATCCTTGTCACTTTATTCATAATCATTTTTGTTGTTATGATTTTCTACGTGATCAAAGCTAAGTGCTGTGGGTGGAGAGGAATTGGATCAGCTCCCTCCCAATCAGAAAGCTTTGACGAGGATTTTCTGGATGGGAACCAAGTTGATCACCCCATCTGGTTAATCACCACCGTTGGTTTACAGCAGTCAATCATAAATTCCATTACAGTTTTTAAGTATAGAAAAAGTGAAGGATTGATTGAAGGAACCGAGTGTTCAGTGTGTTTGAACGAGTTCCATGAAGGTGAAGCCTTGAGACTCTTACCAAAGTGCAACCATGCATTTCATATCCCCTGTATTGATACTTGGTTGAGGTCTCATACCAATTGCCCACTTTGCCGTGCCGGTGTTGTCTCTACCAATGTCAGTTCTGAAGGCGCCATGCCCACTTTGCCTTCAACGGAGTTGAGAAGAAATCAGGAGACCCAGATGGGGAATTTGCCAAATGATGCTGAATTAAGCAACAACATACAACTTCACAGGCTCTCAGAAGACAGGGATAGGAATGGAACGAGGGAAGCCCAAGAGTTCATTGAGGATGCAATTTCAAAGGAGAGACGTACAACTGTTGATGGAAATCACTTTTCCCACCAACTAAATGATGAGATTCAAACAGTGACAAGGTCTGTTTCAATAGGTTCTGCTTTGGCCCATAGTAGTTGTCCTGGTCCAGGCCTGGCAAATTCATGTCCTAATGATGCTGAAACTCATCCTCAACCAGTTAATCATATGCAAGATGATTCGGAGCAAAACCCAGTTAATCTTGTGAAGCAAGACGGCCAATACCCAACAGCAACAATGCGTAAACCAATTCATCGTTCCTCAATTGAACAATGTTTGCACATAAGCCCAGTTTCCATGAAAAGGTCATTCTCCTGCGGTGGAAGGATTGTATCAACAAAAGGCTACAAGAATCTAAATACAATTCTTCCTTATTAGAATTTTCTATACATTCAACATGTACGAAGCTTGCCGTGAGATAAAAATATTGTTTGTGCGACCAGGCTTGTTGTACAAGGTATAATATCAAATTGAGAGAGAAAGAGAAAGAGATCAATTTGAACCAGGTACTACTTCAGAAGAATAAAGTGTTACACCAGTCGCAGTTGTATAGCTAGAATGACTCTGCTGTATCAATGTCACAACGTGTAACGCAAGTAGGGCAGAAAATGTTTGATCCCTCAACGGGAAAGGCAACATTTTTCAAGATACAATTTAGAAAGAGTTCAGAATTCCACGACTTTGTTTGGCTGTGTTTCTACTACTGCTATTGGGCTTATGATTAATTTCCCATGTGAACTAAAACTCTAAAGTCTAAACTACAGCACTTATCACTCGTCGAATATGAGTGAATGATATATATATACATACATATGTATGTATGTGGTGGATAAACTGGGCCCAGAGGCCTGCTTTATACACTGAAATTAATAGTACTGATTCTTAGTTTGTGTTGAATCACACCTAAGCAATAGATAAGGAGTACTGAATAAGAGAAGTGCAATATTTAAGAAACTTTTTCCTCTTTTGTAAAAGAAGCAACACCAAAGAGATCATGTCCTGCAAGTAATTGAAGTGACCTATCCGTATACTACAACTGAAAAAATCCACATTGTAAAACCAAAGTAAAAGGTTAAATCAATGATTGATGAATGAAAATGAAAATATTAACAAGCGCCGAAAAAAAAATGAAAACACCAAAAAAAAAAGACAAAGCGCCGAAAGCAATAAAACACTGGCCATATGCTGTCGTAATTGATTAAACTCTGGCTAATTTTTAATTTCCATAGTGAACTTTTACATCAGGATGGTTTATTACGACTTTGTTAGCTTCTGTGAATGAAAGGCTTTGAGAAAGCATGTATGAGAGAACTAATATAAATCTACAGAGCATTTGAGTTTTTCTGATAGATTTTGAGGCCAGCGTTTTCTTTTGGGACTGGTTCATCATCATAATCATAATCACACCTCTCACCATCCCAAGTTATGTCCGGCCAGTGTGAAATTAGTATGTACTGAGCCACAGCCACTGTACGAGTATAAAACTTAATAAACTCACCTGAATTATTGTCTTTGATACTTCAAACAGGAAATTCACAAAATCTCAATTGCAAGCCAGCAATCAGCTAATACGAAGTAAACTTTCTTTTTCATTGGCCAAAATTTCATACGTGATGCAACACTTCCCAATTTAGTGAAATAGAAATAATAAATAAAAGTTTTTACCTGTTTGGTATGATGGAAACATTCACTGAGATAGTGTCCATCCTCCAGATGATGCAGAGCTTGTTTGCGCTTGTGGGTTCCATCATCTTTGGGAGAAATCAGGAATCCTAGCGGGAGAAAATAAAATAAACAGTTCTTGGGCCGTTGTGAAGTTTCGCAGCCCTTATTTTCCGTCTCATTTCACACGAGGCAGCCCATTCATCTAAAGCCAGCGGGCCTCAATAAAATAAAATTTTAAATTAGAAAATAAAAATTGAACCAGTTGTAATTTTTATCTTTAACTATCACGCGCAATGATCTTCCTGATGAATTGTCATAAAATAATTTCTAAGAGCAGACACATTCTGGTTCCTGTTAGGGCCAATGAAATTCCTAAGCGGAGCCTTCCAGTTTCGGCCCAGCCCACCTTTCAAGTGTGGAGCCTAGTTTATTCAGGGATCCTGAAGCACCGGAACTTGTCTGACATGGCGGATCAAAATGTTATGTCAATAATTGAGTTCATTTTCATTTTTTGAGATCTCCTGAATTATTTATTCACATGCTTAGAGTGCAATACCTTCACTTTATAACTTTGCCTGATGGGATGGAAACAAATGTAACTTGTGTATAATTTTATGGAGAAAAATCTTAGTGGAACCTTCTGTTCTGAAAATTTTACTTGGTGTCATTTCATTTGTGGGGAGCAAAATGAAGTGGGAATATCGAGCTGGCTCTCTTAGTGTTAGGGTGATTCTATTTTTCAAAATGGTCATAATGATATTGAGCACCCATCATTTTCTTTACGAAACTTCTCTGTTATTACCCTCAAACCCGTACCATGCATCCATGCTAGAGAATCTCTCTGTCACCTGACCATATATATACCAATACATTTATCATGCCCTTTATTCAATCCCAAGAATCCAACTTTTCCCCCAACACTAATGAAAGTTCCAAGCTTTTCAAAGAAAATGTTGTGGGACCCTCCAAAATTTGGCATTTAGAAATGGACTTGCAGTGTTTGATCAGTGCTTAGCTCATTAAATGGAAAGATGAATAGGATATTATTGAAGGTACAAAGAAAGGTGGGCTCTTGTAAAGCTTAAGGCAAGCTAGGGGCCTTTATAGCTTTTCCTTTTTCCCTAAAGCGACAACAAAATCTAATCCATCTTCCTCACTTGGATTTGAAAGTAATTTCAAATAAATTGCTTACAAATTGACCTCTCATTTTGTGGATAAAGCATGAACCAAGAATGTTAGAACCATGAATCCATCGAGGCTTATCATTAAGAACAATTAAATTTATTATCCTCTTCAATTTGTCACCTAGCTATCTTTCTATATTAGCAATCCTGGACATTCCCTCTAGCATATATGCATGACATATACACAGTATGTGGTATGAATGATATCTATGGGCGTTGAGGTAGCTATAGCCAGCTCACTGTATTCACACTGAAAATGAAATTCATAAAGAGAGAAGGAAAATCTTTGTTGGAATTGACATGTACATACCGACATCTTCTACCCGTAGAATCACCAACTATAAAAATAAAGATTCCTCAATTCTTGAATACAATTAATATTAGTGGGGTTATGTTATGCCCTTAAACATCAGTACTCACGGATCAATTTAGTCCCCTTTTAGCCAAAATTGACATAAGAATATATATATGTCCTCACTATTGAAAAAAGTTATATAATTTGTATATTGGTAGTATTTTACTATATATGAATAAGGGGTAATATGTCAGTTTGCAACACAGTACCAAAAGCAGAAAGAAGAAAGAGAAATGATGATGAAAAGAATACGTTCCTATCAGCTGTGACAAAAGTGATCGAAGAGCTCGTGTGTGGAGGGAGGGGATGAATGTAGAAACTCGATAGGATTTTTGTTGACTATTTTTTGAGCTTTGTGGATAAGGGCCACGACGTTGCTGCCATCTAGTAGACTATTCAAACTCAAAATCTGGACGGTACGAAAAGGGAAGACAATGATCACAACCGTTGAATGTTAGACAGCAATGTTTCTGGGGAGGCTTTGTGTTAGAAATGATCATAGCTTTGTATGATTTTTCCAATAGGACAGCCAGAAATCCCATCCCTCTTTTCACAATTCTAAAGGGGGTGCATCATTAGATATAGAATTTGCAATTGCGAACAGACAAATGGGAAAAAGGCGCCGAGAATATTCACATGTGAAAGACAATGTGGAAGGTAGATACATATGGAACATAATTACCTATGCTTTTAATTGATGTTTCACCAACAAAGCTTTCATCTTGCTGTCAACTATTTGTGATGATTGTCTTACTTATTTAGAAATTTGGACCCAATATGGAGATGCATATCTTTTGTGTTCGCTTTCTTTCTTTTCTTTCAAAGTAAATGGCTGAAGGCCAGGACCTCGTTGAACAAAAGGGGCACAAAACAAACCTTTTTTCCATCTTCCAGGAAGGAGCCAAGCTTATAATTACTACGTGGAACTACAACATTAGCTTCCCTGCTTCACAATTGTCTTCTTGGTCTCCTATCCAAAAAGATTATATCTAAGTTAGGGTGATATATATACCATTTGCAGTAGTTCAAATTGCAGATTTAACCAATATAGTAATCAATTAATTTTCAACTCATTTTTCATCTTGTTGGTTTCTATAGGATCGATGGCAATAATATACAAAAGTTGATTTTAAATGCGAAGATCAAAACAAGCAATCATATCGATAATGAATTATTCGTATTTATTCAATAATGATAGTACAGCTACTTAAAGATATTTTCTGTGGAAATTTTTGTTGCATGACGGCAAACAGATTAGAGTTAGTTTTGAAGGAGGCACATCCCAGGTATTGGGCTTCGTAAAATAATTAAAGAGGCCAAAAATCATGAACAAGGGGTATGATAATTTAGGAGACACGGTACATAATTAAGAAAAGGATATAATGCGCTGGAAGCAACGTTAATAATTCACACATACATTGATTTTGCTACCAACGTTAATAATTCACATATGGACGTTGCAACTGGCAAGGAGGGCCTGCAAAAGTTGGTTGTCCCCTTCCCCTCCGGCTTTCCCTTTTTCAAGGAAAAAAAAAAAGAATAGAGAGAAAAAGAAAACTCTAAGCTTCGATCATAACCTATTGACATGAAATTTGCATTGAGACTGGTGATGAAGTTGCATGTACATGGCTTGAGTGAGATATGACTTGACGACTGACCACACCAAGCAGACACTAAGCATTTCAACTAGCATAATAATGCTTTGCACTGTTGGTGACATTAAAGGATGGATTGGGACACAGAACAGCAATATACTACCCTCTAACTGATTGGTATATCCCTAGTTACTCCAAAAAAAAAAAAAAAAAACTTTCAACTTTTAGCTGAAAGCAACTTGAAAATTTGAAATGGGGTCTCTGTCTCTGAGAATAAATTGGTGATATTAGAGGGTGCATTTGGACAAATTAGCTAAATAAGAGTAACGTTATAATCGTAATTTCATCCCCCCATACAGACAGATATCCCTAAATCACTCTCAAAATGATAATATTAAGAAAAGGAAGAAGCTTTTTCCAGCTTCAGCTAAAAGCAGCTTCCTCTTCAATTCTGCGTAGCAGTTGATTCACAGCAGCTGCGATTTCATCCACTGTATTCAGCTGACACCCTTCTTCGACCTGTTCCAATCAGCAAAATTTAGAAATTAGAATAACCCAGAAAACAGAAAGTAAAAAAAAAAAAAAAAACTTTTCAATAAAGTAGAGAAATTTGGAAAAAGGAATTAACCTACCTTTACACTGACCGAGTAAAGGACCATTTGGTCGACAGTGGTAACATTAAGATGGAGAATGGTTAGCATAAGAGACTGAAGGCCAACAACCATCTTCATAAGCTGACCCGATCGTTTCTTCGATAGTATCTTGAGGTTGGCATGGCTGTCCACCACGGTGACTTCTATGTCAGCGACGGCCCACTGGTTCTGTGCCATGTTGTTGGTGGGTCCGGCGGCGGAGGAGCAAGTGTTGCAGTGCCTTGTGTATTGTGGGAATGTGAAGAACTCAGCAAAGGGTGAGGAATTAAAGGCACTCTCTTGCGGTTCTTGCTGTTGCTTTATTTTCTTTTGAACCTCGATGGACTGTAAAAGCTGTTCTAGTTCCTTAACGAAGTTAATGGCGCCTCCAATTATAGACGCTTGGTCACCCTGTTTTGGGATGAAACAATTGGCATTAGTCTTCAGAGAGCTACCAGTAGCATAGAGTAAGGTAATAA
The DNA here is from genome assembly GCA_022379115.2 of Bauhinia variegata. Lineage (NCBI taxonomy): Eukaryota > Viridiplantae > Streptophyta > Magnoliopsida > Fabales > Fabaceae > Bauhinia > Bauhinia variegata. The sequence goes on from CM039437.1 coordinate 17,211,125, forward strand.
TTAATATTAATAATAATTAATTTTTAGTTGAGGGGTCGTTCTCCTTAATTTGAGGTTCAAAGTTCTAAATTGTAATTACAAGAAGAAAGAAAATAAAATTAACTAATTAAGGATGCGATGTGTATATAGTTACAGAGACTGACCCTTTGGACATAAGAAGGAGGCATCAAGGATCGGAGCACTGCCAGGTATTCATTCATCTGTTTACGCCGATTGCGCTCGACTGCAATGTGGGTCATCCTCTGGTTCTCGATTTCCTCCTTGTTCTTGACGCTTTTGGTGCGACGTCGTTTGCGCCGACCTGTTGTTGTTGTCGTCGCCGCGGTCCCTCCAGTGGCTTCCACAGAAGGAGGGAACAAAGCTGATCCGGGAAGAAATTGATCAGAGGAAGAGTGCGAGTCCCATTGATCCTTAACATTTTGCAATACAGAAGGAGAAGGAGAAGAAGAGGAATCCCAGCTTGCATGCAGATTCTGCTCCGTGTTACCGTTGATGATTCCAACAAGGGCTTTCTCTTCTTCTACTTGTAGACTGCCATAGTCATGAATCCAAGCAGCACCACCACTAGCAGGTCCTCCTCCTGCTGCTAACAAAGAGTACAAATCCTTGCAACCATAATTAGTAAATGGATCTTGCGGGAAAACCACAGCCTCTAGTGCCATTATTTATCTTGGTTTACTTAAAAGTTTAAGTTGCTCTGGTGGGGAAGAGAGCCCCTAAACTAGGCACCTCTCCCTGTTACTCGCAAAGGAGACACTGCTTTTTTTCTTTGTGGAATGTTGGGTTTGATAGAGAGAGAGAATAGTGGTGAGTGAGAAAAAGGTTGAGAGGAGATATATGGAAAGAAGGGTGTAAAGGAGAAGAGAGGAAAGGCTGGCTGGCTAGCTAATTATTAGAAGCCAAGAGAAGAGTTAAGAGAGAGCAAAGAAAGGAAAGTGAGTTGAGAATGAGATGAGGGGCGCATAAGCAAGCACTAGATTCCTAAAAGACCCAAACAAACAGCTCCTTTTATGATCATCGCCGCTGCTACCACTACCAATATGGAGAAACCCTCCTGTGTTTAAATATCATATTGTTCCAACAAACAAAAAGCTACAGCGCGTTGCACGTGAGGTTCTATATTGTAGACCACTTCCTTGACCACAAAAATTACTCTCAACTCAACTTAATTCTTATGTTTATTTGTAGCTTACCAAGTACCAACTGTGCCAGGTTATCTTTGTATTAGTTTTGATCAGCTTAATTAATTTATGGATTTTAAACATAATATATAATTTGTATCTTTAATGAATGGACGTAATCTTAACATCAAATGAAACACATTCTTTAAGTCAAAACAATTCACATCTAATTTAGGTATGGAACTCAAAAAAAATCTTGTATGAAGATTGACGGCCCCAAAATTTGAGCTGTCAAAAATAAAATTAACAAAAAAAATTACAAAATAATAATACTGTGATATTAAATGGCGTGTATATATATATAAACTGGTTGGCAGGGCCAAAAGCATATTCAATTTTCTTTTTCTCGTTAGGTACAAAATTATACACATATTCCGATCAAAAAAATATATATACATATCTGTAACATATACCTATTTCATGAACAGACCAGTCTGCACTGGACGGTCATATCCCTTGTCTTTCAGCAGCAAGACTAGGGACGATATGGTCCTTTAACTTGTTGAATTGTACACGCGTATTTTCTTTCTATTATATTCCAATAAATTATGTATGCAATATTCCACTTTTCAATTTGCACAAAAAAAAAGAAAAGTTTGTAGTGTAAGAATATTTTATGAAATTAGATGGGCCTAGGGTTTCATTTGGTAATAATTTGGTCGGACACTTGGACATGAAAAAGAGAAAAGGTGACGAAAAGCTGGTAATAACTGAGAACTGAGAGATTCCGAGGAAGAAGATCCATAGAGATAAAAAAAGAAAGATGAAAAAGGAAACAACATTGACGAAACAGCATAGTTTCAGATCTCAGAGGAATCCATGTGACCACACAAAGGCCACTCTGTAATCATCTACGACCATGACCATGAGAACCAACACGTACTATTTCACTGTACACACTTCCCCTTCCCGAGGTCCCTGTACTCTCCCCATTATTTTTATAATTAACATTATATTTTACTTAATTAACCATTTGACCACATCTCGATAAGACATTCTCTAGGTTTTCTTCCCTTTTTCCTTGGGTCTCCTCTTCTACGGAATATTGCTAACACCATAATACTTGTTTAATTAACAGCGAGCATCTAATCAGTTTTTTGAGATAATCGATCTTTATTTAACTATTCTAATTGTACTACCACTCCTTGTTCTACGAGTTAAAATTGATTAATATAGGAAAGAAAAATCCAAACCCAGCTTGCATTCCTTTGAATGTATCGCAAAAATTCATAGATTATGAGATTCGATGACTGGTTAAGTCTTAACAACTCTGCAACTTGGTTATTAATACAATTCTCAAAGCCTTTAGAAAAATGATTGCGAAACAGTTTTTTGAGTATCGATCGCATTGTTTGCGTACATCTTTTTCAATGCATGATATTGACAGTACAATACCTTAGTTTAATTAATTTAATTACTCCAACCTGCATCAATATCAGTTAATTGTGAAATTTAAGGTATAATAACTTTCCATCAAACTCTTTAGGTGTGCGTAATATAATAAATGTATATGTAGCATTTTTTATCACTGTAACCCCACTAATGAAGTATTGTCTTCTATGCAAATTTAATGTATGCATAGAATAACTTTTCACGAGATGTCTAATTTTCATAGATTTGTTTTTATAAGAATGCATACTTTTATATTATTAAGTTTATGTATATTTTTTTAATATTTATTTTAAATATTTTTTAAAAAAATTAAGTTTACTCTCGAATTATACAAATATAAGAACTCTGTCTTTAAAAATTATGCCAATGCTCAAGTCTATGTATTTTTGGTTCAATAGTTAATCATTTTATTACATTTAAATGATATATTTATACGATCAGATAATATATAGTTCTTTTTTGTTAATACATACCAATACCAGTAATTGCTTGGTCATACGACACATGCCATCTATAACTCACACCTACTGATGAATTAATTAAAAATCTTAATTAATATACAAAATTATGTTCACTTAAATTTGATGATAGGTACATTGCATATTGGATTATGTGGTTTTCATTTAAAAAAAAAAAATCATTGTTCAATCATCTTCAGTTCTCTTGAACGCTACCGCTCAATTTATTATGTAAAAAGATAAAATTCATCGATTGAAGTGATCATCAATTATAAGTAGAGGAGTGTAGGATAGGTAGTATTATAATTATAAAGAGTAATTAATTAACATCAGAAACGCGTAATCCCCATTCGTTAATTAGGTAATTATATGTATGAGAATTGAGATGCAAGCCTTTTGTACTACAAGACAGACAGGGTTGCACCTAAAGGACTAGTTGAGATTCCGAATGAAAACAAGGGACCGAACAGTAATAGATATTTATTTAAGTGTAATTGATTAATTAATTAATGATGATACGATGTCCATCCACAACCACAACTCGATCGCATGTTGCTTGGCTGCATGTGCTTGAACCACAAAACACGCTACCGGAAGCTCTAACCGGGAACAAGGGTACGTACAAGTTGAATTATAATATACTTTATTGTAAGAATTCATTCAATAATTAAATCGTTAAGCAAGTGATTTGGTCAGAGATTTGGATTCAATTAATTAGCTAAGAACCTTGTTGGCACATAGGCTTGTTGACTTGTTCAAGGAACCATACGGCTTGGAGTTGAAGGGAACCTCAAAAATTGGGAACCTGCAGCTTATAAAATATATATACATATATTGTTTTATATGATGGAGTTCGCAGTCTAGCTGGACAGATTCTCGTATATCAGCATCTGCGTTCTTCTCCTCTGCTATCAGTATTGATCTTACAACCACCTACTTCAATGCATCACCAAGTTTTGTTTCAAAACGGACATGTTAGTTTCAATATATATTCAAAAATCATAACTCTGGTGTTCAAACTCGTAGCCTCAAAAAATCTTATTCCATATATGAGATATCTAATAAATAAATAAATATGCAAATAGAATAATCATATAGTATAAAAAATACATAACAAATAATGTACGTTCCAATATGTAACCTAAAAAAATGTTAGCTTAAGGATAATAGGCTTAGTCTTTACAGTTTTTGTAAGAAACTTATTAAGTACTCTTCTCATTCAGAGGATGTGAGGGTATTTGAGTTAATAAAATAATACAAATAATTTTTTTCTGATGAAATATAGCTTTATTTTTTATAGGAGATGAACCAGAACATTTTACACATTGATAGAAGAATAGAAACCAAGTGAATTCTCTATGTTTAAAACTAATATTTTTTCCCATAAAAAACTAATTTTTTTCATCCACTAGACGAACAAAAGAATATTTTTCTAAAAAAAAAAAATTGGTATTCCCTTAGTGGTAACCTCTTCTACGTGGATATAACTTTGCTTTTATACATGTATATATAGTCAACATAATTAGATTCCTTCCTTAATTTATGCGTTAGATTGCAACTGGACAATCTTTTAACAATTTTTAGTTAAAATGTAAGAGATCGAATTCTCTTAGAATAAATTCAAATAGTGATTCACATGCCCAGATATATCAAATCCAAACTATGGATTGAAAATTTTAATTTAATTAGAACCATTTAATTTTAAACTAGATATATTTCAATTTTTCTTTGTACAACTCAAACGTAGAAGAACATGTGAGATCCTGGTGATTGAACTAAAACCTGGTTCTCTGCTTTGTTGTTATCAATTTGCAGAGAGGTAGCCAAGAGAATACTCTACAGGACAAGTCCATCTTATAGCTGATTGGTTAAAGAGAATTTAATATTATATCAAACCATAAACTTAACTCAAGATTAAGTTATTCTAAGTAAAAACTTCAAAATAATAATATGATTTTATTATACGACATGATCATCCACGCAAATCACGTACTGCTTCAGAGGGGAGAACAACTAGTCTATGGCTAACTTTCAAATGCGCGTTGCATTAATGCTGCTGATGTAAACTTACATTATTATCGTTAAACAATTACTATATAGTAATTGATGTCGTTAAGGTACTGACAATTAATTAGAACTAGTCTACACTCTAGAGTCTTGGCATGCAGCTCCTTAATTAGAGTTTAGAACCTAGCTAGGGCCAGCTGGAGCTCTGTGATTATATGTGTGATGTGGCGTGTGAGATGTGACAATTCTGATAACTTCCACCTAGATTGGAATTAAAGTTAATTCCAATACCATTCATGTTCTACCTATTCTATAACCTATATTTTAAACCCAAGACTCCATAAGGTTCCAGTGCCTTGAAGGAAAATGATTGTTCAAAAAAAAATATATTTATTAATGTGTGACCAATTAATCTATAATTTTTGGTTCTTTGATTTGATTTGCCCTTTATTTTTTTACAATATATAATACATAAATCATCGTTTGATTGTCATACATCGATGTGAAGTTTTCTTTTTTAGCGCCAATTTCTTAGTAAAGCCTGGCTGCTAAAGAAAATTTGGTTTTGTGTGTTGGACCTGCAACCTCTTGGAGAATTTAAATGCAAACCCAGCAAATACCTTGTTCTTGTCTACCTGGTTATAGTTTTCCTGTTTATGATCCTTTGATGTGCATGGTCTCTCATGCCGTGTCTCAACCACAACCACGTACATAAGATATATGTGACAGAAATTCGGGTATAAACCAAAACAGTTTTAAAAAACTCACTTGAATTGCTTTACAGTTCGTTTAAATATCATTTTGCTATGCAAAGATACCGCCATAACTAAAGAAACAACAAAATCTTCCTCAATTTTATGGCGTCCAAGTGAGGAAAACCTCGTCAACATGTCCCCACCTGGCCAGAAATGTAGTACTAAATCCAGAGAAACACAAAAATAAATGACTTGTTGATTGATTCATTAAGTTACAAGCAAAGAGTTGTGTATGGCTTTATGGGCCTTGCGTAACAAAAGAGGGGGAATTGTCTTTATGCACGACGGCAGTGAAGAAATTAAGTGTAATATATATATACATATATTATAATAAGAACCATAATGGAAACGTCACTTGCCACTTTGCATGTCGCGGCAACGCTGAAATATTAAGATTTTTTTTTAAAAAAAAGAAAAACCATTAAGTGAGCAAATACAATGAACTTGAAAGTTCTTCGAATTAATTAAAGTTCAGTTTGTCTTAAAAGCATAAGGCGACAGATAACGGAAAATACAATTGTAGTTCTCTAGCTTAATGGAAATATTTTACTTGTTCATACCAAGCAATAGCATATATAATATCAAACATGATCTTTCCTTGGTAGTTCCAAATAAAACAAGTTAATTAGCTTCCATCAATTTATATATATATAATCCTATTATTAGCTTTTCCAGTTTCATCCGTGGACTAGGACTGAAAGCAACTTAATTAATCATTGCAATTGGATTTAAGCACAATTATTTTGTAACAGTTCTAAGCAATCATTGGTTTTTTTTTTTTTTTTTTTAACGAAACAAGAAAACTACAACCTATTAAACACGGTAGCAGAAACAGTATGCCAATAACTCTAAAGAAATCCAATGAGGGGTGTCTGTGGGCTCAACTAGAAGCACTCCTTTTGCTGCATGCTTAGTAAGTTTGTTTCCGCATTAATTAGGTTCTCTGTAAACATGACGAAGCTCCACAACCCTATCCCTTTCCAGTAGAAAGATGATGTCACTGATGAGTACTCTATGTTTGTGAAAGTTGGATTTATTAGAGACAAGAGAAAGAATACGTTGAAGGATTTGTATCTTCTCTTGTTAATGCTGTAACATAACATTGTCATGTTCATAAAAATCTTAATCATTTAAAGTTAAATCAATAGCTAAAATTACAATACACTCCCACCTTAAAATTGTAATTCGTTAACTTTTTTTCCCACCTCACAAACTTATGCAGAACAGTTTTTTTTTTAAAAAAAAAAAATTTGATACCTGAAGTTCCCAACAATAGAGAATTTGATGCCAAGCCAAGATTAAATCACATATAAGAGCATCAAGTTTAGCATGGATATTAGTGGTATTTCCCATAAAACTCATGAAGCCCACCAACCATTTACCAAAAGAGTCTCTGATTAGACCTTCAATGGCTGCCCTACCTAGATTCCCCCAATGAGCTACCATCAGTATTAATTTTGAGAAACCCATCTCTTGGAGCAAGCCATTTAATTTAGGGGTGAGTACGGATAGATTTGCATCATAATCAATTTGACTAATTTTATTTTAAGGACATTTTTTTTAAAATCAATTCTAGCCAAGTAAAAAATCAAATTCGGTGAGTACGGATAGATTTACCTGGGTTGGGGGTGCCAATGAGTTGGGGTAGGTTGAAGAGAATGAAAGGTAAATTTGAATTAAAATTATGTATTTTTACTAAATGTTAATTTAAGATTTAGATAATTCAGATTGAGACAAGTATAGAAAGTAAAAACTCATTATAGACCATTACAAACTAATTTTAAAATATTTTTAAATCATTTTTAACTGTTAACTCAATTTTAATAGACTCAAAAATAACTGTGACGGTTGGATTTATCAGATTGATCCTTAATTCAACCCAACTTTAACGGTTTGAAAATTTTTTACTCAACCCTAATTTAATCATTTTTCCTTTCATATTCATATGTATTATGATTTATCCTATTTTAAAGAATATTCTCAATGTATATCTAGTTTAATTCATGTTAAATATAAAATTATTATTATGTCTTTACTTAACAACATAAATTTGATTAGATTGATACTTCACAATTTACTCTTAATAATTATATATATCTGAATGGTTACATATACAGTGCAACAACTTAAGTTTAAAATTTCATATCACTCACCTAGAAAATTCTGTAAGAATTGAACCCATAATCATGCATGCAAGCACGTACTCGGTGAATTTCTGTTTGCGGATTTCTCTTGGCTTTAGCTTTTTCTTTTACTTCCAATTAATGCATTAGATTAAAGCCTGCATGAAATAACGACGTCAAATTAAGATTTCAATTCTTTAATTTATATCATCAATTTAGAAATCAATTCCAATAACTTGGATATAATAATCATTAGATTCTTCTAAAATTAAGAACTATACTAAAGTCTCCAATGTTCCGCGAATATTCTTAATTTTTTAACTCAATCTTATTTATGGTTGAACGTAGAGCCAGTCATAACCAATAATTACATTTTTTTTCTTTATAATTTTTAACATAATGATCCATCACGCTGATATAACAGCTTTGTCTCCATACAAATGGAATCAACCGCGACTGTCACCATTATCAAATTTATCAGTTTGGCTTTTTCACGTAATGCATGGGATTTTTTTCGTTCACTTGTTTCGTTAGATTGCATATGTATATATATATATATATTCAAATGGCCAGTAATCATCATGATTTTTAAATTTTCATTTATTCAACTTCATTAGAACTGATTCCTGCTTGGTGATATATGTCCAAAAACATGCATGCATATGTATCCCAACACTAAACGTCAAAAAGTAATTAATTAAATGGAGTAGGACAAGATTCATAAGCAGGTTATATTTAGATAATAGCAGAGAATGAGCATGAGCTAGCTTAAGCATTCAGGAGTCGGTTAAGTGAAAAAGAGACAAACTTTTGCCTAGGAACAGCGTCAATGTGCACCAAGCTTAATTAAGTCCACCAGATAATTAGGCAGATTATAACGGACAAAGAACAAGTTGGCTACAAGTGACCAAAAACTGACCATGATGTTTTTTGTTTCTTTCTTTTTCTTAATTTTTCTGTGTTTGAAAATAGAAAATTTTCTGTCCCTCTGTCTCTGCCAGGCCGGTGCAGCGCAACGAAACCGCTGCAAAAACCTTGTTCTGTAATATGTAATGTATCGTTCGTATCAAAATTAAATAAATTGAAAATGCGAGCGGCTAATTATAAAACAAGAAGAAAAAAGAAAGGGACAAAAGCATATGAAGACTGCGCCTCATCAATACCGTAAAATTTTTCTTTTTCTGAATGATAAATTTTAATGGCATATATAGGATGGAAAGCATTTCACTAGAGTAAAAAAAAAAAAAAAAAAACAGACAAAGGTAAAAATAGTTCTTTTATTTGAGGCGAAAAATTCTTGTTGAAATTTTTTTGAAGAAACAATTTTCTGTCAGAATAAATGGAGCGAATAAAATAACCTTAAATTAAAAATAAAAAACTTCTTTTTGGGCTCTAAAATCCAAAAATAAATTGTGTTAGGTTTGGATTACAAAACCAAGGGGCCCAAATTTTGGTGCGGATATGGCCCAATTTATTGGGCTTCTGGTTCTACTGTAGGATTTGCTCAAGGGAATTTTTATTTTTTTTGTAACCCTCAAAATTTTTATTATAATTCCAAAACTATTTTTACATGTGAAATTACACATATAACCTTTTAAGCTAAACCCCTTCGACCTTTCACCCACCTTCACCACTACAGTCTAATTTTCTAGTGTTTTTCTCTGTGAATCAATCTTCTCATTTGCCCAATCTTCCATCTTTCCATCCACTCCATACTTTCCGTTTGCTGCTTTCTCATCATTAATGGCAGCAATTGCAGCTCCTCAACCATGATCGAGTCGCCGCCTATGTGAACATCGTTGAGCTCGAGCCGTCGCTGATGCGAACATTGTCACTGCTCGACTCGTCACCGATGCGGTCAGGACAAGATGATCTCCACCTCTAACTACCATGTCGTCGTTGCCACTCCTCTGAACAAGATAGAAGCCCTTCAACCTGCTGCCAAAATGCTCGTTGAGCTCTCTCCACCTCCAAGACCTCACCAGAGGTTAAAAGGGCACAATTATTATTTTAAAATAGCATTAGGAATATCAAAAAAATTATTGGTTTGGATTGGGTTCTATTTTGAAATTTTTTTGGATGGTTTTAGAGTTGGAGGTGAGAAAGTAAAATTTGACATTGCTTGTGCATCTTATTAATTTTTTTTTTATAAATTTTGCAAAATTTATAACATAAAATTTGTTTGTTATGAATTTTTTTATTATATGAATTATTCAAAGTTATATAAACAGAAAAAAAAAATGAGGCAAAATAATTTTTCTGAAAAAAGGAGACAATTGTGTAATTTTGCATGAAAAAAAAATGATTTGAGAATTATAATAAAAATTCTATGACTTACAAAAGAAATTCCCTTTTCTGAATTGATAACAGGCTACGAGCCCACGGCAAACGGTGTCCATTTTTGGCGAGCAATAAAATTTGACCATGACTAGCCGTTGAAGCTTTTCGGCACGTTGCCCGTTCTGCCTGAACACGCGTATAAGTATACTTGTCGACGAAAACTGTGTCTCCCGAAATGCGCTTTCTGTTTAAGAAAGAAAACTCTCTTGACTGAAAAAGAAACGAGAATGCCCAAAAGAGATACGATGGTGTGTTTGTAGAGACACATGAATACGATTATTCGTTTTCTTGTTACTTTATCTTGTTTTGAAGGAAAAAGTTAATGACGAATGATGTTCATAGTTTGTTACACACAGACTGTTTATTTTCCAATAAATCTGTTTGGTTGTATGGATATCTCAACTCCAGCTGTCCTTTTCCCAACAAATTTTAATTTATCAGACGTTTTTAGTACTAGCTAGACATGTAGAATGAGATTTATTATATACTTATATTTTTCAAGTTATAATAATAACGAATGTTTTAATTTGACGGGCAGAACATAAAAATAGCAATAAGTTCTTGAGTTTCTTTTGTAATAACTTCATTAACTTACAAATGTTTTTTTTTTTGGTTCAAGAAAAAATGGAGAAAGTAATCTCTAATATTAAAACTGCCTGCAGGGTACAATGATTGTATGTTTTTATTTTGTTAGTTGGGACAGTTATGGAAAGGGTGGTGTCTTTAGAAACAAAATGTGTGCTTGAAGCCTTGAGGAACAGCCATAAGACAACCAACTGGATCCACTACTAATACAAAAATGGAAGAAAAACCCCTACTTACTACTTTACTTTTCTTGCTGGTATTTGTTGAAAATTTATGGCGTAATAAAAGGGGAAGCGGTGAGGTGGAGACAGACCAATAGGAATTATTGACGTGTGATGTAGTTGGGAAGGTAAGCAATATTTATTCCGGGGGTTAATAATGTAAATTCTTTAGAAAAGACAGTTACAGTTCCATACTACTTTCTTACAATTCATCACGTTCTCTCTATCTTATATTATTTTTATTATAATATTATTTTAAAATAAATTGAGACAACAAAACAAATGATATCAGAAACTCATGATAATATCTGTTTTATTATTTTTAAAATTATAAAATAATATTTAACTCTACAATTATATTAATAAATAATTAATCAAAATATTAAAAAAATAAGACATTTCAAATCAACACAATTCAGGTTCATCTTGCACAGATTTATAAATTTTTCATCGTTTTCCCCTCTTCACCTAAACATTAAGCATACTCACGTATTTGGAATCGATTCCATTGGTTTGTGCTTCTTCTTTTTTTTTTCCTCATGTTATTATGTCTTTTATTGGGTGAAAATTTTATTAATCTTTTTTCGTTACATGTTATTATCTATTAACAAAGACGGAAAGATAAATTTTATAAGTTTATTTGTTAAAAAAACAATTTATTCTCACATCTTTTTATAATTACTTCAACAAATTGCATGAATGTGAATGAATAAATAAACAAACAAAGAAATTGCACTATTTAAGCACCTTTTAATATCTCAAAATTGACCAAGGGTAATTTTCTTCTATGCTCTCAAAATTGCCTTGTGTGAAGTTTGAATAAATATATGATGATTGTGGGAGTGAGGATGAAGATTCACCCCTCGTTTTGTAAATTTTTCATTTTAAAATTAAATTTGGTGCCGCATGAAGCATGAGCGCCAATTTCCTTTCCTGTCCAAAATTTATATTGTCATCCGTCTGAATATAATAATATATAACTCATGCGCCGGGGACCATATATTCAAATAAGGATAAGGATTATGGAAATTCCAATATAATAACAAGCCATTAGATACCTAAAACTCATGAGAGTCAACTATGTTCGCCTAACACCTTATACTTATCTTTCATCCTGACACATCTATTCAATAATCTTACATTTTTAGTCAAACCAGCATTTTTTTTAAAAAAAAAAAAAAAAAGAAAACGTAGCTGATAGTCAGTTTTATCATCTTTTTATGAGTATTCGAAACATGTAACAAAAACTATGGGCGAATGGGAAGAGATAAGATATTGTTATTATTTCCAATGATCTTCAAAAGAGAGATAATATTGATATGGGATTCGATGGTATTATTAATTTTTTTATATCAGTAAACACATTTAGTAGGCCAGAGATGTTCATTCCCAACTACTTTTTGGCTAAGCAGAAAAAATAAAGAAAGACGCACCCAAATAAAACAAAAAATAAATTTAGAGAATTCCGACGCATGCCATCTTATTTGTTGTTTTTTTATTTCTCAGCCTGCCTGGCTTGGTTGCCTCTCTTAACTCTTCTTTTTTGGAAATTTCGTCCTATGATATATTACTTTATACTAATTAAAAACGGTTAATAAGTTGGATATGACAAAAGATAACGAAACTCAAACAATAAATTAATTTATTTTGGTGAGTTATGCAGGGTTTTTTGTGTGGCAACTGACCACTATTTATATATATTGCCAAACTAACAGTTTACAGACAACAAAACACCAAACCACATAGAGGGTCCGGCAGCCCATCAAACAACGAGAATCGAAATTATGTTAACTGTGTATACAATTTAGCTAACAAAAAAATATATTTGAATGCTATTTGTAAAGTTATTAGTGGTATGATTACAGTTATTATTTATCTTTCTTTTTTTTTATCCTACAAATAAGTATAATGCACTATTGTACCCAGAGATGTATCCCATAACATTATCCATCCTATATTGGCAATGTAAAGGAAATCATCTGAGTAATAATGCTTCTTAAGATGAAATTGTTTGGGAAGTTGAAAGATGAATAGGAAACCAAGTTAGTAATAATTTGGAGCACACAAGGCAAGGAAATAAATGGAAACACACTTGATTGAATGAGTATGTATCAATTGAGATCGTTTGCAATGGCAAAGTACTAGTATTTCATTTGGAAACTTGCTTAATTGCTGTGTTTTTCTAGACGAACCCGGCTTTGGTTTCAAATTCCAATTGTCACTTTGCATGACTTATATTGGGAAGCCCAGGCCCAAACTAGTTTATTATTCATTAATCAACAGTCAATAACTAGTTGCTTTCAAATTGACCCTCCTCCGCCGTCTTTATTATAATTATAATTATAGTATATTTGCCTTTTTTCTCCCTCATAAGTTAACAACTGACGATATTTACCTCTTGGAACTAAAACGAGTGCGTAAACGGTTTGACAATTTCCTTCTTTGACGCGTTTATATATATAGTAATAGACTAGTTAACTGCTTTGTGCCAACAATTCCTACGAAAATACCAACACATTATCCTTTCGATATGCGCAATGGAGCCCATTTTGCAGGCTTCCTTGGCTTTCCATACTTCTTAAGAAAAGAAATTTAAATAAATCAATTAATTTTGAAATACCATTTGTCACTGTTCTATATAGCCGTCGCAACCAAAATTTCTAGTATTTTAGTAACAATATCATGAAGAGTAATCGCAAAAAACAAAAAACAGGAACCAATGAGGAAGGAAACTGATAACAGCAGAATTGAAGACAAGAACTTGCTTCAAGTAAGCCCAGCTGAAGTGATAATATTATTTACGTTTTGTTTCTTGGGTTAATCGAATCGCATCAGTCATTTGTCTAGAAACAATTTCACTACACTACCATCCAAACATTATTATCGAAAATATCTTTTATTTTACCATTTCTTGCTTTATATTTTTGTGATTAAAAAAAAAAAAAATCAATCTCATAGCAGCGAAACTCCAATCAAGAAACATCTCTTTCGCTGTGGACATTCGTGAGAAGAAGAACGTTGGATTTGGTGGAATTTTCTCAACAATTGTGGGCCTAACGTGTTTAAAGTCAACCCAAACCCAATCCAAAGCCCACGACTTCTTCAAATTACCGATGAACATGAACCCCACTCTCATTCACCCGCGCGTTGGCGCCCGTCGTCTTGGCCAGCTCAAACAAAAGCGCATCTGTTATTGTTAGCGCCTCTGCTTTTTTACTTTTGCTTTGCTTTTCAGTAACGACCAAATCATTATTATTATTCTAAATTCTCAAACAGAAGCACCGCAATCAGTGACATGTACAGGTTTCTGTGCAAAATTCCTTACTTGGTTTAGCTGCAAAAGCCTCCTGCTATGACCATCCTGAATGATAGTCGTGCATCGACGATTCTCAGGTTCGGTCTCTGGAGTTTGGATGAAGGTCTCGTCTGGTTTATTATGTTTGTTCTTCTCGTGCAGACATCATCGCCTGCCACCGCACAGCTTCCAAATACCCTGTCGCCCCCGCCACCGGACCCGTTTTCAAGGCTTAAATTTGATAAATCCATGGCCATCATTATGGTGGTCCTGGTAGTTGTCTTCTTCGTCTTGGGATTCCTTTCCGTCTACACTCGCCAATGTGCCGAGAGACGAATCCGAGGAAGACTTGACCTTACCATCCCAATCGGTGGTAGCGCACGACGATCCCGTAGGGCAGCGCGTGGTCTTGACCCGGAGGTCATCGATGCCTTCCCCACATTCGTCTACTCCACCGTAAAGGGGCTCAAGATCGGGAGAGGTACCCTAGAATGCGCCGTGTGCTTAAATGAGTTCCAAGACGATGAGACTCTGCGTTTAATCCCAAAATGCAACCATGTCTTCCATCCCGATTGTATAGACATTTGGTTGTCGTCTCACTCCACTTGCCCTGTTTGCCGGGCCAACCTGGTTCCCAAACCAGGGGACCTCTCGTTTGTGGCGATTCAGATTCCAGATCATAGTCCCGAAGCCGACCGAGTAAGACCCGATTCCGAATTAGGACAGGAAAATACGGATACAATTGAGGCCGGTGACATTGAGAACAGAGAAGGTGAGTCACCCAAGGTGAATTTCCTTGACAGGAGTCAAACAGTGAATCACAACCAGAATGGGAACCGGCCACCTAGGTCGAGGTCAACAGGGTTTTTTTTGGGCAACTTGTTTCCACGGTCTCACTCGACGGGTCACTCGCTGGTTCAACCCGGCGAAAACTGCGAAAGATATACGCTAAGGTTGCCGGAGGAGGTAAGGAATCGGTTGCTGAACTCAACCTTGAACCGTACAAAGAGTTGCGTAACCTTTACTAGAGTGAGCAGCGAGAGGAGAGGTTACAGGACTAGAAGTTTGGGCAGCGGGCACGGCAGGAACTATTTGCAGTACGACCTGCTCGGTAGTGAGAGGCGGTCGGAGGGATGGGGATTCACTTTGACGCCGCCGTTTTTTGCTAGAAGCAGTTCGACTGCGTCAGTGAAGTTCTCAACGGGGTCTAACAAACCACCGTTTGATCATTCAGGAGTGACAATGGACAATGACGGGGAGCGATCCTCTGATCGGTTATTTCCAGGCTCATCAAAATGAATTCAGGATTATAGAGAAGGTATTTCTAATACCATTACTAGATTAATTAGAATTTTTACACTGGTTTTTTGAGGTTTCCTGTTAATAGAATACCAATTTTTATTTTGGATGATTGCTCCATTTTTGTTTGTTTGATTTTACTTTTACATTTGAGTGTTGGGGCAAAGAAAGGGGAAACAGGATTTTGTAAATTATGAAATCCAAGCATACAAGAACATCTTTATTTTGATATAAATCTGATTGCTTCCGTACTTCCTGTTTTTTAGCTAATCAGGGAAAGTAGTTTTTTTTTTAAATAAGGTTTTGAGAAATTAGAAACTTTGAGATTCATGCGAAGGAAGCATGGTCACTTGAGAAGAGGAGTGTCCCTGCATGGCTTGTGCTGCTCTCTTTTACCTCTCTGGCTCATGAACGGTGAGAGTAACAAACACGTGGGATGTGATGTGTAAACCAAAATGGACCAATTTGCATAGCATATCCAAAAATGAAAAATAAATCATAATATTGTGTAATTATTTGATTAGAATAATCAATACTAACATGCTTGTCTGTGAATCAGCTAGCTCAGGTCAGAGTAGTGGTTCTGAATAAGAATTAGAGACTTTTCGTAACAAAACCATGCTCGATGCTCCTTCATTCTTTGGCGTGGCGGATTCTCTCAATCATTAATCAAAATCATGGATTTCACGCTATCTTTTTTTTTTTTTTTTTTTTTTTTCCTTTTTCCTCGCAAATGACTACAATTAAATATTACTAAGTAGGTTACATAAAAATAAACAAATGTATTTCTTCTAGCCACACGCTCCAAAATTTTTCTACGTGTCGTGACCCTTGGGATTTTTATTTTTGAGGATTATAACTCTGTAAAGAGTTATATGGATTTATAAATCTATCATAGGATTTTTATTATTTACAGATTTATAAATCTGTAAGTCAAAAATAACTATGGAATTTACAAACTACACATTGAGAAGACTGAAAAAAAGTAATAAATACTAGTGTCCTATGCAACATTGGCAGAGATGCACCAGCGGTCGGGGATGACTTAGATAAGGCGTGCACCAGCTTAGGTGTTCCGTCACGTTGGGATGTGAGAGAATGAGGAGAAGGTTATTTATTTTATTTTATTTTATATAGTGGGGGTCTGTTCGTAGAAAAATTGGGGCGTGCCGAAAGAAATGATCATTTGGGTGAGTTCGGTCCAAGTATAAGGCCCGAGAGGATACTTGAGCTGTGTTATATTTTTGTTATGATGATGATATTTTTATATTTTAAGAAAAAAAAAAAAAAGGATGGATCTCTGCATGGTGAAGTTGATAACTATGGGTCCAGTGGGAAGTTGTGAGGAAGCAGGAGCACCTAAAATTTCAAAGGAATCATCACATCGTTACGAAGAATGGGGCAACTGATTTTACCAACCGAAAGATTCCATGTCACTTTTTATGTAAAACAAATAAAAAGAAAATGCAATTGAGGACGGAGACTGAGCTCGAGCTCATACTTTACTTATCCATACAGTCCTTGATATATAGACTCATAATGGTAATCCTTCCTAACCCGAGAGATATTGTAATTAATGATTGAACTTGTGTGGATAATATAAGTTGTTAATTGGAATTATGCGAGCAAGTAGGGAAGTGGAGGCTGGGTGCTGGGTCGCTTTCTTCACAAATATGTGTTTCGTGTTTGTCCTCCATGAAACGTAAACCACATGTCAAATAGATGTGTCAGATCAATCTGCCTTGGAATCCCACTTCCACCAGAGTACCACAACGAATTCAGCAAATGGTGGTTGTTATCTTAAGTTTTGCGCCCCAAACCCTGCTACTGCTGGATCCGCTGCACCAAAGATGCAGCTTAGCGTAAAAGACTTGGTTGAATCCAATTGTCTGAGCTGTGTTCCTTCCGAATATGTGTGCCTCAAAACTCATGAGGATTCCATGCTCTCTGAAACGGAAACTATTCCTACCATTGACTTTTCCCAGCTTACGTCTCCCAATCCCAATCAACGCTCCAAAGCCAGTCTACAACTTGCACATGCCTGTCGCCACTGGGGATTCTTCATGGTAATACGTACATATACGCTATAATATCTATGTTCTTTACTTTAATTTATATAAATATCTCTCTCTGCTTCTGCAGATTATAGTTAGTGTATATATATATATATATATATATATATGGGCTTTAATTTAATGATTGTTTCTAGTTGACAAACCATGGGGTGTCGGAGACTTTAAGGGACGAGGTCATTAGAGCAGCTCATGATTTTTATGATCTAGCTGAGGAGGAAAAACGAAAATACGCGGGAGGCCAACTGTTTGATCCTATCAAATATGGAACAAGCTTCAACCCCAGAGTCGACAAGAATCTTTTCTGGAGAGATTATCTCAAAATCCATGTTCATCCTCAATTTCATGCTCCCACTAAGCCCCCTGCTTTCAGGTACCTACCTAACCCTAAATTTAATCTCTTCCGTGAAGGATACCAATCTACGTAGAAAATTACTTCGTGTTAAGACTTAACCATGGTTTCAGCGCTTGATGCACTTTTTCTTTTGGGCCCTCAAAGTTTCCTACCATCTGGTGCGATGTCTATCATCATTCGCCATCTTCCTATGACAAAAAAATATATGTTGTTTATATTTTACCATATGCTCTCCTTATATGTTGTTCGTATATATATATATATATTTAACTAATTTTGGTTAGAATTTTAACGTGCTTTGGCCAGTAATTAATATTTTTAGTAAAATTTGAATTTCTCATCATTAATTTATTCAACATAAAATCTAATTTATGGTATACTCGAGAATTATGAGAAAATAAGAAAATCTCATCCATGTTCATATCTGACTGATTAAGTGATTCCCGAAATATCAAGACTTAAGTCCAACGTACGGATTTGTTTGGACCTCCCCTGCCCAGCTAGCATCTACAACGTCATCACATCTGCACTAAACTAATAAACGAAGGTTGAAAATAGTAATAGATTTTCTTTTCCTTTAGGTATTAAAAGGGAAATAGTGACAAACAAGATTGTCGCGTATAATGTCGTAGGATTTTTCCATAACGAGAAAATATGCTTTTGTTGCCGAATAATTATGGGCACGTTTTTCTTGCAGTGAAATCTTGGAAGAATACTGCAAGAAAAGCAGGGAAGTGATCGGGAAGTTACTCAAGGGAATATCGAAGAGTTTGGGCCTAGAAGAAAGCTACATACATAAGAGGCTCAACTTAGAATCGGGCTCCCAATTGGTTGTGATAAATTTTTATCCACCTTGTCCAAAGCCTGAGGTTACAATGGGCTTGCCTCCCCACACAGATTATGGGCTTTTGACCCTTCTGGTGCAAAATGAGCTTAATGGGCTTCAAGTCCAATATAATGGAAAGTGGGTTCCGGTCCATCCCTTACCCAACTGCATTCTTGTCAACACGGGAGATCATATGGAGGTATGCCAACATGTTTTACTTAGCATTTTTCTTCAAAGTTAATATTTTAAGCCAACTGTGGTGTGATGTGGTCAGATATTGACAAATGGGAAATACAAGAGCGTTGTGCACAGAGCAGTGGTGAACAAGAAAGCAGTAAGAATTTCCATTGGAACGGCACACGGGCCACCACTTGACACCGTTCTCAGTCCTGCGCCGGAGCTGCTTTCCGACGATAACCCTCCGGCATATCGTGCAATTACATATAGGAAATACGTCCAGCTTCAGAAAAACCATCCACTCGACAGAAAATCTTGCTTGGATCGTATACGTCTTTGATATCATCTATTCTTTTCATAATACTATTCAATTGCCATTTGATAATGCAATTACCATAACCATAATGGGGATCAGTAAATTAAGTGCAAGTTGAGCCCAGGAGACATGAGTTTGTAATTTAAAGGGATGACCATTTATTGCTTTCATTTTAAACAAATAATAGTTTTACACTAAAAGACGCAGTGATATCCTATAAACCCAAAAACAGAGCCTTTTTATTTCAACTATACAATGTAATCAGAAAGATTGAGAAGAAGAAGTGATTGTTTTGTGGCATTAATAAATAAACAAGTGTAAAAGAAAGGTTATTTAGCGAAAAACACATGCGACATGAACTGAAAGGAGTTTATGTAATGAAAGTGACACTCTTTTGAACTTGTCAAAGTGCTGTCAACTTACACATGACATATGAAAAGTACAGTTAACTAATTGTATAAATCATTTCATACTGCACAAGTGCAGCATAATTTTCACATTTTAATTATCAACTCAAAGAATTTAAGGCCTACACCCCAAAAAAAGAAGGTAAAGAAAAGGTGGACTCGCAAGATATGTAAGATTAAAGCTCCTGATATATTTTCTCGCCTGCTCAAAGCTTGCAGAAGAAAAGGCTGGAAAGGGAGATACATATTAGAGGAACAGCTTGTAATTCAAGCCGACCACTTGTTTATACGCGCGGTGGCTCTGTGGGCTTCGTTTTCCCAATCGCATTGTGCCGTGATCAGAGCCAATATCAGCGTTTGGATTGCCGTGCCACCCAATATCATCCCGCCCCATATGCCCTGCAATTCCAAAGTGATTGCCACAAACACAAAACTGAAATTCTTAATTACAGCGAAGTACAATGCAGTGAGAACGGTACCAGGACACCGAGGTTGAAGACCCAACCCATTATAAATCCAAGTGGAAGACCAACAATGTAGTAGCACCCTATATTAATATATGCTACCTTGACTTGCCATCCCGTCCCACCGCCACTCCTGTCAACGTCACGAATCATAATCATAATTCATAGTATGAAACAAAAATCAACGCCATGTATATTTATTAACCCAACTGTCACCTGACAAAACGGGTTGAACACTGTTGAGGAGAATTGTGACAGCTAAAAGAAACGCCATGTCATCAACGGATTCAAGCACGTCCGTACTGGTGGTGAATATGTAAGCGAACTGATTATGGAATATCATTATGATGACGCAAAAGAAGAGCCCTATCGCCGTTGATTCTAGCACTGATACTAGCGTTGCAAATTTGGCGCCTTCGCCGTTCCCGCTTCCTAGCTCGTTCGCCACCCTTACTCTGCAAAACCATACAAGTCATTCCATTCCATTACTAAAAATTTTCAACATTTTAAATCCAAAAACAACATGACACACGCCGACTGCTACTGCTACAAGACTATTACTTAGTTAGCGGGATTATCGAGTTATTCCTTTCTTTCAAATCATTATCTTTTTCGATAAATATTGTGTCAAAAAGTACATTGATTTGACCTCTCGTCAGTCCAGAGTTAATAATAAACACTTTTCATAATTGAATATTTATCGCATTTTTGTCAACACATATTTTATCAAAAAATAGATTACCTATATAAATATTGAAATCCTAATATTTATTTATAGATCAGTGAGTAATTAGCACTAAAAAATGGATAGAATGATTTGATCATTTTCAGCACAAGTCTAAAATATTTGTCAGTATACCTATCAAAAAATAACCAAAAAAAATTATTAGTATAAATATATGGACAATGATTTTATTTCCCCAAAAAAAGATGGCCTTTAATCTTCTCAAAAAGAAAAGAAAAAACAAAAAAGATGGCCTCTGATGTACATCTTTTTCTTCCTGTCTTTTGCCAGAAGACTTTGCCTTCTCTATTATTAGTCACTGAATTGCGACAAAACTAGTGGAAAGGTTCCATTTTGATTTCTCTACGACTACTAGACTTTCCCACATCTAATGATTCTAATCCAATATTTTCTGGCCATTTTTTACCAAAATAATTTTGGACCACAAAGATACAGAAATAGATCCACTTGAATAGCTAAACTTGTTATGGTAAAAAATTATGAAAAAGAAAAAGTTATAGTGAATGTAACATTTGTCTTACAATATATATAACCATATATACTGATTGTGACTCTAGATGAGTTTATGTAATCTATATATTTTAAAGAGTTTTTATATTAGGTTTAGGAAATAAATAAAAAAATTGGTCAAAGGTATATACTTCTTAAGTAGGTGTAATTTTTTATATAGCACTAAATGATTAAAAAACTCTTACTTTTATATGATTATTAAAAAACTTACACCGATAATGTTCTGCCTTTAGCAATCTGTCCAATGGAAATTGTTGTTTAAGTAGTTTGAAATGCAGGTGGAAGTTATATATGTTTCCAACTTTCTGTTGAGACCATTAATGGAAGAAAGTACTACTACTGCATATAGACATTGATTCAATTCGTGCGTCAGAGAAACAAGGAGCAAAATGTAAGGAGAAATAAAAACCGTACCCAGCACCAGCAAAGAAAGCCAGAGGAATCATCATTTCCCAGCCGTTGATAGTCATACTGCAAATCAATTTTATTCAATCATATATACTGCTACGTAAGTTCAAAATTATAACTAGACTAGAAGTCTCATAGAAGACAAGACACATAAAAGTGAAGAATTAGCTTCCACTTACCATATTGACAAGGCATCCACTGCAACAGTGGCATTCTTCAAATGCCCAGTCATCAGTATTAGTATCCTATAGTACCAGTTTTCTAAGCTGCATAAGGATTAATTTATGATCAACATGATTATTATAAGAATCAAGTAAATATATAAATATATGACCAGTAACAGGGAGGACATTAAAGAGAGAGCATATATACCAGAGCATTATCCCAGAAGCAATAGAGAGTTTGAGAAATTCCCAGAGTCCAGAAAAGGCTTCTATGGAGAAACCAGTCCAAGTTAAAGGGCAGGCATAAACTACATAACCATACAAGCCAAATACCAGGACCCACCAAGAGATGTCGAGAGCAATAGCTGCACCCACAACTCCAAAATCCCAGACAAAGACGAAGAGCCAGCTCGTTAGCACATTCACGATTAAACCCAGAACAGAAACCCAAGCAATGGCAGGGGTCTTCAGCTGGCACTGCAGGAACCTCTGCAGGGGGAACTGAAATGCGAAGCTGAAATGAAGCGGTATGAGCCAGAGAGCCACAATCCCCGACTCCTCTGCGACGTCTTCAGGCTGTCCGAAAAGTTTGAGAATCGGAGTCGCAAAAACGTAAAAGGGCAATAGCAAGAAACAGCAAAAGAACAGAACAATCCACGACCTTTGCATGTAAATGCCCAGCATATGATACCTCTTTGCCCCGAACGCTTGCCCGCACAGCGTCTCCAGTGCGCTTGCCATCCCTAACTGATTTATTTAATTTTTTTTTAAAAAAAAACAACAGTAACGACAAGATTAGAGAAAAATAAAACCTTAAATTTTACAAAATTAAGATTTAAGAGCAGGAAAAATGTTTACTAGGAGGCCAAAGTTGAAGCCAACGATGACGGTGTTGGCAATAGAAATAGAAGCGAGCTGAACATCACCCAGGTGACCAGCGAAAGCTTGAGTGACGACGTTCATGGTGAAAGCCGCCACACGGCTGAAGATAGAGGGACCGACGATGAACCATAGCTTCTTGGTTTCAATCCAGAGCTTATTCGAAAAATCCCCTTTTTCCCGAGTTTGATCATTTTCTTCTTGTTTTGGCAACAGAGATTGGTTGAGATCATTGCCATCTTGCTCTCTGTCGATGCTCCCCATCTTATCCAGATAGCCCCTCTGCGTTAAAACAAAACTAGGGGGATGTAAAACGGAAACTGCTTTTGGTGTTACCCGGTGCCGTTTTGTATTTAATATGTAAACGCGGCGCAGCAGCTGACAGTCGCGGATCAACTGAGAAGCTCAAATATGTAAACCCTTCAACTCATGACAACATTTTTGGTCACGTAATAATTTGAATATGGAAAAATGCTACCTACTGAGGAATTTTACATTTAAACGTGAATTCCGTGATGGCTACGTAATAATAAAGTTTGGTGAATTGAGTAGCCGCCTGGATAGGCTTAATTTTCATAAATTTGTTACTCACTCCCCTCTCTCTCTCTATGTGTCGACATATTACTTACCTTTTGATCCAGTTGCCTTGTATAATTTGTGCTTCGAAATCAAACATACCCAAACCTAGTACTATTATTAGAGGTCTTCTAGCCACTCCATTAATTTGCAGCTGATCTCATTGGTCAAATGATGTGGAAGACATTTTTTTTTTGACAGCAATGATGTGGAAGACATTGGATGTCAATTTTTTCCTAGCTTCAAATCATTTTTATTTTTTTTTTTCATTAATTTTTCGAAATCGTGTGGCTTTATCATGGACCTTTTTTTTAATCAATTAAAAGTCAATCAATACTGTTATTAGCTGAGGGCCCATTTGAAGTTTATTTTTTATAATTTTTAAAATAAAGGTACTCACAAACAAAGCTTAAGTGTTTTGCTTTAGATATCGCATTGACAAAAGAAGAAAGGGAAAACCACATTAGATTCTCAAAAAATGCAGCTTGCAATAAACAAAAGCACATTACGAATGGCTAGATGCTCCGATAAAGTATTTGTTCCGATGTGTGCCGAATAAACGTGCGATGTGACCCCCGGCCCGTCCGGTGGTCTTTACCAACTAAAAAGTGAAATCGGAATTTTTTTTTTTATGGTAGTACTCTTTCATTACGACCACAATTATTATGAATTTTTTAATTTTTCATCCTTGATTTATTTTTGACCCACTCACTGTGAACAAATTACGACATATATATGAAAACGGAACTGCTACAATTATATCCTATTGGATTTCAAAAAATAAATTATATGTTATTGAATAAATATTTTAGTTACTTTAGTAACAGATTTTTATCAATCAACTAGATTATTTCTCACGGAAAACAAATCTTTATAAATAATATAAATAAACAGTTTTATAGCTTTAAAAAATTATATTTTAGTATTCCTATTTAATATTTATAATATTAATAGATTCAATATAATTAATTGAATAAATTTGGTGTAGTTAATTCAAAATTCACAAGACAAATATTACGACAAATGCGCAATTGATCATTGGGATAATTTTTATATATGACAATGATGGTAACAAATATGCATAAAAGTTATAGTTATTCCTCGCTTAAAGAAAAAAAATAAAAAAGAAAAGAAATTGGCAAAAATAGATGCGATACAAATAAATTAAAAATCATGGTTAAAATAGAGTCCTCTAAAATAATATTAAAAAATTGGTTCATAATAGTCAACCAGGAACGAGGGCAATGTTATCGATAGGACCTTGTATCTCACCATACTATAAATGATTGATGCAGTAATTTATCAATCTACTTCAATCTAATACCTTGTATATATTCAATTATGATCATGAATAAATAAATGAACCAATCAGGCCAGAAAAAAAAAAAAAAAAAGATATTTTGAATTTGTTCTCCTGGGAAGCATATTTTAACTTTCTTTAAAAAAAAGAAAACATTTTCTTCTTGCTATAGTTCATGTTTCATTTTACTTGTATAGATAGATCAAGGCCACCAGCAGAATAGAGATATAATAATTTTTTATACATGTAGATTTTGAAGTCTATACTCCTAAATAAGGAAATCTCATTATGTGCCTAATCTGAATCAAGTTAGGAACATATAGATACTTGTTGTGCAATATCAACTAGTTGGATGCATAGAGCAAATTTGGTTTGGAGACCTTTGATAGATTCTCCACCTCTCCTCATGATTAAACCAACCTGACCTGTGCTGCAGAAACTGCTTGAAACAAAATTAA
Source organism: Bauhinia variegata (assembly GCA_022379115.2). Taxonomy (NCBI): domain Eukaryota; kingdom Viridiplantae; phylum Streptophyta; class Magnoliopsida; order Fabales; family Fabaceae; genus Bauhinia; species Bauhinia variegata. Next base: position 17,236,438 of record CM039437.1, read on the forward strand.
CACACGTTATCCGCACATTGACCTGAGCAGGGCTGCAAGTGAAGGAGATCCGCCAGCATCTGCCTGTGTAACTGTAAAGAGAAAGATAAGCATGTATGAAAGAGTAAATGGGAGAAAACACTCATAAGTATACGAATTTACTGATATTCACAAGGGATAGATTTTGTATGTAGGACATGAAAGTGCACATATTTTGTATAAAATATTAATTTTATTTATATAGGTATGTATATCAAAGTACCTCGTAATTGTAACATGAAAATATGAGCTCTTCAAGTTGAATCATTGTGTTAACATCTATATCCAGCAATGTGAAATTTCAATTTTCAAGAAGCTTAATGGTAGACCAACCAATATGCAACAATAGAAAGGAACAGAGAAAACAAAAAAAACAAAACTTCAAAGAAGGATGAGTTTAGACAGACGCCCTTCCCTTGAACAAAAGGCTTTCCCTGGGTATACAACAACTTGGATCAAATAGCATATATTCTGGAAATCAAGACATATTCATCATAAAGGAAGGGAGGAAGATACCCATAATTGAGCACAAAATTGGTCATTTCATTATGAGATAAAGAGGGCGTCAAAATGGGTATTTTAGCTTTAGAAATGAGTTTAGTTTAGCGTTGACTTGATTTGAAGCATAGGCCACCGAGCATCTCAGATATCTTAATTCTCTACCAGTACACACTCAAATCAACTTTCTCATCAGCACAAGGAACACTATTCTGTACAGTTAGGCACTCTCACGGTCCCTATTAGCTTTATGAAGAATCAAAAGGATACTTTTTACTTTAGCCGGTCTTCTACTTTTCCTGGGATAACTGAAATTTCATAAAATAAAAACATAATAACAGTGATGAAAAATACATGAGAATTCACACGTTAGAAAAGAGAAGGCATGTACACAATATGTGCACAGAATTTAAATGATTAGCACATTATTTGTGATTTTTTCTACGATTAGAATGTATGAATTATATCACTTTTCCTTGCCTGTGCAGTAAGGCAGATAAATAATACCATGCAGGGCAAAATAGTTCAGAGTCTCTTTAAATGGGGGCAAAGATGGTAAGTGAAGAAAATTTTGCTGATATGGCAACCAAAAAAAGGGTGAACAGTAAAAATTATGAAAGGGATTCCCAGGGATCAGTTTTTAAATAATAATAATAATGTATGAAAGGATAGGATCATCATGTTTATATATAATTCTATATTTACAGTAAAAATGAAATTCTAACGATTTTTATTTACAAACGGCCCAGTCTTACCCGAACTTAAGTGGATCATGGGCTAATTAATGCCTTTCTTTTGGGCCTTCCTTTTGAATCCTTTAGCCCATTTTTAACAGCATTTTAGTTTTTGGGAATTCTTTGGGCACACCCATATTTTCTACTCACACACCCACATATGACACATATAAGGTTTAGGGCGTGTGAGAGAGGACTCTGTGGTCTGAAATTATATGCCAGAAGAATTCCCTTACCAAAAAAGCTAATTGTACATTTAGGTATATATACCTCTTATTTTTAGTTAAATTGTATAAATAAAATTGTAAATAAAAAAATACAAAAAGAAATAAAAAGTAAAAAAAGCAAGTGTAAATTAAATGATGTATATATAGGATCTCTTTATTTATTTTTAAATTTGAACAGCTTTACTTTTACTTATCCATTTCCTACGTGACAAAAAATAAAAAAGATTTGTCGGCGAAAATTTACACAAAAAAAAAAAAAATACCAACGACAACAGCTAGCTGTGGAAACCATGACATTTTGGTAAGTGCACATCTAGTTGCCTCAACGTTATGATATTAGCGGCAAAAGGATTGTTAACAAGTAATGTTAAACGTTATGCTCAAAACTTATAATTTCATATTCAAATTTAAAATCATAGTATTTTTTTTTTTAAAAAAAAAAAAAACACTGATATCAGTGAGTAGTGAGAATACCTTGTCCAAATACAAATGAATACAATACTAATATGTTTCGCTGTCATATGCGATTTATTGGGAATAATATTATTGTTTATTACAACTATGTGTCCAATAAGTCATTGCATCCAGTCGTAAAGTAAATGGTCCATAAAAACGGTGGTAAGTGGTGACAGCATAATTAACATACATCACAAACATTAAACAAGACAAAGCATGTCGTTGAAAATAAATCAACATTGAACAAATCGACAAATGAATGTGCAATGAGCGAGGATGCAGTTTCTGTGGGGTTCGAAGAAATGTCAATGGCTGGCTGCCTTTAGGTTTAAGAAGAATAGGAGGATGGGCCGCCGCCAGAGTAGCCGGATCCATAAGTGGCGCCTGCTGTTGCCGGAACCATCACTCTCTTCTTTCTCTTCTTGGCAAAACAGATGATCCCAAGCAAGAGAAACGCAAGGAAGAAGGCACCACCCACTGAGACACACACTACGATGATAGTGGTGTGGTTATTCCCGCCGGAAGGTGGTGGTGTTACCACATCAGAGAATGGTGGCACCCCCGAAAGCGGTGGTGAAAATGGAGGAGACCCGGAAGTTGGTGGTGTCACGTGGTAACCAGCGGGTACTGGGGCTCCTTGGCTTGGTGGAAATATTGATGGAACTGGAGCCCAAGGATATGATGGTGATATTGGTGATGGAGTTGGAGGTGCTCTTTTTGGTGGCTTTGTTGGAGGGTGTACGACCCAAGGTGAAGGTGGTGATGAAGTTGGAGGTAGTTTTGGTGGTTTAGCATTTGGCTTTGGAGGTGATGCGCTATGTTTCGGTGTTGGAGCATAAACTGGAGATGGAGGTTGAGCCGTTGGACTAGGAGGTGATGCATGCTTTTTTGGCGGTGGCGCAGACGATTTTGGTGGTGGAGCATTGTGTGTAGGACTTGGTGGAGATAAATGCTTCTGCGGTGGAGCTGCATTTGATGGTGGTGGTCCACATTCCGATGAGTTAGGTGGTGGGGCATAACCTGGATATGGAGGTTGAGCCGTAGGGCTGGGAGGTGATACATGCTTTTTTGGTGGCGGCGCAGATGATTTTGGTGGCGGAGCTGCATTTGATGGTGGTGAGGCATATTCTGATGATTTAGGTGGTGGAGCATAAACCAGAGATGGAGGTTGAGCCGTAAAGCTAGGAGGTGATGCTTGCTTTTTCGGTGGTGGAGCATAATCGTGTGAATGACTTGGTGGGGATACATGCATCAATGGTGGAGCAGCATTTGGTGGTGGAACATAACCCTTTGAAGGAGAAGGTGGGCATGAAGGTTTTGGTGGTGGGGGAACATGCTCATGAGTTGGTGGCGGTGACTTTGGATGTTTGTGGTGATGGTGACGGTGGTGATGAGGTGGTGGTGGAGTAGTCGGATGTACATACTGATGAGGTGGTGGAGCATAATTGTGTGAAGGACTTGGTGGAGATACATGTTTCTGTGGTGGTGGTGCATATTCTGATGATTTAGGTGGTGGAACATAACTTTTTGAAGGAGTTGGAGGACATAAAGGTTTTGGTGATGGTGGTGCATATTCTGTGGACGTTGGTGGTGGGGGTGGTGTTGGGTGAACATATTCATGAGATGGTGGCGGTGACTTTGGATGTTTATGGTGATGGTGATGAGGCGGTGGTGGGCGAGTCGGATACTCATGAGGTGGTGGTGGGGACTCTAGATGACCATAGGAAGGAGGCGGTGATGGCGGTGGTGGGGCCTTTAGATAGGCATTGTGGTCGGGTGGCGGCTTTGGATAGACGTGGTGGTGTCGCGGTGGTGGTGGCGGAGCAGGGGGAGGGGGAGAGTTGTATAGGTAGGTCATTGTGCAAACAGATGGACTAGAATTGGCACAACTGCAACTAGACACTGTTATGTGTAGGTTCAGGCACTCCAATTTAAGTAGTAGCAGTATTAGAAGGGCACGGTACAGGCTGGAGCTTTGAATTCAAATGCTTCAAAAGGTTGGAAGCAAGGCTGTTATTCATCAATTGTTAATTAATTAAGCATCTTTATCAACTGGACAGTACTTTAATTTATACTTTGAAGCCAGAATGGCACTAGGAATTTTTGGTTTTTCTTTAAGTGCATGTTGGAGTCCATGCGCATATCATTACCGTTCATGGATTGGTAGACTTGTACAAGCTTAAGTAATTAAGACTTAAGAGCTAGCATCCGCATGCAATAATTTTAAAACAATAAAAGCATTTATGCATTTTGCAAGCTCACAAGTCATTTCTTTATCATTCTGAATACTGTAACAACCAGCTGAGAATTGAAAAAGACAAGAAGATGCTAAGAAAATCCAATTAACTAGACTCAAAGGAAATAAGTAGTTAGGAAAGCAGCAAATTGCATATTTATTTATATTAAAACAAATGACTTTATCATCGTCAAATTAACTACTACGCCCGATCTGCATAAACCAAGTCAAAATTAGCCACGTTCTTGAAAGCTATAACTAATAATACTAGACATGGATATAAGTAATTATCCCATGTGCTCTGGAGAATCCAGAGGATTTTTATAGAGTAAACTATCACCGGTCTTACCTACTAAAAGCCTAAAAGGATAATGTGCCCAATCTGTCATTTCTTCACAATTGCTTTTGTATTACGTACATAATACATAATCTATGCTACTTAACTCTCTCCTCCTCCTATCCACCAACCCGCCTATTTTTTTTTTTTCAAAAAAAAAAAAAAGAATCATTCTCTTTGTATTTTGAGTTATTTTCTTTGTACATGAAAGTCTACATTTTTTTCAAATACTTAACAACATTTGGATTTGACTAAATTCATATATAGACCTACCTAAAGTTTTTAGTATATATTTATTCATGCAATTCTACATGAATATAACATCATTTCCCTAAATATTATTATTATTAAAGCAAAAGAGAAGCGACACAACGTGGTCAAAGTAATTTTTACACGTTATTAATTTGACTTATTTTCTCGAGTAACGTGTGATTAAATTTAATATCTATTTAATGAAAAAACAAAATGTTATGATACTGGAACAATTAAAATCAGTTGGCAAGTTGCAAATTCTTAACTTCAAGATCTTTTAATAATCTGATTAAAAAAAGATCTTTCAATCACAACTATAACCACTTGATTATCGTTACACACATGCTACTTTATAGAAAATGCAGGCATGGGGCCCATGATCAATGATCACCAGAGGGCTTTTTTTTGGTTTAATGTCTTAGAGGGCAAGACACATCTTTTGATAAAGGGTAAAATGTTCATATGGAGGGTGTGGTTAGAAATTATAGGGTGTTTTGAAAGAATTTCCCTAAGGCCCGTACAAAAATTCCCCCAGCCCATGTATTTTTGGCCTTATTCACATATGAAGTCATTCACAAACTACTGGCTTTCCCATCATATTGATTCTCTAGCCATCTCTCTGCCTCCTCCCAAAAAAATTTTCATGTGCCTAATTATTGATGTATACTTTTATATTTTATAATTATTTGCAGAAATAAAATTATAAACAAAAAAATAAGAAAATAAAAATAAAATATAAAAATATGCATATAACATATATCCTACGGAAATATGTATATTACCGGGCCAAACGAAAGCTTGCTTCCATGAAGGCACCTTATATTTGTTGCTACCCTATGCATCGGGGTGAAGTGGAAGTCCCTGATTTCTTCATGCGTGGCTTTCGTTGTGTTGTTTTATAGGATTCAGTTAATAGCATAGCTAGAAAAATATGGTTATTTGACTGTTTTGTGTATTTAAATATTTGGAACGAGTAGAGAAGTGAGATCAGTATGAATTACTTTCAATAATAATAATAATAATTATGAGATTGGTGGTCTGGTCTCCCTCTCCTTTAGCAGAACATTATCTTCCTTATATATACTGCTTTGATTATGACCTATCAGTCCACTTCTTCTCTCGTCATCTCGTCGCTGCCTGCATGCCTCGCTTTTCTTCTGGTAAGGCACAAGTTAACGCACAGTCGTATTGCTGATTCTACTTGAAGACCATGACCATGTAATGGGTTTCGTAAACGACAGTCTTTGTATGGCTTCATTCTGCCCTTGGAGGAATTGGCGTACAACATAAAGATCTTCTCCCTCGTTGTAGAGATCCATTCAGTTGCTACTCTTAATTTGATGCTAGCTCGGTCTTTGATCAATCCTGCTCAGTAACCAACCCAAGCCGGATGCATGCATCAGCGTTCCTATGCCCATAACCCAATTTGTCCAACTAGTTTTAGTGTACACAGGATCATGTTAGTTGTGTTGTTCCCAGTACTTTTATTTTAAGGAATGTCCACGTAACTTGGTTTTATTTTTCTATCTATTTCTCCCGCTCATCCTTTTCTCATTGTCACCGTTGCCTGATCTCTCCCACCATAGACTCCCAAAAACAAACAAGAACGCTGGCAATGAACCCAACTCATAGATTAGATTCTCATTCATCTTCTGCGCCTCCATCCGTTGCTCTCTGCTCGCCATCCATGTCTCTAGATCAATCACCATCACCCCTGCAAGCCTTTCTGTCCCCATAAGTCAGCCACAAATTAAGACAATAAACTTGTTCAAACTGCCAACCATTCCTCTCCAATTTGTCTCCCCACGCTCCTCAAGTGTTAAATAGTGTTCTGTTGAGCCTCACAAGTTTGAATGAAATGAAGGTTGAAAATTCAAACGAAAACAACTTTTAATTTCACCAACCAAGCATGTTTTCTAAAAGTAAAAATAAGGAAACAGAAATGTGTTTCTGAAAATAAGAAGCCAGGAAATATTTCCTAAACCAAACATGCTCTTAGCTTTCCCTCCACACATTTATCATTTTGTTTTATTTGTTAACCATATAAAAGTTGTAGTATGTTTTTCTGGCTACACTACAAATGTAGTTGTTAGTAATTTGAACTCCTATTTAACATTAACTAATTCATTCATCAAATTAGAAATTACGTACTCGTGGAAATTTACACCGATGCATGTATCGTTTTGGTTAAAAAGTGGTGGTAACAACTAACAACACGGCAAGTGGCAACCATGGAATATATATACTTAAGTGTCTCCAGATAGTAATAATCAGCTCAGCTTACCATACGAGTACGTAATTAAATAGATGAATGTCCTTTTACGTAAATTCATTAATAAAATTTCTCAAATACCAAATCTTGTTAGTGAAGACGACAAACTTCGAAAGAGGAAAGTAGCAGTTCAATCATCCGAAAAAGATGAACGCTTTTTTTAAATAATAATAATTAGTAGGCCCAAAATGGATGCCTTTTTTTTATTTTTTTATTGACTACTATTTTCTCCATTTTGGGATATATCTTTGTTGCTTCGCACAATTTCTTTGGATAATGTGTAAAAATAATCTTACATATAAAGCATCATCTATCTTGTCGAGTATATATTGAGACCCGTTTCATCTTTCATACAGAATGGTAGTTGAATAGTAAGTTAGAAATGCGATGAATTATATAATTCCATCATCAATGCTTTCAACAACCTGTATTTCCATGTGAGATCTACATTTTTTACTCACTCCTAACTTCATTTTCTCTTACTTTTAATTAATAAAACTTAAAGACATTGTTTTATAATTTTTACCTATCAAAAAATTAAAATAAAAGAAAAAAGTGAGAGATAGCGAAGTGAGTACACTTGTCATTTTAATTTTATGTGACACTGTCGTTAGCCTTGCAGAGTATTTATATGCAGAAATGTATTTATCAATAATTAGGTTTTTCATATACCTATCATGTTTATATTTAAATTAGATGAAATAGAAAAGGCAGATACATACATAATATATAAGTAATAGATGGCACATATAAAAACATGACATCAAGTTGGAAATCTAAATCCCTTATAAACATACGACCTCCATCTTTCATTAGCGAAATTTTAGCGTACTTACATCCCAATTCAGTGTCATATATATCTCAAAAAATGAAATAGCTTAATTAGCATCGAGAGACAAATAGTAAGGGAGGGAGCAAGATTTGTACTTTCGTTGCTGACTAACTAAGTAGCCATGGTGGAACCGGAAAGAAGGGAAGCAGAAGAAAACAGAACCATGAAGAGAGTCCTTCTCCTACTAAACAGCATTCTATTATCCATAGGCTCCGCCGGTGGCCCACTCATATTGCGTCTCTACTTCATCCACGGCGGCAACCGTGTCTGGCTTTCCAGCTTTCTGCAAGCCGCTGGATTTCCCATCCTATTGATCCCTCTTGTCTTCTCTTATCTCCACCGCCGCTCCGCGGCCACACAAATACAAAAACCCAAGCTTGTCTCAATAAAGCCACCTGTATTTGTTGCTGCCATCTGTATCGGTCTCATGATCGGCCTCGATAATTACCTCTATGCCTATGGCTTGTCTCGGCTTCCCGTGTCCACTTCTGCTCTCATCAGCGCCAGCCAGCTGGTTTTCACGGCCTGTTTCGCTTTGCTTCTGGTAAGGCACAAGTTCACGGCTTTCACAGTAAACGCAGTAGTATTGCTGACGATTGGAGCTGCCGTTTTGGCTCTTCGTTCCAATGGGGATCGTCCTCCTGGTGAGTCCACTAAGGACTATGTATTGGGTTTTGTGATGACGCTCTTAGCAGCTCTCTTGTACGGCTTCTTTATGCCCTTGACGGAGTTGGTGTACAAAAGGACAAAGCAGGCCATGACTTTCTCCCTCCTCATAGAGATTCAGATAGTCATGAGTGCCGTCGCTACAATTTTCTGCACCCTTGGGATGCTCGTAAACAATGACTTCAAGGTTCTCTCTATTAATTATTTTTATTCGATCTTACTATATATTATAACCTTAATTATTTTCATTCCTATACGAATTTTGATTTGTTCTCACTTCTTAATTAATCAGGTGATTCCTAGAGAAGCGAGAGAATATGGGCTCGGGGAAGCCAAGTATTATATGGTGCTGGTGTGGAATGCTATATTATGGCAGACTTTCTTCTTGGGAGCAATAGGAGTAATCTTTTGGGCATCATCTATGTTATCCGGTATTATAATTTCTGTGCTTCTGCCAGTAACAGAGGTTTTGGCTGTGATTTTCTTCCACGAGAAATTTCAAGCAGAGAAAGGGGTTTCTCTGGCACTCTGTCTTTGGGGCTTTGTGTCCTACTTCTATGGTGAAATGAAAGAAGCCAAGAAACAGGAAAAGATTCTCAAACCAGAAACAGAGTTGCCTCAAACTCTTTCCAACCCGTGATTGCAATTTCCAAGTCCTGCGTTTCATGATTGGTTAAACTTGAAAGATCTTCAAGCAAGCTGATCTGGCCCCATGCCAGCTTTCATATATAAAGGAAACATTAGCTAGCTAGCACTATCCCTTCTTGATTGATTTTTGTATTTAGAAGTCTGTAAGAAAGCTCATGCGCATCAGAAAAAACAATAATAAATAAATAATAAGTTAGCAAGTTATTTTCCAAGCAATATTAGTGCAAGTTTATGCGCTGTTCGGCATGTCATAAATTTTTTTGAGCCATTTTTCTCCAATCTATAACTTTATAGTTAGCCGGGATGATTTTTTTTTTCACATTTGACGATTGCACGTGTTGTGATTAATATATATAAAAGTAAAATTATAATGAAATATATGGTGAAGCAGTGTGTGAGGTGATCTCTCACGTGAGGAATTGCAAACAATTGGTGTTATATGTAGATCTATTCTTTTACAATTTTTTTCTTTTATCTCTGTAAATTACTCTATATAGATTATACAAATAAGTATATGCCAGTATACACATGGGCATTTTCCTTCGCCAATCGACTAAGATCAGCATTAATCGACATAATTTGTTTCATTAAATGTATCCGCCGTCACGACCATCACACTCTGCAAGAGTAGCCTACAGAATCATGGGTCCAGCTACATATGTTGATAAAAATACGGTCTTTTTGTCTTGTTTTTGACGTGGTCATATTTTAATGAACAGGTGCTGAGTGTTATCATAATTTACTATTTTTGGTATATAAGATAGAAAAAAAATGAGAAAAATATCTTTTTAATTCTCAGCACTTATTTATTATATTAAATTTATTTTTTATATTTTAAATTTATTAATTTTATTATTAATATTTTAAAATTATGTTAAATTAATTATTTACATTTTAATTTTGTCAATGTAATTTTAATCATTTTAAAAAATTAATTATTTTATTTATTTACATAACAAATCATTAATAAAAAATATTCACGTAAAACATTTTCTCTTTACGTATATTGTTAAGTATTTATTGATAAACATTTAAGAGTGCACGTGGGCCAAAAAAATGTTTTATATTAAAAAAATTTATTAATGATTTATTATGAAAATAAATAAATAAAAATTAATTTATTATAATTTTAAAGTGTTAAGAACTAAATTAATAAAATTAAAATGTATTAAATTAATTTCTCATAATTTAAAAATATTGAAGATTAGATTAATAAAATTAAAATATAAAAAATTAATTTATAAAGTGAATAAATGTAAAAAAAACAAAGAAATTTTTTTTCTCGTAAACAAACAAGAAAACAAGTCTAACAAAAGGATCACACGCTCCAAGAGGGGCGCAAGTCAGTTCTTTCTCTTGCTGAATTACAAGGGAAATGTTAGTTCCTCATTTATTTGAAATAAATTTTTTTGTGGTTATTTATAATCATAGAGATAAAAGTATAAATAGAAATAATAATATTATATTTACGTCTTATTATATACCCATATTATTATGGTTTTACATATATTTTTATTTTTAATAATCTTATGTCTATAAATAATTAATAGGCATTAAATATATAAATTGAGTTGTACACTTATAAACGTGGAAATAACATTTTCCTTATCAGAAAAGATCGGCTTGCCACCCCTCCACGAAAAAAAGACAAAAAAAAATGTCAGTAACGAGGGCCCCATATTTGTGAGGAGAATAATTATTGTCAAATAATAGATCAGATTTCCACGGTGAATTTTCTAACACGCACTCTGTTGCATAAAGCTGTACGTGGATATTAATAGTATGGGCCCGGCCCAGAAAACACATGACCCATTGGCCAGTTTCGTCACGGATTAAACCACCCACACCTTAAAACCAATGTGATTTCATGGAAATATCCTAATTAATACAGACAGAACGATTGAATATTGTTTATAGTGATATGCTTGTCTCTTCTTTCTCAATCATAACTACCACTATTATCCAATATCTTTGATCATGATCTTGTTATAAAATAGTTTAATTGAACCAATTTTAATTGTGATTCTTTAGCTTGAAACTGTTGTTACCGAATCTTATTATTAATTCTCCAATTCGACTTAAGAAAATTTTCATTTATTTCTCTTTTGTTTTAACAAAAAAAAAAAGGTTTCATTTCATTAATTTATTAAGACACTGGTAACAGAGTTTTAATAGATTTTTTATTTTTAAAACTTTTTTTTTTTTAATCGGAATTTCTTTTAAAACTTCAACTTCCAAACATGTGATACGCGGCCTTCGATTATGAAAGACTACATTCATTGAACATAAATTTATTTAAATATTAAATACTAACTGTATTAAGATATCTCATTCATATTGATAAAACAAAAAACTAAAAGCATAAAAGATAAGGTCCCTCTTTGGGGAGAGTCCCCCACAAGCAAAATGCTTCAATTTCTCAGTGGGCCTCAACCTTAGGCTGGTCCATAACAGAGCACACACAGTAAAACATTAAAGTAGAGATCTTTGAAATTTAAAATTTAACTGTCTATTTTATAAAATGGTGACAAGTATTTTCTAAGTAGATTGGATGGCAAGGCAACTATAGGCAAATGCAAAGCACGTCACATCCACCTTTCAGAAAGAGGTTGGCAAGTGTAAGTCAATTGCGTGACTCATCTGAGGAGTACGTATACCAGACTCGTGGCTCACCATAAATAACTCAACACTCAATTATTGGCATTCAAACTGTAAAGTCCCAATTCATAAAGTTGAATTGAACATCATCAATTGCCTTATAACAATAATAATAATTGAAACAATTTAAAGTGTGAAATGAAAAACAATTCCGTCGCCGGGAATCGAACCCGGGTCTCTCGGGTGAGAGCCGAGTATCCTAACCAACTAGACTACAACGGATGCTTGTAAAGAGGTTAAATATACAATATTTTCACTTATATTCTTCAGGTTTTCTCACACAGGCGATTATTAATTTCTTCCCTCACTTCATCTGCATCATGTATTACCAAGAGTGAAAGATTTAATGAATGGGTGATAAATTCAATACCTTGGATTGGCATAATGTGTAAGGATGAAGAATGCAGTGATGACATGGGTGTCTTTGGCCTTATATTTCCATAGTAGCCATGTTTTAATGGTATATGGATGTTATACCAGAAGAAGAAAAAGTTAACACCAGGAGAACCTTACGTGGGGAAGTGAACACGAAGCACGCATGGAAGAAAACCAAGCTTTGGTAGTCCTGCAACAATTTCTGTTGTAAATATACATTTTGAGCAACAGGAGATGGCAAGACAATTTGACAAATAAATTTGTTCATTGTAGCTTTAGATTTCAGTCCTTCTTAAGTGTTAAAGAAGAAAATTAAAACCTTTATGTTGCAGTTTAGTGCATGCTCTCTACTCTACTAATCATAGCGTTGATTATGTTCCCCACAACATAAAGTTAGGTTATAGATTCTGGTGGAGCTGCTGAAATTTCTCTTCTCAGTCTTGGTGGTTTAGGGGTTTTAGCGCAACGGTTCATCTCCATGGAGCTCAAGACATATTAACGGTGTCGTTTTTGCATCAAATCACGCTAAATTTACGGTCCAAGATTTTTAGGTATGGGGATTCCTCTTCTCGGACTCAACAGCTAACGGCTGACATCTGACTACACTGGCTATGGCGAACCGCTTCTTTTTGGTCGGTCTGAGACGGTAGGCCGCACTCAATCTCTCTGTTTCTCTCAGTTCTTTATCTGACGAGGACATATCGAAAGTGAATATTAATCTTATGCAGTATCAATTTTCTGCTGGGTGCATCAAGTTTACGGAGACTCGTATCTTCTCGAGCTTCTCCGTTCAATGCAATGGAGGAGCCACCGGTGCAGAAAGAAATCATGAGAATGAAATCCTCCATTGAAAACCCAATACCTGTGCTTCAATGCTGGGTCGAACAAGGCAACAGGTTGTCAAAGTCCGAACTCAGACGCATCATCAAGACGCTCATCAAATCAAAGCGTTTCCATCATGCACTTGAGGTTCGGTTTCCGTTTAGTTATGCAACTTTTTAGTTTCGTGAGGTAGATTAGGAATTTAAATCACTCAAAATTATTCTCTCACACAGATATTCACATGGATGGAAAACCAGAAAAATGTTGGCATGTCACCGATTGATCATTCTGTAAAACTAGAACTAATCATTAAAATCTATGGTCTAGCAGAGGCTGAAGAATACTTCACGTGTATACCCAACTTGGCTTCGCGGAAAGCTGCCTGTCTCCCTCTTCTACGGGGATATGTAAGAGATAGAGACACTTGTAAAGCTGAGGCTTTAATGGTAAAGCTCTATGAGTTGGGACTAGTCGTCAGCCCTCACCCCTATAATGAGATGATGAAACTGTATTTGGCCTCGCGTGACTACATCAAAGTGCCCCTTGTTATCCATGAAATGAAGCGAAATAGAATACTCCTCAATGTTCTCTCGTACAACCTTTGGATGAATGCTTATGGTGATGGTGAAGGATCTGGGGTTGCATCAGCAGAAATGGTTTTCAGAGAAATGCAAAATGATCACAATGTTGAAGTAGGATGGAGCAGTCTTGCTACTTTAGTTAATATTTATATTAAAGCAGGGCAATCTGACAAAGCTGTCCTGGTTCTCAACACTGCAGAAAAGAAACTATCTACCCGTAACCGCCTGGGTTACTTCTTCCTGATGACCCTATATGCATCTTTGAAGGATGAGGAAGGAGTCTTGCGGCTATGGGAAGATAGCAAAGATGTTCCTGGAAGAATGACCTGTGCCAACTACATGTGTGTTCTGTCATGCTTGGTGAAGATTGGAGACCTCGTACTAGCTGAGCGAATTTTCATCGAATGGGAGTCTAATTGTAGGAAGTATGATGTCAGAGTCTCCAATGTTCTTCTGGGTGCATACATGCGGAATGGATTGACAGAAAAAGCTGAATGGTTACATCTTCATACATTGGAGAAGGGTGGATGCCCAAATTATAAAACATGGGAGATTTTGATGGAAGGATTTGTCAAGAGCCAAAAGATGGACAAAGCCATTGTTGCCATGAAGGGAGCTTTTGGTATGTTGAATAAGTGTGATTGGAGGCCCCCGCATGCACTTGTGATGGTTATAGCAGAGCATTTTGAGAAACTTGGAAATTTGGAAGATTTAAACGAGTATGTAAAAGATATCCACAAGTATGGTCTTGCAACGTTATCATTGTATAAAATATTGCTAAGAATGCACGTTTTTGCTGACAAACCAGCTTGTCATGTCCTTGAAATGATGGACAAAGATAACATTCAGGTGGATGATGAGACCCTTCCCATTATTGAAGTTTTAAAAGGGTGACTGATTTCATATTCATGGAGCATTTCCTGATGTAGCTCTTCAAGGCATTCATTTAGCAATGAGGGATGTTTTCTGGAAGCTAAAATCTGCAAGAGCATGACACCCTTTTTGGTTTTTGCTGAGATCTTCCACATATTGGTACTGCATCACTTTTAGTTTGAGTTCCCACTTAATCCTGGGGGCAAATGGACATCCTCGGAATCCCAGTAACTGCACGGATTCTTCTGCCTTTTTTTATTACTACCAATCAGGTGTCTCCCCGTGCTCTCATTTTAGTATCTGCCTATATAGAGCGAATCAGTTGCTGGCAAATTAACACAAGTCTCCTAGTTCTATCTTCGTTTTAGAGAAGTGTCATTTCTCGTTTTGTCCAAAGCAAATGTTTAAAGATAAGACTAAATTTTCCAAAACATGGTGATGAAATACAATCAGAGGAGAGACTTATGTTCTTCCGACCTTTTGGATATTAATTTGCGTATATGATATCCAATTTCGACAGCTTTGATGGATGGCAAGGCTCAACTGTCAACTGCCATTCTTTCGGAAGTTGAAAAACATCCTGGGTAACATCTACATGCTATAATATAACAATAATATTGAGGACTGAATATTTGCTAGGGACAAGTTACCTTTAGAAAGATGGTTTCTAAAATTGCTTTCTGTGAATAATTCGTTCAAGTTATTTTTTTTCCTCTGGGAATAATTCATGCATCTTTGATACTTAAAATCGTTAAGTGTTTCTATGACTGCACAAAAGGCCCGGGAAAAAAATGTAGCAACGTACAACATTGTCAAGCAGAACTTGGAACTGGACTTCACAAGTAGCAGGTGACCCAGACACCATGGAAAATACCAGAAAAAATCTTAACTTTGTTCAGTATTTCCCACACTTCTAGAACTTGTTTTGTTGGTCATGGAGTTGAAATATGTATCATTTATAGCAATATACCATCCAAATATGTCAAGCATGAAGCATCACGCGGAGTGAAAAGATGCGGCCAAAGTCTCCCAAGTGGAAGTGGATCGACTTGATGAAGATAACCCTTGTGGAAGCTCTTGGCGCTCTCCGGCAACTTATCATAAGGGGGTATGCATTCTTTGATGACAGGAACTCAAGAAAACGATCGAACCAAGCATTCAGCAAAGGCATGGTCGCTTCTGCCAATAATTTCCTCAATTATTCGAACAAAAAAACAAATGTCCTTGAAGATGTCCGTTCTTTCTTTCTGTTTCCAGATTCCACTTTCTAGTTAAGCAAAGATACAACTAATAGAAACTAACTTGTTTGCACAAGTTGTCTATTATCTCGAAATGAACTTCTTAGAAACTCTATAACAGGCCGAAAGTTCCAGGACTAATTTAGAGATGATAGTGCGGAAGCAACATTTCGTGAAATACGGTCATCTATTGGTTCCTGCACAACGAAACAGAATGTTACCATTAATTACGCATGAAGATATGATAATTAAACATTGCATTTGGATTACCTCAGTTAATGGAAATTCAAAGTTCGAGTTTGTTATGGTCTCGTACAGGAAAATGTATCTGTCATGAGAAAAATTGCAACGCTCATTTCAATGTAGTGTAATTTTTCACAAGTTGATTCACGAAAGTTGATCAATTTATAACAAGCGTATGAAAACCATGATGATCGACCATGCCAAAAGATACTTATTTATATAAAGCAAATGCAGAAACTATAAGCAAAATTTTGAATGTTTTCAACCTGTATCTACTGGAAAACAGTCAAAAAGTGAAAGCCATATATTTAGGCTTATTTGTTTAATCATTCAGCTCAAAGTAATATATAGCCAGTGTTAAAGGAACAAATATAAGAAGACATACCGCCAAGCCAATTCACAAACAAGATCTTCGGGAGCATCAGGAAGGACCTAGGCAACATCCAAACCACTGAGATTTGATTCACATTCAATGTCTACAAACTAACCTATCAGGACTAAGCAACGTCAATTACCTCATCTTCATAGGGGTTGCAGTGACTTGTGAACCATAGCCTCAAAAACTCCTACAAATTGAATTTTCATACATCATTGAATTGCTTACTTGATATAATGCATCCAATTGGACCAAAAATGTTAAGAAATAGATGGATGCTTATACATCCACTTACATTGACAATCAACAAATAAAAGAGAGAGAGAGAGAGAGAGACATTCAACAAAGAAAACAATTAAAGGTGTTGAGACATATAACAAACCTTATCAACATTTTCCGGCTCAAGACCATTTTCAAAGCGTTCCATGTAAGAATTTGCAATCCAATATCTACTTGAATCAGGAGTATGCACCTGGAGTCATGAATAAAGAAACTTTATCACATGTCGATATAATACTGAATGCGTAAATGCATGTGAGCATGAGTCATGAATAAAGAAACTTTATCACATGTTGATAAAATACTGAATCCGTAAATGCATGTGAGCATGAAATTTGCTTCATAGATAGAATTGAACCTCATCAATCAACAGAATTGAACCATCATTTGCCTTCCCAAATTCATATTTTGTGTCCACCAATATGAGACCATGTTCCAATGCCACCTGCTGCAAAGTCAAGCTAATATAATCAAACGATAATACAAGCTACTGCAAATATAAATTCCTGGCTTCGAAATTCATATAGTCCTAATAAAACTCAGTAATGACCAGAAAATTTTATTTACCTGTCCATATTCAAATAAGCTTAATGCTTTTCTACTTGCTTCTTCGTAATCAGTTCTAGTCATAAGTCCACTTTTAATAATCTGCAAGAGAAACATACCACATAAAATTTTCCTCATTCTGTCCTTTCCTTTTGCCTACGAACCCTGTCTATTAATAGAATTTCAATCCTGATGAAAAACACAGTCAGATGATATGCCATATGAGAGGTCACCTCATCAGGAGTTACAGGAACATCATGATCTGCAGCCTTAGTTGTTGGCGTGAGTATATTTTCAGCAAGCTTTTGATTTTTTAAAAATCCTGTAATGTGTTAAGAGACTATTAATAAGAGGGAAAAGTTCAAGATAAACGGAAAATAAAAAGTAGAAATCCCACCATCTGGGAGGACGTTTCCACAGTAGTTGCGGATGCCATTTTTGTAGACTGTCCATAACGATGTATCGGTGCTTCCAGTCACAAAACCTCTAACTATAAATAAGAAAAATTGGTGTGAAATAAAGCTTCATTGTTAAACATTTGCATATATCAACAGGAAAGATGCTAGAACGCTTATCTCCAATATACAACCATCTAAAGTAATATAATCACAAAGAGAGAATGGATCTCTGAGTCAAATTACTTTCAATCATTAAAAATGGTGAAAGATATTTATCTTAATTCTGCACTAATATCAGTGAATCACTCTTCCAGAATAACCAACAAAAGACGGCCACTGGAAAAAATAAATAAAAAAGGTCTGCCCAGTTTTCTTCTGGACATAATATACTCTCTTATCTTTACCTAGTTATCTTCCTCCCTCCACCCCCTCTCCGGACCAAAGAAATTCTTTTCTGCATCCTGTATTAAACTATATTTCTCGGCTTCAATATTATTTGTCAATCACCATAATTTATAAATGTTCCTGCATTCAATAATGAAAAATACTGTTCAGAGATTTTTTTTTCTTCACTTTCCAGGTCCCCAACAGAAAATCTATTTTGTATCCTTATTTATATTCACAGCGATAAGGACAACAAAAATGCAGATCATCATTTCACGATAATACTTAAATCAAGCGTAGATGTAAGACCATTAAGCAAGCCAGTAAAGAGGCAAAGTCAGGCCAATTAACTCACCGACAAATTCAACTGGAAAAACTGAGCATTTTTTTGCTATAGTAACATTTTTATCTGGGGAAGATACAACTGCATTAGAAGTTATGTGCTTGGTCTTTTCAAACCACCACAAACTTGTCTCGTTAAGAACCTGGCATGTAAGAATCATGTAGTAAGAATTTTCACAGTATTCTTTCTACACAAAGCTTTCAACAATGTCAATAAAGCAAAACTAGTCAAATAGCACCTCCTGAAGAACATAGATCAATAATAACAAACCTGGCCTTTGAAAGGAATCGAAGCAAGAATTCTGTCAAATGCACTCTGCCGATCGGTCGTCACTAAAACTAGATAGTCCCCACTGTCATAAATATCTCGAACCTGTCAGCATACAGTGAGCTGTTTCAGAATCACAAGGATGTCTCTCCTGTACAACGGAAAACAATACAGTAGCCGTATTTTTCATCTCATACTAGTCTTGCAGGGGAAGTAAATTTGAAGAACCTCCTAAATTCTCACGTTCAGCCAAAAAAAAAAAAGAAAAGAATATACAAAATTGGAGCTTGCTCCGCTCAATAAATTGACATGAGAAGAATTAAATGCTTAAGAAAATCATCACTCGAGATAAAGCTGTCATTCAAACGTTTTTTCACTACCCAGAGTAAAGAAAAAAATGAAATCACTTTTCTTAAACTGCCTTTTTCCATATTAGCTCAATTTATTAGTTGAAATATAGTTCACCTTGCCCCTGGTTTTGGACTTGAGACCCGGAACTGTCAGCTGAAGGTTTGTTTCAGAGAGCCGATTAGACAAAGAGCTTCTGATGGCAGCAAGAGCTTCTTCTTTGCGATTGCTATTTAGCAGAGCATCAACCAAGGATAATTGTTGCTGACCTTGTGTTTGATTTTGGCTTCGCATCACTGGGGCGGAGATCGTTGAGAATTTCTTGAATTTCAAATTGGTCCTAGTCGAAGGAAGGGTTTTTATGGGTAGGATTTTGGTGTCGAAGGTTTTGGGAGGGTTTAGCAGTTGCGTGCATTGAGACATCCTTAACCCCCTTGTCTTTCGTCTTCGGCTGGTCTGGGTTCCTCCGTGCTAGTATGAGTGACGGGTGACGGCTACTATTTAAGGACGTGTTTGGGTTGCGTTCAATTTAAGCGCTCGCTGCCAGAAAGGTAGATTGGTACTCGTATACGTATTTTCTTTTACCTGCGTATTTTTTTGGTATGATCATTTGTTTTTTTGATCTGATTTTTTATCTGATTTCGTATGATCATCATTTCAAAAATTATAACTTGTCTTCTAAATAGTTTATTTTATTTTTATTATTAAATTATACATGTTAAAATTATTTTTACGCGGAAAAATCTACTCTGACAGGTGGTATTCTTTCATTTTGGGTAAAAAAGTTTAATATAAATAAATATATAATTCAACTCAGTTGCTGCTGCTATGTTGTGTATTTTGGTACAGATACAATATACAGTGTGAAGAAAACCTAGGACCCGATTCCCCACGTCACGTGCGTAGCGTGTCTGTCACTTGTCAAATTACGTGTCAATGAAAAGTTTCATTGTCGGTTTGTTAGCAAATCCCACGCCGTAGAAAAGGTAAAGTGTGCTCCCGCGAGAATCTACCTTGAAACAACGAGTCAACATCGATATTTCCATAGTGACGCGCCCACCTAATAATATCCTCAACAAGGGGTCCATATCAAGGAAACCGAGCCTATATAAAGTAGACACGTTAGCCAACTAAAAGAAAGAGGACGACAAAACCCCAGAGACCCTGGGTCTCTTTTTTCCGCGCTAGACAATAGTACTCTTATTTGATACGGGGATTTTCCCCAATCTTTGATCAGACTATTCTAGGGTTTCCGCTCCGTGATCTCTCTGGATTTCTCGTACTTCCCTTTGCTGGTTTATATCGGATCCCAATCTTCTTCTGGGGTTTGTCATTCTCAAGTATTTTTGCAACAGATCGACCTGATCCATTGAATTTTATATGGATTGGCTGATTGCAAAGGTTTTTTTTTTTTTTCCCCTCTGCAATGTTGTTTAAAATAATTGTCTTTGTTCCTTCGTTCTTTGACTGCGTGCGTAATTAAGAAGTAAGGCAAGAGTAAGGGTTATAGTTTTTGGGTTCCGCCTGTTTGATCGAGGAGAAATTGCGTAGATGTAACGACATGAATAATAATTCATGAAACAAATTACTATCACGGGCTTTTCTTTTTTACCTAATTGTGCAACCTGGAGAAGGAAATCTTTTTCCTATCTTCTTGCAGCAATGGCGCCGTTTGGCTCTAAGATTTTTGGTGGTCGGTAAGTCTTACACTTCTATTTTGATATATTTTCCTTCAGGTTTCGTTTGATTTCTGGGAAATCTGACAGTGCGTCTGCATATATCACCCGATCGAGGGACTCTTCTCACGTCTGACCGTAGAAAGTAGAACCAAACCCAGAAGTGTATTTTGTGGAAAATAGCATTGTTCAGTGGTGTCTGCTACTCCTGTGCGTTGGGAATATGATCTAAGTGCTGGAGGAGTTTGCCAATCGATATTATTATTATGAGGAAGAAAAGAAAAGGAAGTGAGACTGATGGATATTCAAATCTACCAGAAATTTTGACTTCAAACCATGAGTCGCTATCATCAAATTTGAAATTTCATTATTCACTAGAAGATTGTTCCAGATTGAAAAAGAGGTGCAAAGAAGATGCCTGCACAGAACCAGCTGCTTCCTGTAAAAGAAGGCTTGCAGGCATCGCCACTGCCCCACCGTGTGGGACTTCATCATTGATCACACCTGGAAGAGGTCTCAAGAGGAAGATAGGATGCATAGATGTTGCCACTCAGATGGGTAGGAAGAAAAGGATTGAGGATGATTACGTGTCTGGTGAAACAATTGGGCAAGGGAAATTTGGATCTGTTTGGCTGTGCCGGTCTAGAGTTAGTGGAGCAGAATATGCATGTAAGACTTTGAAGAAGGGAGAAGAGACAGTTCACCGAGAGGTAGAGATAATGCAACACTTGTCTGGGCATCCTGGGGTTGTGACATTGCAGGCAGTGTATGAAGAAGCTGAGTGCTTTCATCTTGTGATGGAGTTGTGTTCCGGAGGGCGACTGATCGATAGAATGGTTAGGGAGGGCCCTTATTCAGAACAACTTGCTGCTAATATACTAAAGGAAGTGATGTTAGTTATCAAGTATTGCCATGATATGGGGGTTGTACACAGAGATATCAAACCTGAGAATATTCTGCTCACAACATCAGGAAAAATTAAGCTTGCAGATTTTGGCCTGGCCATGAGAATTTCTGATGGTAATAATTGAATCTGCCTTGATGACTTCTTTCATGTATATAATTATATTTCTCTATTTCTATATATAAAATACTTCACCTTTCTGATGTAAAATTATTTCCTAGTCATAATGTCAAAGAAATTTATAAAGTGAATAGGCAGATGTATGCCCCTCTGTTTGAATATGTTGATTTTGTATGATTTTTATTGATATCATAGACAAAAAATGTCTGGACTCAGTATATTTTGGAAGAATATATTTAGTTATGAAAATATTTTGAACTCTGGAAATTTGAAGGATTAGAAATGGATTAGAAATCTTTGTTCTTCAGAACTTAAGTTTACTAGTGCAAACTGGCCGTAGGAGTAAAAAGTTGATAAAGTGAAAGTAACTGACTCTCTCATACGTTCTTTGTTCATCAGTATTTGAGGTACAGTATTATAGCTTTTCTTTGCATTTGGATGCAAATGCAATGAATCAATTGGCGACTGGCATAAATATTTTTAGTTGAGCTCCAGGTATGTTGTCAAAGCATTGCGCCATGCTTATGATTGAAAAATTTACCGTTATTCAGGTCAGAACTTGACTGGCTTGGCCGGAAGCCCAGCATATGTTGCCCCTGAAGTACTGTTGGGTAGATATTCCAAGAAGGTTGATATATGGAGTGCGGGAGTCCTCCTGCATGCTTTGTTGGTTGGTGGTCTTCCGTTCCAAGGAGATTCCTTGGAAGCAGTCTTTGAGGCTATAAAGAATGTGAAGCTGGATTTCCAAACAGGGATGTGGGATTCGATATCTAAACCTGCACGAGATCTTGTTGGGAGAATGCTGACTAGGGACGTTTCAGCCAGGATAACAGCTGATGAAGTACTCAGTAAGTTAATGATATATTAAGAATCTGTTGTAGTTTAGCTGCTTTGTCTGTCTTGCGTGATGATGCATGGAGTGATATTAGGTTTCATTTTTTATTTGAATCATTTTCTACTTTGTTTGAAATATCAAAAATAAGAATTTCGCCAACTTTCTAGAAACTCATCTTAGCCATCCATAGTAAATATGAGCATCTAAAAGTGACCCTATTATGTATGTACGTTTGCACATGTTGAATTTTCAGCAAAAATTCCAGCTTTTTGAAGAATGATTTATAATTGAAGCCCATGAGTTATTTTCCTTGTAAAAACTGACACTCCGTGGTTGTATCAGGGCATCCGTGGATATTATTTTACACAGAGCGTACATTGAAGTCCGTGCCCATCAAAACAAGATTGAAACACCAAATTGGTTCCACTTGCCGCCCTTTTGTCAATGCACCTGAACCGAGGTTAGGAAATGGAATAGATGATGGCTCACTTAGTGAGGTTTCAAGTCCAGTTTCGTCCTCCGAGAGTTGCAATTCAGAAGATGAAGATGAATGTGTGTTGATTGATGCTCTCGCCACTGCAATTTCACATGTGCGGATATCCGAACCAAAGAGGAGTAGGCTGTGTGGTCCCACAGGTCCAATGGAGCAGCATGGTTCATCTAACATGACGCCAAACAACCTCTGTAAAGCGTTTTGATCTACTAACAGGTTGACACCACTGTCTCGATTGCTTGCTTTAGCTGGGGTTTTAGATTCCAGCACAATCATCAGTGCGCAGAAGTCCACTACGTGCTGACATCTCACGCTAGGTTGGCCTGGGGGCCATTTTCTTGCGAAGTTCCTTTTTTTAACTCAAGATCTAATTGCAATATTCTTTTATCCCTTTGCTCGTTTGATTTAATAATGGTTGACTGATGAAACTCAGATAATTGTACAGAATTATGTAAATAGAATATTAATCTAATATTGGCTGTCCTTGCTTTTGCCGCAGCTTGAATGCATTGCAATCTGTCATAGAAAAGGATAGAATTCTGTGATCAACCATGTTAGGAAAAGAAGCAGCTAGACCTCAGATGAATTTTAATAATTTAGTAGTTACGTCCCACCCTAAATTTTGCTGCAGAGAAGAACAAAAAAGTTCCATTCAAAAGGAAGGTTGTACGGCTGGATGACAAACAGAAAAACATGTTATCAGTTGTACTCCTATATCAGTTTATGAGACAATAAGTCAAACAGTAAAACATGTTATTAGCTGTTCTATTATATTAACTAATCTACTATAATAATACGATGTATGAGACAATAAGTCAAATGATTTTAGAAGGAACCTATAATATGTCTCTACTTTTATTTATACCTTCAAATATTAAAATGAAGGGAAATTTAAATGCCAAGGTATTACAGTAGATGAGTGTTCATCAATCATGGTTGCTATGATACAGGACAGTTAATATGCAGATGAACAATTTGTAAACTATTAAACCAGGAAACTATATTCCCTTTTTTCAGAACGTATAAGCTGCTTCAGCTTGACGATATATATCCAAGAAACAAAACTCAAATGACAAGATACATTTTAACTGTATAATTTCAAAGGATAATGGAACTACTCTTTACAACAGAATCGGATATCATGTGAGTGGTCCAAAGAACCCGTGAAGTCTGAAGTCTTTATGACAAGGAAGCCGGGCAACAGAATCATTCAGCCCTTATTTCCTAGACATTTTGGACCAAAGGTATACTATAAAGAAACAGACTAACGCAAAAACAACCACATGAACAATATGATTTGAGCCATTTTGGATGATGCTCTTGTTCAATCTTCTCAAATTATTCTTCACCCCAGCTTGAGCCCTCATCATAGTCATTTGCTGCGAGGAAATAGATACAGAGAAATAAACTAAAATGTCAAAAATGCAGTTGGATTCTTTTACTGCTGGAAAGGAGACCACATACTAATAGCTGATTAAATTACGAGGACTCAACAAGTAAACCATAGACGAAAACAATAACAACGGAAAGCCGGCAGAAAGATTTATCCTCGATACTCATCTTTTAAAAGAAAGGAAAGCATTTGAGAAAACTCACCGTATGAAGACGACAAACGTAGGACTAAGTTCTCATCATTTTAACTCATCTTTCTAAGAAAATGCAGAAAGTAGCCATTGTTGCTCTTCTTATAATTTCTTCAGCTATTAGGAAATTATCTAAACGCAACTCAACCTAGACAGTAGATCCAATCCAAGCTACCCCCATTCAAAGTTAATCAATATCCACAATATGGAATTATTTCGCTCTTTTAAGTGAAAACTTCAAAATAGAGATAGCTGCATAAATAAGACAGATTGGAGTGTGATAATTACATTATAACAAGCTGAACCCAGTTTCCAATTGAGATTTGAGATATATTTCATGTCACAGGAAAAGCTTTACAAAATTACACGAAACATAAAAATTCCAATAGTATGATTTCAGTAAATGCATTATTCAATTCAGTAAGAAAAAACAAAAAATCATGTTAAACAGAGGCAATCCAGACAATGATATACCAGCTGTTCCAGAAAATCTTTCTGATACTTCACTTCTGTCCCAATCTCCTCAGCAACCTGCACCAGTAAAATATGTTGTTGTATGAGAACATAAGGATGGAAAAGGAAAAAAGACAAAAGTTTTGGAACGTGATAGTTTTGTAGGAAAGGAAATAATTAAGAGGGCAGACCACAACAATAAGTCAAGCTGCCAAGATAGTTTATCTTGAAAATGGACGGGATGATGTAAACAGGTAATTGCCAGGACTAGAAATTGTACAGGCTCCCAATGAGGGATAAAGTACATATTCAAAAAACAAGGAATTGTATACTTTGTAGACTGACTTTTTAATACTGTAAGTCCTCCTATAAAGGCGATAATCAAATCGACCATTGGATTGTTGGATGGAGGGTCCACGCAATAATCTTGCATGTTTTCTCGATCCAGAAATCCTTGGTATCTTCACAAGTAAAAAATTCAACCATTAAAAATTCAGTTCTTAACGCAACAATCTACCAACTAATATTCCACTTTCACTTCTCCACCATGGTTCCAGGTAACTTAACTAGGTGGCTGTTACTTCCTATGCCTAATGTAATAATTATATCTTCTAGATTGTTTGCTCGTGGATTTAGAAGTATTGGAACAGCATATACACCAATTATTCGATTACAAGAGACAATGCATGGTTCCAATACCATAAGAAGTATTGCTTGTCTGAAATTTGTATAAACTTGATATAATTATAAAACAAATAACAATTAGAACAGAACTGCATAGAAAGAATGTCTGAAAAGTCAAGAACATACATTTCTCAACTTTCTAACTTGGCCATGAAGACCGCTGATCTCGTCGTCCAAATCCATGGGATCAATACGCAATTGGATTTCCTCGGAACCAGTAACGGGTCTCGTGCTAAGCCCCTCTCTGCAACGGAATACATATATAACAATTAATGAAAATTCTTGTAAAATAAGAAGATAAAGATACAAGAAATCAATTGCTGATGCAAAACCGGAGCAGGTATAGAGGAGGTGCAAGAGGGTGTGAAGCACTGAAATTATACCTGGATCGATAAGGGGCAGCATCGCCGTAAAACGAGCCTCCTCTATGCGAATTGGATGCCATCGAATAAGAAAATATGAACCCTAGAACGAATTGGAACGCTAAGAAGAAACCAATCGAGGAGCGTGCAACACACAAAACGTTAATAGCAGCAAAATCAGAGCAGGCAAATTGTAGAGCAATTCGCTGGTTTTTGTTGCCAGGCAAATTGCTCTGTTTTCTGAATTACGCGGTGATGCCAGTGACGATGTCCCAGCTCAAATCCACCGTTCGTTGTTCATTTTGACAATCTGACGGTTTTTAACCGGGCGGAACGGAATAACAAGGGACCCGGGTCCAAAATCTTGTTCCAAATAGAGCGGCGATGTTCTATCAATAATTTTCTTTACACTTACTTTTCATTTTTTTTTTTTTATTTTCCTTATTTTTGTTTTTTAACTATAATTTTATTTTTATAAATAATTTTTATGAGTTATTTTTATAAATAATTACAATCTACTGAATGTACAGATAAGTGTACATCAATTAATATACAAATAACATTGGTGCAAGAATGAAAAAAATTCTAAATTAGAAAAAAGAAAAGAATTCATGTAATAATAATATGATTATACATTTCATTAAAAAAATATTTGTTTACACTTTTTTATCTCTCTTATTTTTATTTTTAATTTTTTTTATTAATAATTTTATCATTTCAAATAACTACAATCGTACAAATAGGTGTACATGAATATACAAATAGCATTAGTACAAAGGATTAAAAATAGTGAATCCAAATTAGAAGGAAAAAAAAAAACTAATGTGCTAATAATAGGACTATGGATTCATATATATATATATATATATATTAAGTATGCATCAAAAATATTTTTAGTTGATTCCAATAAATAAAAAGAATACTCTTAATCAATAGTGAGAGATGGAAATTACTAAATTGAACACGTACTTTCTAATAAAGGCATTTATATATATATATATATATATGGGATTGGCCTTTCATCTTATGTTAGAGTTACTCATTCAACTAGTTCTTTCTTTCTTTCTTTCTTTTTTTGTTTCAGATGATGAGGGTTCCAAGAAGATGATGAATTTCATTGAAAGCATTCAAAAAACTACGCTAGCCAATGATTCACATATACAAGGAAAAAAAAAATCACTTTTTAGTATTTGTTAAGCTACAATGTGTTAGTTTTTTCTTTTTTTCTTTCATGGGGAATGTATTGGGGGATGGGTGAAATTTAGTAATTTCGATGTCTTTTATGGCAATTATAGAACACATATTTTTTTATTAAAATACAAAAATATGTACAATATTAAAAAGTATTCTACATTCCATTTTCTACGAAAAATATATTATTGTTTGTCGCACTTTTTTTTATTAAATTACAAAAATATGTACCATATCAAAAAGATTCTAAATTTAATTCCTGGGTATCACCAAAAACCCAAATTAAAAAGTGACAGGCATAAGCTTAAGCATTGCACCTAAAAAGTTGTAAGTTAACATTCACCTTAGCATAATTTGACATGTGATTTTTTTAATACGATGGTAAAGAAGTTCGATCATTTATTTTTTTATTTTTTTTATATGCTACTTAAATCTCTCAACCTGAGAACACACGTAATGACTTGTGATTATCTATTGTGGTATTATAAAAAAGTTTCAATTTTTTTGAAATTTTATTTTTAATACACGAAAAATAAAGAAGTTTGAATTCTAAATTTCTTATAGACCATTTAATCAACATTTGACCACATTTAGTGACTTATTGTGATTATTTATTGTGTATTTTACACTAATTTGTTTTCAACTTTTCAGTTTTTATCCACTGACCTAAGTAATAAACATTTGGGAATAGTTTAATAAAAAAAAAAAAACTCATGTCTTGTAAAAAAAATAATATATATAATATGAGATATTTAAAATAATTATATAGAATAAAAATGATATATAAAATGTAAAAATATTTTAAATACTTCCCTTTATATCACTTAAAATCAAATAATTCTTTCTGATAAAAAAGAAATAAATTCTTAATATAGTTTTAGGTTTGAATAATAATAATAAAATTTTCATATCTTATTTATTTTCCCTTTATCGGGGAAATGACAGCCAACGAAGCAAAAACGCTGGAAGGGTGATGATTATGATCAGTTGTCACGCTGTAATGGAATGTCAGTGACGAGAGTCGCAAAGGAAGAAGGCGAGGGTAACAAAATCCAATACTTTCATTGGTGAGACTGAGATGAGATGCCCATATCAAATTACACCAAATTCTACAGCTCTTGTCAAGTCTAGAACCTTGTATTCAAAATCTGCTCTCTCGGTCATTTCTCTACTTTATCTCATCTTCTACAGCTCCCTAACAGGTGCACTGGCCGATTGCACAAATTAAGAGCTTTGTGTAATCTATTTCACGGTATTCTAAGACCCGTTTCCAGAACCCAAAATCGTGCTTTCTGTACCATATCCACTGAAGCCAGAGGTGGCAGGGTAGCCGTACTGGAACAAAGCATGGAGGCCCCGGACTCTATATCGTACCTGACGCAGCGAGAAGCCGCCGAGATAGATGACACACTCATGGGTCCTCTTGGGTTTAGCGTCGACCAATTGATGGTCAATCCTTATCATATTACTTATCCGTTTCTATATTGTTTTGGGTAACTTCGTTTCCTCTCAATGCGTAATGCTTTGGATTCATATTGTTTTTGTGCATTTTCGATTCTAGGAATTGGCTGGTTTGAGTGTTGCCACATCTATAGCTCAGGTAATTCTTGCATTAATATATATGTATATACCTGTTTGGTTTTCTCCATAATACTACTATATGTATATAATCAATGGTACTAGCGATGAGATTCTTTTAACTCTCTATTCTGCGTTTCCATTATGTTATAGCGAACATATTTAGGAAAATTCTTGTTCTAAATCAAAGTCCGCTTACCAATGTCGTGGCGTACTGGTGCATTTGTATGTCAGAATGGTTTCTTTTTTTTCTTTTCACAGGTTTACAAACCAAGTGAGTGGCCGTGTTCTTACTGTATGTGGTCCTGGGAACAATGGTGGTGATGGTCTGGTGGCTGCCCGTCACCTGCATCACTTTGGCCCTTTGTCTGCTATCCTAAACGTACAGCCAGGCCTCCCTATGCTGGATTGGTTGCTTAGGTAGGATGAAACTCAAGCTGATAAATTTTTTGACCACTCATTTCTATATTCTATTATCCTGCCTTTGTTTCTTTTATTTAGTGGCTTTTGTTGTGAGTGATTATTGGTCTTAGATGAAATACTAATGTTGTAGCTCGAATCACTGTCAATCCCTTCCTATCCATGGAAGATCTATCGTTGGACTGGTCAAAAGACTTTGACGTTATAATAGATGCAATGTTTGGATTCTCTTTCTATGGTAATTTTCAATCTTCTATTGCTTAAGTACCGTGTATTTCTTTATTGTTCTCACTTATACAGACCATATACTCTGATGGCTCTTAGCAGAAAAGAGTTTGTTCTCTTTCTTATACCACATAAACTTAAAATGTCAGAATGTCTTTGGATTTTCACTTAAAGCATAAAGATTTCGAAATTTGGAATCAAGTTGGTATTTTAGCTTATTAAAATCCTGCAATTATTTCATTATTTTAAAACTATATCAAAATTTATGTTACATATTTGCCGGCCTACTTAAATAGCATTTTTTTTAATTTACCTGAATCCTTGTCTTACCATTTCGACTTATTTATTTGTTCATGTATATGTCCTCATTATTACTTTGCTTATTTCCTCCCAGATCAATCGATCGATCGATTGATTTAATTTCATTTTCTGAATTAATTTTCTAATTGTTCAGGTACTCCAAGGCCACCTTTTGATGATCTGATTAAAAGGCTTGTTTCTTTACATAATTCTGATCAAGTTGATAAAGAAAGATCAGTTATTATCTCTATTGATATTCCTTCTGGTTGGCATGTTGAAGAAGGTGATTTTCATGGTGAAGGCATTAAACCTGACATTTTGGTATGTTTCTGAGAGAAATATCGGTTTCAATGTCAGTCAAAAATTTAAAATTTATCTATCATTCCATTTGTTATGATATGTCCCAATGGCTTAAGTTTACTCATTGATGTTCTTAACTTTCCGCAGGTTTCTTTGACAGCCCCAAAATTATGTGCCAAAAAATTCAGTGGAACGCACCACTTTCTAGGCGGTAGATTTGTTTCACTCTCTATTGCTGAGAAATATAAGCTTCATCTCCACCTTATCCTGAAACTTCCATGTGTGTACGAATTGGCAAGCCACCTCAAATTTAGCTCTGAGAGAGAACTATATCTCTCCAGAGTTTCTTGAAGAACAGGTGGAGGTAGATCCCATTAAACAGGTAAAATCTAATGTGAGACAGTACTGTTTGCCCCATAACCTTTGCCTCTTTATGTTTTTGTTTTGTAGTTATACCTTGATTTATTTCAGTTCTTTAATCTAAGTGTATTTTTGAGGATTTTACTGGTTCTAACTATTTTCAATCATTCTACACGTTTCTTTTGTATAATAATTGAAGTTATTCATCATTTTCAGTTCTACAAATGGTTTGATAATGCATTAACTGCTGGGTTGAGGGAACCAAATGCAATGGCTTTGTCAACAGTAGGAAAGGATGGAAAACCGTAAGATTAGCTTATAAGTTACTTTTATTAATCTTTTCGCAAAGTACTTTTGCTTTATAGAGGTTTATGAAACTCTATTGCATTTATATAATGTGTGATATGATATCAAAACTTAATTTCTTATTCACTTTACTTCCTTTTGCTGTAGCTCATCGCGAATGGTATTACTAAAAGGTGTTGACAAGGATGGGTTTGTGTGGTCAGTAATAAGCTGTTATTTTTGAATTTTGAAGGATATCTTTTTTTTTAAAAAAAAAAAAATGTGTCATAACTGAGTGGCAATGTTGTTTGCCAAATGTTTTTAAGGTCAACCTGCCTTGCTTTGTTCAGGTATACAAACTATGAAAGTCGCAAGGCACGTGAATTATCCGAAAATCCTCATGCATCACTTCTTTTCTATTGGGATGGTCCAAACAGTCATGTGATTCTTTCATTCTAGACTCATCTCCAGATTGATTTGTTACTAAATGATTTTGGTGATGGATATTTATCTTTTTCCTCTAATGGTCAAATCTTTATCATTCTTGTTCTTCTTTTCACTACAAGTCAATACCTTTTATAACTTAAGATTTCAGAATACTATCTTTAAGTTTTGAAACTACAAAACATCTTTGTCTAAGAATAAAATGTTTATTTTGTTTAGACCCTCACAAGATTGGTTAAAGACCATTTTATGAAAAAAGTGAGCTAACATGAACTTACGTATATATCATCTAAAAGTGTGGAGTAATTTTACATTGGTAAGAATGTATAATTTATATTGATATTACAAGTTATAGCTTATCCGACAATGTATCTGAAAAAAATGCATTACATTGTAATAGTATTCCTCCCTCTGACAAAGGCCTGCTACAAACCACAAAGGCACCAACTTGTTTTATAGATAGCTTCATATTGTATGTTGCAAAACTGAAGGATTAGTTTTTAAATCAATTTAATTGAGGCA
This sequence comes from Bauhinia variegata, assembly GCA_022379115.2. Classification (NCBI taxonomy): domain Eukaryota; kingdom Viridiplantae; phylum Streptophyta; class Magnoliopsida; order Fabales; family Fabaceae; genus Bauhinia; species Bauhinia variegata. The sequence continues at coordinate 17,268,080 of CM039437.1, forward strand.
TCCAGCAGTTTTCAAACCATATAATTGTGCTTCATAGAGGCATACCACATAACTCGTTGATAATCTTCATAAATGAGGACCATTTCTGAAAATATTTCTCATCTATCTTTTTCTGCTATTTTCTTTTTCCTGGTACGAGTGGAGGGATCTGTTCAGAAAGTCTCTGAAGAGGAATCAGAGCAGTATTTCCACAGCCGTCCACGGGGAAGTCAGCTCGGAGCAATAGTTAGCAAGCAGGTTTGCTGCACTTAATTCAATACAGTAGCTGTTGAATATGGAGACAGTATGATACGTAAACTTTCGAATTTCTTGACCTTCAGAGTACTGTAGTGCCTGGAAGGCTTGTTCTTTACCAGGAGTACGAAGAGTTGGATCAGAAGTTTGCTGACGGGTAGGTTATCAAACATCTTTTTTTTCTTGGTTCTACTAAAATTTCTGTTTAATATATCTTTTAGAAACTCACATGCGGTGGTGTCTGTCCATTTTTCCTTCACAAATTTCTGTTTCTCTGATGTTTCTCCAACATTTTCCTTCAATTAGACTTAAGATCTGATTGTGGTATCATCTCATATTTCCAAGAGTACAAAGTTCTTTTGAAATCCTTTCTTCCGTTTGCTAACTCCTGGGGTGTTGGGAATAATCCTTTTATTTTTCGTGTGCAGAAGTTTGATCCCTAAACCTAAGAACTGGGGAGGATACAGGCTAACGCCGCAACTGTTTGAATTTTGGCAAGGACAGCTGTCTCGCTTACATGACAGGTGGTTGGTTGTTTGTCCCTTTTTGACAGGTTGCGTTATTTCATTTTGCTCTTATAACAACATAAACAATATGGTACGGAGCGAGATTTGGATTTTGTTAACTGCTATGCTAGATTAGTATCAGTGGCTAGGAAACGGTGTCTTTGTATTAAAGAACTCTGTTGGTGGAATGATGTGTCCAAAGCAGCAGGTCTGAGTCAGTTAGGAGTCAACCACGTGTAGTCTGACGTGGAAAAAGGGGAGTTGGTTTGTTAGGGGGTTGGCTGAGAGTAAGAAGTAAGAACTTTAAAGTATTAAGCCAGTAGGGAGAGCAATTGGGATTCATTCTTGAACTATCGCTCTCATTGTTGATTTGGGGTTTGTGGGACCTGTGAATAAGACATCCGCCAGAGTTCTTTCTCTAGTGGGTGTTGAAGGTGATCAGAGAGGGGAGTTCCTTGAGCGGAGTTCTGTCATTACAGATTTTCCTTTTTTTTTTTTTTTGTTGGGATTTGGCATTAAGTAGCCTCATTCAGTTGGGTCCAAGAGCTCAAGATCCATATGTCATTTCGATTTTTGGATCCATAATTGGTTTAATGTGAGGTTGTGACGATATTATATATTAACTTGCCGCAGCTATCACAAAAGCCATCAAATCTTTTGGGCCTCATCCTTAGCAGTGCTGAAAATTTGGATTTTGTTTGTTCCTAAATATATTTCTTGGGCTGCTAATCGTTGCTTCTTTTTCTTTATCCATTTACTATTGATATTGAAAGCTTCTTTCTTTTGTATTTCAAATACTGAAACCATCGATTCTTCATTCATATTTTATTGACAGGCTGCGGTATTCTCCCTATGAAATTGACGGACAACTAGCATGGAAGGTTGAGAGGTTGGCTCCCTGATCGTGTTTTCCATACACCTCTCATGTTGAGTTTCTGATCTGCTGTCGGTAATGTTGAATCCCTTTTTTCCCCGTCATAAGTAAATGAGAAGACAAATGAATAAATGGAGACGTAGATAGGAATGGTGCAGTATACTGTTTACATGCAAAATCTCCAAAATCTTATAGTCAATCATATCTATTGGCATCAGTTAGTCAAACGTGAATTATGTTCATTTGTGTAAATGATAAGGATAACGTTGGTCATTATCTTGAAGGCAAGATCCTGGAAATAATATGAATGTTCACATTACATTATTGCTCTGATATTATTCGTTGCCTAAGAGTGATTGACAAGTGTTTATGACAGCAATTGGTGAATCATTTGTTGGACCAGTGCCTAATATGGTTCAAGCGTGATGTTGGTGATTATACAAGATAATCAAAAATTTATATTCGGATCCTATACTACTGGCGGCTATTTACTGCCAAATTAGCTCTAGCATAGAACAGCTACGGAACAGCTAAATATTTTCTGCAAGCTTAGCCTAACAAAACCTTCCGGTTTTTCTTTCTCCACTTGTATTTTGTCATATTCTGCATCCCCTCTTGCCTCTTTATCTCCTCTCTGATTCTGCGAATCTTGGCACAAAAATGAGATAGTAATATTATCTGTGGGCAAGTTGGCATTGTCATGCTACAGTGTCAACTTTTCCGAATCCTGTCTACAAAGGATCTAATTGTATTCGGAAGGGGATGGTTGAAATTTCGTAAATGCAAAACAAGCTTTCGTTCTTCAAAAGACGATGTTTGAATCCGACACTTGCATGACTAAACTGTTGCATAATACAGTAATACCCCCCTTGTAATAGTAAAAAGTTTCACTGGGGATATCTAAATTTCATCAACCCAGATGGATTCATTTCTGAAAGCTTTAGCTAATTATGGACACTTTTGTTGGAAGATATAAATTTGATGAACCCATATGACTAAATGGTAAATCTGAATGTGTATCTATGCACTGACTAATGAATAGACAGGCAACACCAAAAGTGGCTCCTGCTGAATAATTATACACATATCCTAATCAATTGAGCCCCATTTTCTTTTCATATCTGTGTATGCTTCTCCAAAAGTTTGGACCCTTCTTCAATGAACGTTTCTTGATATTATTAATAATATGGTTAGGTTGAAGTTGATCATGACCAAACTGGGCTCCACCATGAATTTAAAACCAAATTTCTTTTCAGGGGTTCTTTTGACCAACTCGAAGCTGCTATCTGACACGCTCCTTTATCTTCAAACGCCAATTTGGTTCTTGGATGACCACTGACTACACACCACTTTCTTTTCAAAGGTTGGAGCTTCACTTCACCTCTCAATCAGTGGATTGATTAACCACTCCCTGTACCTTAAAGAATTTAGAACCAAATTCAAAACTGCACAGTATAAAAATTGCTACTTGAGATGGATCGAATGGGAATTTTTAATAGGAGTTCTAAAAAGAGAAAATGATTGCAAGATTCTCTCCCTTACTTTCAAGTCACGCACATCAAAATAAAAAAAAGCATATGACTCAATCAATGATTTTCAAGTTCTAACTTCCAAGTCATTGAAGCCTCTGTTTCTGTTCTGGATATTTTTCAAGTGGGCGAAGCTGTTTGATCCGACTCATGAGTTATCAGCGTTAATTAAGATATAACAGGCCGAAATCGATGGTTTTGTTTGAAGTGAAGGCCATTGACACAAAAATGACATCATATCAAAGCCAAAGTCTGAGAGCAACCATCCATGGAGGTTGACCCATCAGTCAATCTTGTACCAGCGAGTGGCCCCCCCTGCGTCTACCAAGCCCTGATCAGCATTCTGAATATGCTGCTTTACTGTGAGACGAAGAAAGGGCAGTTCTTGTTCTACTAAAATTACTTGTCTAGTTCGTTAATTAATAAGAAGAATGAAAGTTAAAGAAAAGATGATCCTTCATGTTAAAGATGGGATGGGATGCACAAAGAAACTGGGTCATGGGATGGGAGGGAAATGGGATGTTACTTTCTCTCTTTTATTTAAGTAATGGTTATCTGTATGTATGTATTATGATTAGCCCTTTGAGGACTGGATCGAAATCAGCAACTTATCTAAAAAGATTCCGACAATCTGACTTGACTGCTGTCCTAAGCAGATTTATGGACAAGAATTCTTCTAACTTAGTGGATGTCTAGTCTCATCCCTTGAATTGGGCGCCGACATATAAACTGATGTGCATGCTCATGCTTTGCTTATTATTTATTCCTCCTTCCTTCCCTCGTGTTATGTTATCTACCGAATATATCAATATCATCATTATGGACCAAACTGCATTTTCAAAGAGAAATAATAACTCATATCTAACCAATTACTGAACAGACAACATAACATAAATTTATAACAACGTGTTGATATATAATTAGACTAACATGTTACTGGGTTTCAAGTTGAGCCATGCCATCCAAAAGGATTTCGTTACCTTGCGTCAAAATATAACTAACCCGATTGGTCAATTGCTATTCATATTTCCATTCATCATATATGTTGTACTTTTAAATAATATACCTTACCATCGCATGTTTGGTAATAGTTTCTTTACAATAATATACGCATAACTTGTTATTTTTGCTATACGAGCCTTTAGTCGGATTGTATGGTTTATCAATGAATTTATGTAATGACTCATAAATTGGTAACAGTAAACTAGCATAATACAGACTCCTTCTACTGTGCAAAGTGTATCTCTCATCGGAATTACACGTGAAATTTAAAAGAAAACCACTCTCTTGCAAAGTTTAAGGTTGATGGTGTATAGGATATGAAATGAGGAATGGGATTCACTTGGGAAAAAGCGAAGATCAATCCTGGAAATAGTGCTTGGCTATAAAAAAAAAAGTAATAAGATAAGATAAGAAAATTGCAAGAGTGGAGGAGCTCGAGTTTAGTGGTTGACCTCGTGCTTAGATCAGCCATTAAATGTGCTCAACAGTAAGAGACAAAAGTTGTGAAAACCCCAAAATCATTTTGGCTTCTTCATTCACCGACCTTTATTTATTTAGTAATTGCCTTCCTTGTTTGTACGTTAGCGTCTGCATTCTGCCTCTCCCACCATTACTTTATCAACCATGATATGATATCATTATTAATAAATGCATGATTATAATAATAATAATATCTTAATAAGCACAAAGGCATTAATGTATCCCAACCCCATACCGTACACGTGGCCCACACACTCAAATGATCCTGTGGTGGGCCACCCCCTTCGCCAATCGCCCCAGAGACCCTAAACTTTTTGGCATCGCAACTGATTATAATTATTATTGTTATTATGAATGTGTGCTAAGCAAACAGTATAATGCATGTGATCACCAAATCGGGGTGCGTGCTTCTTTGTTGAACTTGAATGTTGATTTAGGAATGAGAATCATGTAATTTGATGAATATAATAATAATTTTCGCTGAAAAAAGCCATTAATGGTATTGGACGCAAGACAGACAGACAGGACCATCAAAATGCGAATCTGACGGCTATAATTGAGACGGTCATTATCAGTTCTTATTTATTTTGTTTTTTCCCATCCACTTTTTCTCTCTGATGGTTTTACTCATAAAAAGATAAGATGAACGGAAGGCAAACAGAGAAAAGATATGTTGTGTTGAAAAAGCAAAGACTCCTATTGTACGGAATTCCTACAAGCAATGCAATGCAATGCATTATAGGATAAGGAAGGAGAGTTGAGAAGTGTTTTGTTCAATGCACAAAGCTTGTGAAGGGAGAGGAGGAAATGTTGAGTTGGCGAGAGGGAGTATTGGCATTGGTCCACTTGCTTCAAATGTAAATGGTTGTTGTTAGACAAGAAAGAAGGCAAAGCTTTGCTTGCCATGACTTAGTCAATTGCACAGTCAGATCCCACTTGTAAGATAAGCTTTGCTTTTTATTATCTGCTGCGTCCTGCCAGATTGAATACCAACAAGGCAAGATCATAGATTTCTCACCTAATAATGACTAATGAGAGAACGCCTTTGGAAGGAACCTTTATAACGCAAAGGCAGACAGAAATTGGTCCCACTCCTTCACTCGCCCTTAGGATTGGATTCGCAGGAAGACGGGAAGCTTGAATGAATGGAAGGAGGTCGTAGGTTCTTCCGAGAGGCGATAAGGACTATTTTAAAGCCGAGGGAAAAGGAGCCCCACGAGAAGAAAGGGGGCCTGGTCCTGCAACGTGTACTTGGGCAACACTTTCCACACATAATTAACGGGCCTCACTGTCAATTGATCATTCCAAATTCAGAAAAGAAAAGGGAAGACAGTCCCACCAAGTCAAGCAAGTGTATGCTACATGGTCCGTGCATATTCAGAGCATTTATTAACCATCTCACAATTGCTAAAAATAACAATAAATTCAACAGTCAGGTGCTACAGCAACACATCTGGAAAGGAAAAAGAAAAAAGCAATACAAACATTGAGAGAAAAAACAAAAAAGGGAAAGACCGAGATACGTATATATCAGTCTGGGAATTTAGTCCTCACCACCTACACCTTAAACTAACTATAATTCTGAATCAAAATCAACAGGCTAACTTCCTTACAAAGTGAATACTTTTGCTTCTCAACTACTGACCGGTACGGTGGAAAAGTTAGAGAATATCGCCTCTCCAATTTTGATACTTCAGAGGAGAATCTATCTGACAAAACCTCGGTACAGCTTTGGCAATCCCTCTCTTCCCCCTTCTCTCCTCTCGTCTGGCAGTCTTCCTTTATGATAGAATGAATATAAAAAGGAAAAAAGACAGATTTAAAGTGTAGCGATACAACAACATTGAATGGTCCGGCACCTGCAGATATTCATCTTCTGCGTTGTCGCCCCTACCCCCCTCTCCCGAGTCCCCTCTGATATGAATGACAACGCAAAAAGAGAAATGTTTTCCCCCAAATAGCCTCTTCATGCTATGCCATCGCAGTAGCCCAGGCCAGGCCAAGAACACAAGTTATTAACTCAACTTCGTCTCATATTGAAAGTACAAATCTTCTGGCAGGTTTATGTAAAAATACCTGCTCGATCAGCAGCCACCATGAAATAAGCTAACAACTTTTTGAATTTAACATCTATTGCATGATGGTAACAACTTCCGGGGCATCATCCCTCGGGCCATCCATAGACCTATACATGTACAAGATCTCAACAGTATCATTCCCCTCGTCTCCACCGTTCCTCATCACTTCCAAAACCACATGGGGCAATGCTCGTGCAACTTCTTGGCAAGCTTGGCGGGTCACTCTACAGGAAGACATCCAGAGAAATCTCATGTTGTAATAATGATGCATACCAGAACGTAAAGCTCCATCCCCAAATGGACAATCCCTGATTTCAAGTTTTTGCAGCTTACGACATCCTTCGAGCACGTATCTGAGACCCGTATCAGTATCTCCAGCAAAGGCAAATGACAGCGTCCTAACCAGTTTCCCATACTTCCCAATGTAAGCAAAAGCTCGATCAGTCAGTAAACCAGATACAGCAAGTCGAGTGAGCTTCTTGCAGTTCATAACAATAGCACCAAAACCCTCATCCATGGGTTCTCCAGTCTCATGGTCTGGCCGGTATCGCCCTATTATACACAGCCGAAAGACCACAAGATCCAGGCAGTTCTTTGACATAGCTATCACAGCCGCATTTGTCATCCTTTGGCAGAAATATAAAATCGATTGCAATTTCCTACAACCCTCGGAAATCGCTTGAAAGCCCACCTCAGAAACTGGCCCCTCTGTATCCTCACGGGCATCTACAGGGAAAACACGAAGCTCACGTAAATCCTTGCAAGTTGCAGCAACTGCTTGAAGGCCCTCATCACATATTGAATCCAAGACCTGCATAGCAAAAGCCAAAGTAAGCCTCATAAACAAATTTCTCAACAATGCACCTAGAATGACACAAATAACACATACCCAGAATGTCTGGAGTTTATGGCAGTGGCGTATAATTGATTTGAGTTGTTCTGCATTAACATCCGCATAACTAAAGTTCAAAGATGTCAGATTAGCACAAACTGGGTAGATAGCGGGTAAGTAATCCGGTAAAATCTCCCTGAATCCAGATAGACAAACTAAGGATTTGCAGGCCGTAAAAGCAGAGGTATAATCTGGCTCCTGATCACCCACAACAGCTGCATCCTCTGACAGACTGAACGAGCCCGTCCCAAGATGTGTAAGCTGCGGTGCTCGAATGATTAGGCGATATAGATGAGACAAGGAAACATAACGATTCAACCTAAGCTTCTTTAACGACGGTGACCTAGCCACTAGCCTCTCCAATGCCTCCAAATTTACTGGAAACTCCAGACAGTCAAAAACAAGAGATTCCAGATACGTTTGACTCTCTGGAAAACAAGATAGCCAGTCCACTTCATCGTCGTCAACCTCAGATTCGACGAGATCAAGTACTCTCAACTGTCTGGGAAAAATGAAAAACAAAAAATAACCCATAACATATCAGTTTATCGCTCTTCCTCCGACCATGAAATCGCTTTCGTTTTCATCAAATAAATTCTAAGATGAAAAGCAGTGCTTAAGTCATATATAATTTCCACAGTATAACACAGAACAATGCCACGAGAGCATACCCCCAACAATATTAGAAATTTGTTTTGTTTAAACAAAAACTAGATCAAGCAGATCTCATGTACGACTGAGTTCGACTAATTCAATACCCGCAACTGTTAATTCCAACTATTCTTCTTTGTAAGGATTAAAACTCCCAAAATCCGCTTCTAAAGTCTCGGAATTTATTCATAAATAAATTACCTGCACTTGCTTGCAATCGCGGCCAGTCCAATGGAACCAAACCCTTCACAGCATACAAGGACAAGCTCTTTGAACCCAGGGAAGGACTCGGCCAGAAGTACCAGATGGTCGCCTGCTACATGCATGCGCTTAAGATAAACCTTCTCAAGCCAAGGGTAAGCCTTGGCCAAGGCAGTGATCCATGGCGAAAAGAAGGCCCCCCAGTTGGGCGGCATCAGATCGAAGTCAGCGAACCTTGGCTTCCCTTTAATCGTCACGGAACGAACACGCGTGAACCGGCCAATTGCGCGGCGGGGCGCCACCGCATAACAGTTACCTATGAAGAGTTCGGATCGTGTGAGGGCCTCCGCACGGTACCACGACTTGCAGACCAATGAGGCAGCGTTCCGGTCACGACGGGAGGTAAGGAAGTGCAGCACGTTCTCCAGAACATTCTCAAGCACTTGGTCCGGGTATGGTGCCTGAAACTCCATCGAGCACGACCCGGACCCCGAGCCTGGCAAACCGGTGCAGTTACGGGTTTTGTTAGAGGATTCAGTGATGTCGGCCCTGCCAAGATCCAGAAGCGACGATCGGTGGTTGTCTTCGGAGGTTTGAGCCTGGTTCTCTTTCATGCGTCAATATTTGCTGATCTGCCGCTACGATCAACAAGATCGAATCTTGGATTGGCTCATGGTGTTGGGGAGCTACTGGATTTGCGGGTTTGATATGAGAGAGAATGGAAGATAGGGCGAGAGAGGTGGGAAGACATGCATATTGGGAGGAAGAGGAAGAAGAAGAGGGGTTGAAGATATGGAGGTGGGGAGAGGGATTAGTTTAATTGGCCACCAGGGAGTAAGAACAGTAGACTCTGCTGTCTATGTCTCTCTCTCTCTCAGCATTGGGATTCTCCATGCTCTCTCTCTTTCATCTCAGATATCCAATGGCTCTCCACACTCCTCCTTCATTATTTGGCCTTGGTTTGTCTTTTTTCCCCTTTGCAAGCTTTGTACCTTTGTTTTTCTCTTTCTTATATTTCTTTCATTTTTAAATTTTTTATCGGACGTAGGAAAAAATAAAGTGATTTTAGGGTAAGATATTAAGTTTGTAGGAAAAGCCCTTGATTTTTGTTGAGGTATTTATACCTAGCGTTGGACCCCAACCCGTCCAAAAGCCAAAAATAGACTCCGTATCATAGTCAAAAGTCACGGTCACAGTCATAGTATAGTATATTCTTCCGTTTCTTTCCTTTGCTGTATTTTAATATTTGTGTCAACAATCAGATCTCAAAGCAGTTTACATTTGTTTGAAGACTTTTTCTTAAAACTTTGAAATATGATTTTGCATCAATTATTTTCATTGGTATGGTAGGCACTGATACCTCATACAACAGCAAATCAGATATATTACAGACAGTAGACAACTCTTACTCATTTCGTATTCACTGGACCACAAGATCTATTGTCAATTTGTTCGGCACTTGTCAAACAAAAATAATTCACTTTTTTAAATAAAATAATAATTTTTATGTTACAATCCAAATAAAAACATTTCAAGGTCATTATCCATCATGTATTATCATTCTCATTTCAAATAAACTATGAATTTAAAAAAGATACAACTTTTTGAATAAAAGGCAATTAGTTGGGTCAATGAGACGTAGCTTACCAAAGTATGTAAGTAATACAGGAAGGAGAAAATGTTTGGCACCGAAAAGCAATGTGGGAAATAGATAAGGTGAAGGGAAGAAAACAAGAAATAATTATGCGGCACCAGAAAGTAGTATAGTTTTAGTTACGATCATCTCCGTGGAGTTTACTAGTAAAAGGAATCATTTTCAAAGGTAGGGTAGGGTAGGGTAGGGTACCCCCTCTTCTCATTAATGCTATTTTTTGTATCAATTCAGATTCCAGTATTTAAAATTTTGTAAACACCTTGATTTCCTTAATTTAAATATAAATGTCATATATAATTTTAGGTTATTCTATACAAAAAACTTCAACAAAGTCTGTGTTAAACAATTTGATTATAAAATTAAATGTTATTCTAAATATACAGTCAAATTTTTTAAACTTAAAACATTTTGAGATTTAGTGTGTTTTTTTATTAACTCAACACTAAAGTTATACACCTTTGATTAAAATAAGGCTAAGAAAAGTTGTAAAAATTTCACTGCCCTCCTTTTTTGTTGTTGCTGCATTAGTCTTGTGAATGACTTAATTAATACAATTGCACTTGATGAGTTTCGGACAACAATAACTTTAGTGTCTTGATCAGCATACTACTAGCATATTAGAATTTTCAAAAGTGCAAATACATAATGCCATTCAAAAACTTGTGCAATTTCAACTTACAAACTCCCGGTGGCCCAATGAGTTAATTTTTCATATGAATATATATAAATCATTGTTAACAAAATTTTAATTTATAAAGATTCTAACTATTATTTTTTATTATTATTATTATCAACTACATTTTCAAAGCTTATTGCCATAAGGATATGAGATGTGTGACAACTTATTAATTAATAGGCCATTTTATTTATTTTTTTGCCGGGCGTGTCTGCGCTGAGAACTCGTTAATTAATAGAAAATTGATAGATGATTAATAATTATAATTAAGAAGGTGGTTCTCACACATCTCTTTGCTTCGTGTCCTTCTCACGGGGAGTTAGTCTCTCTTATGAACTATCTTCTCTACTGATATATATATATATAAAGAAAGCACTGCAAAGACTCGACGCATTTATAAAACCCTAGAGCAATACTGTTGTTCTTTAAACATAACTAGGAGGGGATATACAGTAATATCCTTGTCAAATAATAATATTCAACGGACAGATTAAATTTATTTTTTTAACTATAAAGTTGATATGGTATATTTACCGATAATTTTCTTCGCGTAGATTAAAAAAGCAAAGTAAAATAATTAAAAATAGAATGACATGACTGGGGGATACGACATGTAAGGTACAGATTATTTAACTATAAAGTTGATATGGTATATTTACCGATAATTTTCTTCGAGTAGATTAAAAAAGCAAAGTAAAATAATTAAAAATAGAATGACATGACTGGGGGATACGACATGTAAGGTGGTAATGGGAAGAAGCCGCAAGTTGTTGGGACAACCCATGTGGACGCCGAGCGTAAATTGCTAGAAAAACTACTTGTGTTAGAAAATGATAGCTTGGCCTAGTTAATTTCATCCAACAACAAATTAAAAATGATCTGTCAGAGATATATTCAAAATTTGAAGAGTTTGAGAGCAAATTTTTCGTTATTAGTTTTTAGCGATGTAGCAGTCTAACAAGCAATATGCACAAGAGAGACACAGTGCATGCAGACGTTACAATGCAAACCAAGTTCCTTCTTTTGCTGGATTGAGTTACAGAATCGGTTTGTTCGTGGCGACAAAAGCAGCAGCATGCGGCATTGCGTGTTTATCGAGTGTTAATCTTGTAAACCAGCAGTAGCAGCATCGTAGTAATATTAACCTTGTTACAAGTGAAATAGCATCTTTGAGGGAATTGAGAAAGAAACAAGATAGTTGAATCCAGGGTCAGAATAAACCGTGGAGGAAAAGAGTGTGGTTGGGCCGAAGAAAAGATTCCAGACTCCCCACATGGGTCTTTATGACTCTCAGAATCTTTCTGATTTCAAGATGTCATTTCTATCTTCAATCAGGCAAACAAGGAGATAAAAGTAATGTCTTCTCTCTCTAAATTTAATGCCACCAAAATTTCAGATCCAAATCCAAATTGATCGCCGACTTTAGGCTTAGGCGACAAACCTACGTGCCCTAATGCAAAATTATCTTGTTTCTTAAATTGCCCCAAAACAAAATCCTTGTCATTTGTACAAACTTAAGGTTTATTCTAGTGTTTGCTTTGTTCAGTGTTCGGTTGAGCAAAGAGAAAATAGTTTCTTAATTAATCATCACTCTCACTGATATCTGAGATCACAAGTAGTAAGTGGGTAATAGGATTTTTATCATTAGTTGATAACGATGTGAATGGGACCATAGCCATGGCAACATTAAACATTTTCTTCTCATTTCGGGTTTATATGGAAATTAAATATGAAGCTTATTACATGATCCTTCATTCTAGGCATTGACAACATGGTAATGGAAGACACTTGAGTTTAGCTTTTCATATGCTCATAACCTATTTGTGGAAATTTCTCTGAGAAACTGATTTCGCCAGAGTCTTCTCTTTTGTTGTTTGATCATTGAATTGACCCCCACAATTGGACTTGATTTATGCTGCATCAAAATAAAGTTTTGACAGCTTTGAAATGAGGGAAAGCAACAATTTAAGCCATGCTTTTGGGCATAGCCTTCCGAGCTATGCTAGCTAGCAAGGGACAGGAGGTTTGTCAAGTGTCAACACTGCAATCACAAAAGAGATGACGGTGCTAAAGTTTCTGAAAATGGGGAAATTCTTGGCACGTACTCATTTACGTGTGTTTAAACTATGCATGCATTATATATATGATATGGTATTAATTCATTGATTTTGTCAACTAGTGTAAATTCTCAAACGAATGAACCTAGTAGCATTCCCTCCATAAAGTTTAGTGGTTAAAAAGTGGGTTAGTACAGCATTTCCCTGCTTTCTTATGTCTTGTTATTCACTCTTAACAGAAGAATCGGGAACTAGAAGCTCTCAAGGACGATCTTCCAAACTTAGAATAAAGGCTGAGAAGGATTGTTCAGCAATTGATAACCTACTTATTTTACTTGTAAGACGTGAGTTTGAGTCTTATTGTAACTAGCTTCCGTTTGACAAGTAATCGGTAAATATATATCACGACAAGCTCTTTTGAAATGTAAAAGTATGACAATTTGACTTTACAATAGGATAGTTTTTTTCTCACCTAAATTTTTTTCATTAAATTAAAGAAAAAGCTGAGAAGGGAATGTAAAGCATGTCTATGAGGATGTGTAATTCCAAACTATTGGATAAGCATTGAAGGCACCTTTAATAGATTGGTACATGTAGCCTCATAATTTTGGGGTTGGAGGGCCCTATTCATTTGTCATGTTATTTCAACCAAAAAACAAAAAATTCAGAGAAAAGGCAAAGGATAAGAAGAAGCTGATCATGATTTAGTAGACCTTGTAAATTCAATTGTCAGGAAAGATTCCCATGAGGTATTTCATAATCGACCAGCAATAATAACAATAGTTGTTGTTAGATTATTTTGGGAAATCAATTTTCCTTGTATTTTTTTTTAAATTTATTTTACCTTTTACCTATGCATAAATATTGGACAATGTCACGTGGTCAACTCGGCATTGTAAAGAATCAATGTAGGTGACGAAGAGGCTTTGAGATATTTTTGCGCTGAAAAGAAATTAATGTGGGCTTTGTCCGATATATGAGTTCATGGGCTTGGGGAAAGATATCATTGGTTTGTGCCTTTGGGCTTATAGGGAATCATGGGCCTATCAGGCTTGATAGGCCGAGGCCCGATAAAATTGCACAGCTGTAAAAACGAGCAGAGAGAGGGAGACAGGGGATGAGCCAACCAGTCCAATAATTTGACGGTTTTTGACGATTTGATTTTTGAATTGAAGTCCCTCGTTTCCACCACCGAATCAGATCCAGCTTTTCATTTTTCTGTGAATATTTTTCTGAGAGAACGAGGATCTAGTAGATCCTTTCCGTCAACTTGTCTAAGCATCATCGTCCTCTCCCTCTCATCCGACGAAGTTCAAATATGAGTGCTGCTGTTGAAACCCACTCTCAGTCTCAGTCTCAACCTCAAACACAACTACCCAAATCAACAGATTCTGATTCCCAGCCCAAAGATTCTCACTCCCCCGATTACGCTCCATATCCCAAAATCGACCCCAAGGACGTTACTCCTCCACCTCAGGAAAATTGGACTTCCGTTTCCATGTCCCAAATCCCTACCCAACACCCCAACAGTACACCCACCAATGCCGAAGCTCAAGCTACGATTTCCAGTAATGCTGCCACTGCCATGCCTCAGGATTCCAATCCTTATGTAACTCCGGCGCCGGCGCCGGCACCTGCTTCTCCTGCCAAAAGTAAGTGTTCCTGTCCCTGCTTAGCTGAACTAAACTCAGATAATTGCACTGAGTTTGGAGTTTGTGGATAGTGCCTGAAAGATTTTGTTTTGGCAGATACTTTAGATTCAGTAAAAGATGTTCTTGGGAAATGGGGAAAGAAAGCAGCAGACGCTACCAAAAAAGCTGAAGTTCTTGCTGGGAACATGTGGCAGCACTGTATGTATTAATTATCATGCCGATTATGTTTCTTTTTGCTGCCATTTATATCATTTGCTTTGGAGGAATTTCATGCAACAATTGATCATTAAGAAATGATAAGTTTCCGTCCCCTATATTAAAGAAAACAATACGTGTTCTTTGAGTTTCTAAGACGTGTTTTGTCTTTAACATGGCGAGTATAAGCCTTAATTGTTCGAACATGGTGATAGCACTTACCTAGTTGTCTCCTTTGTGAAAACCTAGATAGAAATGATGGCGAAAGGATATTTTGCTTAGCATTTGAAGATGACTGTGAAACATGCTTCCGCGTGATTATCAGTTCTTCTCTGTGTACGTGCAGTGGGAAAATTATGAATTATTATATAGTGATATAAGGTGGCTGCGGCTGTTGTTTCTAGACTTGTTCTTTTCTGGATTCTCGTATATATGCACTGCATTTAAGTTGAATTTTTTTGTTTTTTTTAGAAGTTCTTCATGATTGTACAGAGGTGGCTCTACCTATGGTTTTTTTATTTTCGAGTTCTTCATGATAGTTTTAATTGCTCGATCATTTCTAGCAGTTCCTCTGGGACCCCTCATATATATTTTGACTGTCTAAACAGTGAAAACGGGTCCTAGTTTTGCTGATGCTGCAGTGGGGAGGATTGCTCAGGGAACAAAAGTTCTTGCAGAAGGTGGCTACGAGAAGATCTTTAGACAAACTTTTGAGACTGTTCCAGAGGAGCAGCTTTTAAAAACTTATGCATGCTACCTGTCCACTTCAGCTGGACCTGTAATGGGTATTTTATATTTGTCAACAGCAAAGCTGGCATTTTGTAGTGACAGTCCACTTTCTTACAAAGTGGGTGACCAGACTCAATGGAGCTATTACAAGGTGATGTGGATCTTTCATACTTGTTATTATCCTCTATTATAAAATGTCATACTTTTCCCTAGTCAACAAATTGATTTTATGAGATCATGATGATCATCTATGACTGATTTCAGTTGTGGTGATCATTTATTAATTATTTTCTTTATTGCGTTGGAATAGGTGGAGAAATGGTCAATCAAGTGCGCTAATTGTGTGTAATTCCTAAAAAACAATGCAATTTAGTTAATTAGTTAAATAGTCAAATTGCAAATTTTAGTTGGAGCTTTTGTTGGATTTTTCAGCATTAACTATTAACGATTTTAGTAAGTACAGAAGTTTACTGATAGGATTTGAATTGAAAATCAAGACTCGAAGTCATGTCTAGAATACATGATTGTTCTAATTTTTTAAGGTGAAGGGTGAGGGAAGGCAGAGGGTGATCATGCGGGGGTGTGAAATTTTCACGTTTGCAGTTGAAAAATGAAATTAGCTATTATGAATCTTGATAAACCAGTGGGACAGCACAAGATAATTTAACCTTCTTTGGACATGGGGATGGCAGTGCGTGATGATGAAAGAGTTTAATTGCCGTACGCTTTGTTTATCTGGGACATTCTTCGTTTACATATTAGTTTCCAAATTCTATTATAGTTTACTTTACAGTACTCGAATCATTTACAAGTATGTTTTTCTTCTCATGCATAAATAGGTTGTTATTCCAGTGCATCAGCTCAGAGCAGTGAATCCATCAACAAGCAGAACCAACCCATCTGAGAAATTTATACAGATTATCTCTGTTGATAACCATGAATTTTGGTTTATGGGATTTCTGCACTATGACAGCGCTGTGAAAAATATTCAAGGAGCGCTGCAACCACACTGATGTGCGTGGGGTTAGAAATCCCCTACCTTGTGTCATTCCATAGAAAATGGGTGCCTCAGCCTCAGAAGGTTTGAGTTGGTAAAATATCCTTGACAAAAGACGTGACATTTCTTAGATTAGATGGTCTTCTTTTGTTACTGAAACTCATTTGGTTTTGGAGTGATTCTTATGTTTATAAACATTCACATCTGTAAGTGTAGTTTCCCCAAAGTTTAAAAGGACAAAGGTTTAAAGGGAGGCACTTTTAAAGGCACTTTTAAACATACAGTTTTGAGAATATAAAGAATTCTTCAACTTGCATTACTCGTCCGTGATTGTGGTCATAGCAGATGAGTCGTTGTTAAGCGAGAAGTGCAATAAGTTGAAGCTTTATATGCATGATTTCAAAGATTTACTTTTCTGAAATAAGGAAAAAAAATATAAAATATATATATATATATATATATATATATATATATATATATATATATATATATATATATATATATATATATATATATATATATATATATCAATTTCCTCTATGTTTTATGAGGAATGGGACGGAATTTCGGTACCATTATTTGGAATTTGGAATTTGAAATGAAAATAAAGAAAATGAAGTTTTAAGAACCTCTTTCCCCTCTATCCCTTTCACCCAAACATGGCTTATCAATCCGTATGGCAATTTTAAAATATCATAGCTAAGATGAAAGAGACTTTGGTTGCCCGCGTACGGTGCTTATATTTTCCTTGTGATTCAGATTGGTTGGGAGATTTTAAGCTATTTTAGAAACCATCTGATTTTGAGTTATGTAAATATAAATTAATTAATAACTTTTTAATTTATTTTTTTGACTAATACAAATTTTTGAAATAAGAGCTAAGGTAGAATATATTCTTCCATCTTTCAAACGCGAAGTCAATTCCAATTATTTACCACGCTCAAAGTCCTTTTTTGTTTTAAAAAAAAATGTGGTAAAGACAAACTATGGTTTTGAATATCAAAGAAATGATGTACAGTAAAAGGGTAAATTATCAAACAACAAAAAGTACGGAAAATAAAATTATTACTTTTGACAAAGAGTGCCAGAAAAGAACAGGTTGTTATTATGACGTCTATATTTTTTTTAGAAAAAAAGACAATCTATGTCGATCAAGAACTCGTCATATTTTTTCGGAGAAAACATATGTTCAACGCAATTTCAACAAAATGAAATTGAGGGTTATATATAATTTCAAAATTAAATGCGACAAATTAGAATTGTGAATTGGGAAAAAAAAAAAGAACAATCTCGCTAAAGTCTAAACTCGGCATCTGCATCTCCTGTTCTATGGAGAATATCAAAGAAATTCTTTTTCCAACCAAAATTAGTTTGCTTAGCAAAGATGACAATACGCTAGTTTGAGTCATGTGAGGTTTTATTGATAAATAATAATTTTCAAATACTTTATAAGTATGTTTAGCCTGGACACTTGTTTTAATCCTCCTAAACCTTTAGAACTAAATTTATCTAAACTTTCTTTAAATAAAATTCTTGTACTTGAACCCAAATCCTAGCTGTATCCTGGTGGGAGACAGTGAGGATAAAGATTTTGCCCTTTTCATCTATGAAGTTTTGTGAAGGAACGCATTATATATTTTGGGGTAGAAGGAATGGCATTTAGTGGGTAAAAATTGGGTTTTGGATGAAGGATGGGCCATGAGTGGGATTGTATTTAATTGCGCTGACATGTATGGCCCAACTGCATCTGACCGTTGATCACATTTCCGAATCAAATCTTATTGGAGACCCATTTTCTATGGAATTTTCGAATCAAGTAGGACCCACTTTGGTCCATTTCTGAAAAAGTTCCTCATCAACCCTTCAGTCAGTCCTGCCTACGTAACTAGTATCACTTTATCACCATTGAAGCAAGCAGCTTCAGTTCACAAAATCTGTAACTACTGGCAAGAGAAACAAACAAGGGAGAACTTAATATTGCATAAGACTCAAAATTTAAATCCTCTGTTTTTTTATGGAACAAATACTCCGTTAAAATCACGATTTCTTACGTATTAATCATTAAAGGGAAAAAAATAAAAAATATATATATATCGTCTTATTCTCTTCTGTCATCTTACACCAGAAAACGATTATCTTCCTTCCCATGTGATATATGTAGAGAATATCACATGATATATATAGTTCACCAGATGCAAATTTAGGCAATGATAATTAGAAGGGCAGTGGAAAGAGGAAATGCGTGCAGTTGTTCTTGGTACAAGCTAATTATTGAAAGCACTAGAACTAGTTAAATTGAGTTTTGACTGACAAGTCAATTAAGAGATATATATTATCCATGCCAGTGCCACCACCATGAATATATTACTTTATACAAATTTACAGGGGTGATGCTAATGATACGGTACCTATTAACAAATTAAGAAATCGTTCATTAAAAAGCCATACAAATAAGATCACCAACTAATTTCAATTTTATGGTCCCCTAACAAAAAAAAAAAAATCTAAATATATGCATCTTTTCTGTTTTGTTTTTATAATATTTCATATAAAATAATTATTCAAAATATAATATCACAAACTGAAACCGTCTCTGGCTATATAGAAGGTAATTTATTCTGCTCTCTTAAACGATTTTCCGACTCTTCTTTTTCTTTAAATCCTTTTCTCTTCCAAGAATAAAACTGCTTCTAGACATTACAAAATCAAAAAAATTTCAAGAACACCGATTGAGGTTGAAAATTATGATGGCAGCGCATTCCTCCGGAGACAGGTGTTGGATCGAAATACTCTATAATGAATAAAATGAGGTTTAACGTTGTAGCACTAATTTTCTAAAAACTTGCTCGAAAATATGCTACTTCTATAATTCTGCACTCGCCGGTTACGCTATTAATTATTCTTGATATGAATTACTAACTTACTTGTATTATATTTTTAGAACCCAGAGTGGGGTCTAGAAGAGTCTAAAGTCCAAAGTCAAACTCACATTCTCCGTGTACAAGAAAAAGACTCTAAAAATTATGATGTTATAAAAGGCGAGAGGATCAGAATACCATAAGGCAAGTTTCAAAAAAAGTAAATTCTCATTTCTACCCAGAAGCCATCCTGACCCAAGGGCGTGAAGCGTTGCCAACTTTACCATCATCTTTCTAGAACTTGCAAGTAAGATTAGCTCAATGGACGAATCCTTGTTGCCAATCAACAACTCTCTCTACTCAAAAATTTTAAAATAATATTTACAAAGTCATATATTAATAAATATAAGGTTAATTTTTAAATTTAAATAATAATAAATAATATATTTTTTAAAAATAATTTTACTTAAATTTTTATTTTGATGATTTTTTATATTTAATTTAATAAATAAAATATTAAATAAAAATATTATAAAAAGAATATTTTTTTAAATTACTTAATTATATTATTTGAAAATATAAAATAAATAATATTATTTTATAATTTTGAAGGGAAAAAGTAACATATTTTGTGATATTTCAGGAAAATTAAGAAGTTGAGTGAAATGAAGGATATTTATTACCGTTGGTGATCTAACCTTCTTGCACGAATTTAATGTGCGCTATAAATCAGTGAAACTCCAATATTATCGAATTAAAGTTGTAAACCATACTATAATGTAGTTTCACCACTTCATTAATTTTCTACAATATTCTCTCTCCTCCCTCTCATTTCAATTGCAGAGAGATGCATCCTACTTTCGTAAATCGTAATTTAATTGAATAAAATCAATATTTAAAAGCTTGTTCGAGGAAATAAACACAATTATGATTTTAAAAGAGGTGGTGATTCGAGGAAATAATATAATCTTGTTCTGGTATTTTTATATTCTCATATTAATTTAACTCTTTCTCTAAATATTTAAAAGCTTAACCGATCCATTCTATCTATGATAAAAAGAAATTATTCTTCCAAAAGAATGGAAGCCAAAGATTAAAAATAATGCATGCATGTGGTTCACTGCATAGCGTGGGTTATCTCATCTTAATTAAACACGCATCGTTCTCATGCTCAGGATAGATTCAATAATTGAATACTAATAAATTAGTAATTGGTTGCATCATCAGCAGAAACTGAAGCTGCTATTTCAAGGGACGAGAGCATGAAACTTGCACTAAAAGAGGAACACTGAATGGCAATCTTGTTAGATTAATCGAAGCTTACCACTTATCGTCAACTTAAAGGAACTAAGCAAATAAATCATAAGGATCCAGCTAACTATATATTTTCACATATCAAAACAAGCTACAATAATCTTTATTTCTTTTCTATTTTCACACACATCCAAAATTTTAACTAAAATTCTAAAGCGAGTGATTAATTTATTGATTTCTTGACGAGGCTTAGAATTAACTTAGTTAATTAAATAGGTGAGAAGAGAAGAAAAAACGAAGGGAAGAAAAGTATATATATACATAGCAGTTAAAATTATGGTATTGTTCACCATAATAAGAAAAATCTGTACAAGTGCAAGACTCTGACGTCTCCACAGGCAAACAGTGACGAGCTTGTCGCGCGAATACACACTCCTATCCAATTTAAAGATTTCTAGGGATTCCCAGTCTTAAATTGTAGCTTCGTTAAAAAAAAAAAAATATATATATATATATATATATATATATATATTCTTACCCAGCAAGGAGAAAAATAAGGTAACAGCGACACAACTCAGGAAAGAAGAATTGGTAATAGGAGGATATGGAAAAATTAATGGAGGACGAGGTACCTGATCTTCTCTTGTTCACCAAGTACTAATACCATTAATAAAGTTATATAAAAAGAAAAAGGAAAAGGAAAATAAATTTAATTAGTGGTTTATGGCTGAAATAGAAATGAGTGTAACCACGGTGTATGAATAGATGGTGATTTTTCAGAAAATGAGAGAGAGAGAGCAGTGAGAGTAAAGGTGAAGCGGCGAGGAAGATGAGGAAAAGATGACAGATGTGAAGAAACGCTGTCGCTAAGCAAATTTGAACAGCTTTGCACTTGCATGCCATCCACGTTGAATCAATTCCAACTTGACTCACTTGGAATTTTCTTCTCTAGAATCATCGATCTTCATTAATTTCCTTTATAATAAATATACTGCTACTCCATCTTTATCATTATCGCATGATAGTTACACAAAACAAAACAAAACAAATTCTGCTTTTACTCTCTTGTTTTTTCACATATTGCTGAGTGATAATTCTGGGTGAAGAGTGAGTTCGTGTTAACCAGCTCCAGGTGCAGTTGGCCATCATTAAAAGTATTAGAAATTCACAGTTAAGCCATAATATCAAACAAAGGAAAATAATTAACTTAAGAAAGAAAGAGAAATTAATGTATGAGAACCCTAGCTAGCTAGATATCTCTATTAAATTTCACCATACAAATCTTTCCTATTTCAACTCTCCTTTAATTCAATCTCGTCACTAATTAATCCATTTCTCTGCCTTGTTTAAAGAAAGAGAGAATGATATCAAAACTGTCCAACCACGATCTTCACCTAATAAGAATGAAGAAATATCAAAGAAATTAAGCATTGAAATTAGGGTTTCTTACCAAGTGTGTGTTTGTTATTGTGCATCCAAACCTTGAGCACTTGTCTCTTCACACCGGTCTCCGCACAGAACTGCTCCACGGCTGCTTCGTCATGCTTCTGAATCCTCCAACCCAAACGTTCCGCAAATTCCAGCATCTTCTCCTTCTGCTCCTGCGTGAACTTTGATCTAAATCTTTTCTTCGTTCCACTCCCACCGCCACCGCCACCGCTGCTACTCGGATTCGACATGTCTTCCTCCTCCCTGATTATCCCCCCTCCCGATGCCGCAGGTGGTAGAGCTAACGGCCTGTGCTGCCCCATCAGTGGAGTTGTCAAATGGTGGTGGTGGAGGTACCCAGAACTTGGCGGCGGGGGCGCACGATAGTAAGCCGAGAATTGGTGGTGGTGGTACTGGTGGTGCGACTGCGGCAGTGTTTGCTGCGGGAACGAGCTCATTTCTCCGTCGATTTCCTTGCGATGGAAATTGCGATGACAGTTGCACGCGGCGCATTTTAATGCGTCGAGCGTTCCTTCCTCTCCCGCCGCCATAAACTCACCGCAACCGTCTAAGGCGTGGCCACCAATGCTGACGGCATGGTTTTTTTGGCATTCTCTGTACCTGATCATCCCCGTGGACCCGCCTTTCCTGCCAGCTGTCACGGTGGATGGAGCTCCCTCTCCGTCACTGGCACCCATTTTGGACCGCCCCGAGTTGGCGAGCGAGTCGTAACCCGGCGGCGGCACCGGGATCCCCATTTCTTCCTCTTCTTGGTCTTCGTGCTCGTCAAATTCCATGTCTTCTCTCTCCATTTTTAAATATTTTTTCCTTAAATTCAAAAAAAAAAAATCTTATGCTTGGGATGAGATGAGACAGACGAAAGATCTACATAAGCAGTGACCAAGGGCTAAAACAGAGTTGAGCAAATTCACCGAGGATAATAAAGAAGATAAGAATGTATTTATAAGAAAATAAAAAAATAAACAAAAGGGAAATGACAGAAATTAAAAATAATATTTAATATATGTTTGAGCTGGAAGAAGAAGATAAGAGGATAGAGGATGTGGTCATCGTCTGCAGAAAAGAGGTGTCTTACTCTCGAAAGCCTTTCAATGACTCTCCATTACATTACATCTGTATCTGTATGTATTATGTTCAGTTTCAGACCCCTTTTACTTTTACTTTTACTTTATAACCTCACAACTCTCTCATCTTTCTCTCTTCTTGCATACTTGTATCTATAATTTTTCAAAATTATTACTTTTTTTTTTTCAAAGTTATTATATAATATAACATAGCAGTGAGTTAGGTGCATCAGTTCACATTTATCTATCTGGGTTAAGGGTCAATGAAACTGAAAGAATTAGAAATGTTATGGAAAAGAATACAAAATAAAATAGTAATAAATAATGGTTAAAGTAGGCATAACATGAGAGACTAGACAAGGGTAAATGAGGAAAAAAGTAAAATTCATATACTAGAATGTTAGAGAGAGAGAGAGAGAATAATTGGGTGGGGGTGGAACCTGTATTTTCTGCAGTTGGCCTGCAGTTAATTAAAGATCGTCTGATTTATTTATTATTATAAAGTCAATAATTAACTACATAATAATAAATAGATCGGATGACTTGCAGATTGTAATAAAATTCATTTTCGTGAGATGGGGGTGGGGATGCAAAAGAAGAGAAAGAGAGGTGCTTTGTGCTTCAACATTTGGCAGCAGAAACGGGAGTGGAACCATAAACTTAGGACATGGACCTCACATCGGAAAAATTAATCTGTCGGGCATTTATGGGGCTGCCTACGTGCCCTTCTCCTCCGACAGCCCCTGACGTCACTCACTCGTCACTTCTTCATTTATTTTTCTTTTTTATTTGAGCTTGAATCTCTCTGTCTCTTTAGTGGTGCGGTTAGCAAACTCCACCGGTTCATGCGGTTACATTCTTATGCCCTGCATGTGACCTTTCCCCAAATCATTGTTCTTCAATCTTATTTTTATACATGTTAATAATAATAATAATAACAATAACATTATAGTAACAATCCACGTTAATAACAATAACTAGGATTTTTCTTTTTTAAAATTTTTAGTGATGTGTTAAATTATTAAATTAATCCAAAATTTATAATAACACGTGAGCAAATGAAGTGTTTAAATATGATTGGAATTACGACCAGAGTAAATTTGGAATATAATAGCAGTAGGCAGTGGCATCATTATTGTAGACAAAGAGGCGGGCCAATCGTTTGAGTACCTGACACGGCCAAAACATATTCAAATAATTCATACCAAGAAGTAGGACAGAATTTGGTCGGGTCTTTTGGAGTTTGGCCATAACATTGCTAAACTACAATCTACATATGTTTCTTTTTCTTTTCTCACCGTGCAAATGTTGGATTTGCTAAATGTTGATAGAGCTTTCTGGGGTCATTTGAGTAATTTTCGTGTTTGACCAAGTTAGAAAAATGATTCTCTTGGTTCAATTTAATGTATGAGTGGTTATGTGTATTAATAAACGCAAGGTCACATTTACTACAACCTATCTTTTACATGAAACATTGAAATTACTAACTGTATATATTTATCCCGTATGTAGCATTAACATTTTTGTTTGTTTGGGGATGAAAATAATGTGAACTTAATCTTTGCGAATATAGAGAGTGAAATTGAAGAATAAAATTGTTAGAGCATAGAATTGTGATATTTTCAATTGTGTTTGAAAGACGATAATAAGGAAAAGGAAAATGGACGAATATTCAGTTATTTATCATCCAACGGCAAAACAGTTGAAAATTAAATTCACCGTTTCTTCTTCCTCCGTGGGTCTATTTCCCGTCAAAAAGCTGCCTTTTTTACATGTGGCAGATCAAAGAGTTAACGACTTAACGTTGTTGAGTTGAAGAAAGAGGAGAAGATAATGTTGTGGTGGCAATGGCATCACATGACCTTGGGTCTTGTAGAACACGATATTCCCAAAAAAAAGAACTTATCTGGCCAATCGAAGGAAAGAAACTAAATGGGTGAAATTTGATTGGGGTTAGAGACTTAGCTGGGAGGGTTTGGATAGAAATGGAAATGAGAAGGAGAGTGACATTGAGTTGCCTTGCCCCCACGTGAAACTGAAACTGAAACTGAAACTGAACTGTGATTCCCTTAATTTCTCTCTCTATCTCTCGTCTTCATCTCTCCCAAAAACTGCACACTTATAATTTTTCCTTCTGATTCCTTCCCGTACTTATGTCACTCTCATTGTCAGCTGCTCCCAAACTACCACCTTTCCCATCCATTTCCTGAAAAAGAGACACCCAGTCGCTACAGTAAATTCTCACTACTCATAATTCATTGCCACTTGCCATCTTCCCATTGGATATTTCTAATTTGTCCTCCACGTGGCTCCAGTAACGTTGAAATTCTGGTTGGATGTTTGGACTTTCTACCGAGCCGAATGGGATTTCTCCTCCAGAGTGTCACAGTTAATGGGGGAGTGGCATACTGGCACGGACACAACTTGACAGCGAAGTAAAAAGTAACTTAAACTAATCAAAGTTAAAAAAAAACGAGGGAGAAGGAGAAGGGGGGACATTGACAAGGACAGTGACAAGACGAGTATAAAGAAGTCGAAGGAGGTGGGGCATGGGATTGTGGCGTGTGAGTGTGAGCTCTATTTTTCCATTTCCATGCTTTATGGCAGCCTTTGCTCAGAATTTCTTCTCTAATGCAAGGATTGCATTCCTAAATAATTTCTTCCCCAAAATTGAATTCACTCGTATTCTGCCAGACGTGGGCCCACCATCTGCCAACAGGCTGGCCCACTTGGATTAGGTTCTTATAGCTTGTCATCATCAGCCTCAATGGCCCATCACCACCGTTCGCCCCCAAAGTGCACAAGACAGCTCCTTTTCTTCTTTTCTTAACGCAGAAGGTTTAAATCCAATTTCATCACATTACTGTTTATTAGTACAATGTTACGTTTCCATACTCACATTTACAAAAACGAGGTGATCTATGTATGTAAAGTAGAACGCTATGACCATATAGTTTCACTGCTAATTTTATGTATAAATCAGATCAGGTACATTGCGTCGTCCACAGAATAAGGTTTTTTGCTCAGATTGTTTTAGATCAAACAAGCATTATTTATACACGTGAAAGTTCATTGCAATTTGTATTGTTCCTTTTATAGGACAATTACGACTATACCATTTTATATCTTGCATTTTTTTGGGCCATGTGATGATGGAAATAGAGAAACCTTAGCAAATTAATAAATCTTCTATTTGAGTGGATGGATTAATATCTACATTTTTTCATAGTAGATGTGTGAATATAAACATATGGTATTATATTTTGTATTTTAATTTTTTTTTGCTAAGGGAATTCAATTATATTTTGAATTTTGTAAGGTAAAAACCCACTTGTTGTTAATGGGTTTTGATTGTTGAGACATCATACTCCTCGGAGCCGACAAAAAACAGCTAGAAATGTGCTTGGATTCCTTTCATAGTCCAGGTTTTCTGGACCATACGTACTTAATGTATAGTGTCAGTTTCTAATGAGTTGAAACTTTCGTCGGTGTCCAATGCTTTTAAGGCCTTTTCCATTTGCCGCTGTACCAGCCTTTAAACAATGGTCCCTCTATTCATTCGGCCTGAAGCTCGATCTTTTCGTAGAGTTGAATTTCAGAACAGTACACAACCTCTACTAGGCCGAATCCACAGCGGGAATTGAGAATCTTTGGGCCTTTCAATGGTTCGGCCCGAAAACCTTCAATTTCTTTTGTTGGGAACAGCATGGGCTAACACGGTTCAATGTCGGCAAACTTTAGTTAATTAGCAAATTTTTAATGAGATCATTTTTTTTTTTAAGAAAAAAAAAAGAGAGTAGTCAAATTGTTGAGAAATTGACCGTTTTACTGATTTTTTTTTTTTTTTATCGATCGTATTACTGAATTTATTAAATCTGTGCAAATGTTTTCCAAGAGTTTAGGATCTAGAAAAGTGAAAATAAGTATTCGCGTAGATCAAGAATTTTCTCCGTAAAAGGAATCACTTGAGATGAACTGGGAGAAAACGATGACATTCTATGTATTAAATTGCTGTCGTGACATATACAGTGACTGGTCTCGCTAGCATTGCCACTGGCACTAACAATAGAAATTAGACAAATTAAAAACAGTCCTCAGATCAGATGTCGTCTTCGGAGACAGTCAGAAGTTGCCCGGCTTGATAGAAACTTGACATGGCCCCTCTTGGCCTTCCTTCTCTTCTCCTGCGTTGTTTAATAGAAGCTCTCAAACAAAACGCATTAAATGCGTAGTCATTCGGCTACGCTACCACCACACAAATACAAGACGATAACCACAAGTCCACGAATCAGAACAGCCTCAAAGGTCAGTGCTTTTAATTTCAAATTCATCTTGTGGATATCCATTGAAATTTTCTGTAACGATCCTCATACCTGTGTTGCTCCAAACCACCACATGAATGTTTAAAATCTACGAGTAAAACCATGAATTTTTTAAAGCAATAACAGTGGCAGGCACTAGACGAAACGCCTATGCTTAACTTTTGGACTTTCCCATCCCGTTTGAAGACCCAACAGAGAATAGAAAGAAAAAAAATATACGTTTGTTACAATGTTTAATGGTACAAAAATTATACAATTTTAATAGAAGGCGACAACATCAGACCACTCCTTGAGCAGCCTGAGAATCTGCACAAAATTGCTCCTCTCTCCCCGTTTCTTTAAAGATAAGCAAGAATTACAAGTCTTGAGTTTCATGCATGCCCCAAGAATCTAGAAATGTAAATATGTAATTAGAATTATAAAACAATTCCCCTGTTTGATTGCTGCTACCTTTGAAATCCATCATAACAAGAGAGCACTTACCCGTACCCGATCGAGTTGCTTTGTTTGTTCGAGAGGCAATTGATTGGCTTTCCCAAATTCCGAGCAACTATTCCAAATGATTAAAATTCTGATTGCTATGCAACTTGACTAATGGCTTCTCAAGCAATTTCTCCTCTAACTTGGACATATCTATCTCCTGCGAATGATGACGCTTGGCCAATTTAAACACAACCCCTCTTGCATTCTCGCTGCTATAATGTTTGTGCAATAAGCATGGACTCGCCAAAACCCCCATAGACCTCGACTTACTAAGTTTCACTGCCGGCATTTTCACCGTCACACCCGTCTTCGCGTTCCTCCTGGCAAACCCACCCACATTTGAATTGTAATCCGAGTGCATTTTGATCTCGCTAAAAGAACCGATTGATTTCGATCTCTCCACGTGATTATTGGTTTGTTCACTCTCACACTCTACACCCGGCACACTCGATACTTTCCTGCTGTTCCTTCTGCTGACCGCCTTTGCTCCTGTCCTCACTTCCGCAACTTCCTCGCTTGTATCGCACACTTCCCACCTAACCAAAGGTTGCATATTCTCCACACGCGTCACCCTTCGCTTCAGACTCTTCCATATTGGTGACGAATGAATCCTCTTCCTCACCAGTTTAAGGCACTCCACCACCTCAGACATGGACGGCCGCTTCTCTGCCGTCGACCTCACACACCGAGCTGCCAACGTCGCCATCTTCCGGATGGCCTCCGGGTCCGATGGCATCGCAATCCGGCGGTCGCAGGTTCGGATAAATTCACCATGCTTTATCAATGGCACAGCCCAGTCCACCACCGAGGGCGGGCTATAATTGACGTCAATGGCGTTCCTGCCGCTAATTATCTCCAGCAGCAGTATCCCAAAACTGAAGACGTCGCTCTTGGTACTGAGATCCCCCGGCGCAAGATAGCTGGGATCCAGGTAACCCAATGTCCCTGCGGGAGGTGTGCACTTGACACGAACGTCCTCCACGTGTCCCCTGAGAGCGAGTCCAAAATCACCCAGCCTAGCGTTCCATTCCTCGTCAATTAAAACATTGGAGGACTTTATATCGCGGTGAATCACCGGCGGGTTCGAAGAGTGAAGAGTCTGAACCGCTTTGGCCAGTTGCAATGCGAACCGGAATCGGCGAGTCCAACCGGGCGGTCTAGTGGATGAAGAGTGCAAGAGATCGTAGAGCGAACCGTTGGGCATGTACTCAACCACAATTAGTTTGTTGTCATTGGCATCCGTACAGAAGCCAATAAGGTTGACGAAACGGCGAGGATCTCGGACTCTGGAGAGAATCTCGATCTCATTCTCTGCGGGGCTTGTACAGTTAGTACAACCGCTACAGTTGGCGGCGTGGTTGCGCAAATTTGAGGCTGATGGTTTTGCGAACGTGGTTTTTTTAACGGCGGCGATGAGCTTGCCGTTGTCGAGAGAGGCTTTGTAGACGCTGCCATGGCTACCTTTACCTAGAAAGCTGTCTGACGAGAAACCCTTTGTAGCAGCGATGATGTCGGAATACTCAAACTGTCTGATCTGTGGGAGCTTATACTTATGGGTTCTTCTACTGCTGCCGTTTCGGGTTCCATTTTTCTTCTTGAAATCCCAATAATGGGGATCGCAGGTTGCAATTGCCGACTCGGCATTGCAAGAGAAATAGCCCATGAATATGAATAGCAGTTATTGTTCAGCTGGGTAGGGTACAAGAGAGATAGAGAGAGAGAGGGCTTGAACTGGAATGATGAGAAAAATGGATGGAAGAGAAAAGGGAGGTGGAGATGGTGGCGGTGGTGGGAAGCGGAGAGCGGCAAAAGCCATTCGAGAGAGAAAGAGAGTTGTGGGGTGTTTAAAAGTCGTTAATGATTTACAGCTTCGGATTTGGGGTAAAAGACAGAAAGATGTGAATGCTTGGACGCCTTAACATTTGAAATCTGCTTTTTCTATTATTTATTTCAATTCCCCTTTCATGCAAAGGCGTGCATCTCCTAGGCATCATTTTTCCAACTTTATTTCTTAAAAAAAAAATAGAATAAAGTGTTCACGCTCCATATTCCATATCATTCATCCTCCCATCTTTTGCTTTTCTTCATATCGGTCCCATTAACTTTTTACTGTAATCCTGCCACCTTTATTTTTTTTCTTAATAAAATAAATTCTTATCGATATATAATTAATGGAAAATGATAGATCCATTTTTTAAAAAAAAAAACCGAACCGACTGTTTCACCGGATCAAGACCTAGTTAGTTCAGCTTGCATAATTTGGATTGCTTTGGAAGTTAACCTGATCCGAACCTAGTGGAGCCCGTTAAACATGGTAAAACTAAATTTATTTGGTTTTTTTTTTTTTATAAGTTGGATTTATATTAAATATATCTCAAATTTTATTTAAATATATATATATATTTTAATTAATTTAAACTATTCATCTGCTGTAACAGTAAAAGAAATTCAACAGACAATTTAAATCCAAAACTAAACGATTTACTTAGCTGATCTAGTTTTTTCTACTTTTAAAATTTTTGTGATTGAATCGAGTTAACGTGAGGTCTAATTTTTAAAATATTGCATGTGTCTAATGTAATTTTTTTCCTACACGTGTGTATATTTATGGTGTGTATCTTGGTAATTTTGGTGAGTCTGTAACTTTGTTGAATACGTAACAGCTTGACTAATTAAATTGAACATAGATCTCGATATTTGAAATTACAACGAAATGATAATATATATATATATATATAGGCAAGATTGCGTTAATTAGTAGTCCCTAGCTACCTATACGATTTTTTTATCGGCCATTATTGGTTGTGTAGGGACATCTCAATCAAATCTGTTTATTTGTTGCATGGGTAAAGTCTTACATTAGTGTATGTTACAACTTAATAAGGACAAAGAAAGATATATAATTGATTAATTATATAGCTCAATAGTGGGATGCACTGTATATATGATTTGTTTGATGACCTATGCATGGAGGGAAAAAGCAAGCTAGTTTTTTTTTTAAAAAAATTATAACATATATATAAATCTAATAATTGATCACTTTCTATTCCCTCCTAACATAATAGGCAAGTCAACTTCTAGGCTAGTTTTAAAACATTTGTTTCTGCTAATTTTCAACAAAATCAACTGTATATATAATCTGGGAAAATTTGGCAAAGCAGAAGAGAAAGTGGAAAGTAGATAAACAGAAAGAAGAATATTAGTAGAGAGTGGGACAGGATGTTGTTACTTTATAATAATAATAACAATAAAGTTGGTAAGGATGGGGAAGGCTATGGTCCAAATCATTCTTTTTAGTGATGGTGCCTCCACTGATGATGAACTTTAATTAAGTGCAACTAAATCTCAATCTCTATTTCTCTCTTTCCTTCTCCAACACACAGTGTGGCGCCATCTGTTTGGCTTAAACGACACCCTGAAACAACGTGGGATGAGAATCTGTTTCAAGCTTTTTGGTAAGTGGGAACCGCAACTTTTTCTCTGCCTCTTGTCTCCCCGCCTCTTTCGATCTCTTTGATCTACAGTAACTCTGACTTTCCTTTCCTGCTCCATCTTCGCTCTTGCCCATTTTTTTCTTTGTAATTAAACTCTCTCTATATATATTGCTGTTTCTGAGATTAATAATAAATATTACGATTTAAATAGAGTATAATGTTAAACCAATTTAATCAAGATGAATAATGGGTAAATTATTCAAGAAAATCATTATGTTATGTAGAATATAATATTAATTAATTGTATTTAAGTTAATTAAAAAATTTAAATAAAAATAAAATTTATTAAAAAAAATTATATACATATAAACTTAAATTTAATCAATATATTTAAACAATTATGACTCTTTATCTCTAAAACTAAAGGTAACAATGATGCTGCTTTTCAATGACGTGTTTATCCAAAAAAGGATGAAATTACAAACAAGGAAATGCCTCCAAATGATGTCCACATGATTCAAACGCATTATATTTGTCTTAGCAACCATAATGTTAAACCAATTTAATCAAATTAAATTATTCAAGAAAATCATTTTGTGATTTAGAGTATAACCTTATTACTTAGTCATCCAACTTATAATTAATTATATTTAAGTTAATTAAAAAAGTTAAATGAAAATAAATTTTTTATAAAAATATTTTATATGTATATATATAAATTTAAATTTAAATCAATATATTTAAATAATCTTAATTTCTTATAACCAAAATCAAAAGTAACGATTATGCTGCCTTTTCAATGACGTGTTTATCCAAAATAAGATGTCCACATGATTCAAATGCATTATATGCTCTTAGCAACCATAATAATTCCAAAAGGATTGAAACGTAACTAGCTTCTAGAAGAGTATTATTATTACAGGGTTAGGTCACGTGTCAATTAGTCAATCAAATTTTGATAAACTATGGGATAACTAAATAATTAATTAAACTAGCAAGTCTTATCATTCGATGTCAAACAATTACTAGCTTATTTAGATATGACAAACAATTAAATGAATAATAATAGCATACCGAAACAGAAATTTTTAATGAATTAATTGATACTGCGAAGGACCTTGATTAATTTGATGGAGAAAGAGAAATCCCATTTAAAAACCTATTGAGGTTACGCTTCAATCAAAATACGAGTTATATTAGCATCTAGAAACGGTTTACCATTGTTAATAATGAAAGATTTGCCATAACAATCTTTTTATTTTTTTGACGTCTCCTTTTTGTTTATTAATAGAATAAAATATTATTCTCGTATCAAAACGAGTGAAATGCAACACGTGTAATTGAAAACAAGATCTAGTTTTGAGTTGCGATTGACGATGAATGTGTGATCTTGTTGAAGGTACTTTAGATTTGTCGTCCTT
Source organism: Bauhinia variegata (assembly GCA_022379115.2). Taxonomy (NCBI): domain Eukaryota; kingdom Viridiplantae; phylum Streptophyta; class Magnoliopsida; order Fabales; family Fabaceae; genus Bauhinia; species Bauhinia variegata. The sequence goes on from CM039437.1 coordinate 17,300,772, forward strand.
GGGCTTTCTTTTTCTGCCGTATCGGATCAGATTGGCTTATGCACGGAGGTGATTCTGACAGCAACTCTGAGAGCCTCAGAATTAAAAAAAAATAAAATTCCTAAGGCTATTCCCAACAAAATATTGTAGAGAATTTTACGGTTTGTATATGTAAAAAGAATAAGTTTTAATTATTAGAATAAATTTTATTAAAAATTTATGTGTTTTTTTTTAAAGTAGTTTTTAAAATTTTGTATTATAATTATTTTTTATTAATAATTATTTTTAATATATACAATTAATTTTATAAAATTATATTATTGAAGTAAAAAATAATAAATATTACAAAAAATAATATGATATTATTTAAAATAAAAAGAATTACACAATTAAATTTAATTAGAGTAATATATTTAAAATTGGGAGCAATTAAGCAGGGTATTTAATGAGGATGAGGACATGGCATCAGTCTGAATAATAATGTGAACAATAACTAGAGTCATGACTGATGACTGACTCGCAGTACAATGCTGGATATACTTATAATAAAAGCCAAATTGTGCCCTGTTTTTTTCTTTCAAGTTAGATAATTGTGCTGATGCAGATCGAGACCTTAGGATGCAATAACATTTATAGACTACTACAACTACTTAAGGTACTATATATAAGCACAGGAGATTTTGAATTCAATGCAACTAGCATTTATATTTATGGCAAGTCATCTCGGAGCGGATACCTAATCTAATGGTTCTCATTAAACTGCTCGGTCTGTGAATCTTAATTTCACTCAATCCCATCCCTCCAATTAATTACACTCTTATCCCAACAAGTTCAAGGGTATTAACTTTCCCCTCCCCCACTTTACAATTCACCACCCCTCTCATTAATATATATATTTTTTTTTAAATACTAATTATGCCTTCATCTTCAACTCCTATCATCTTTGAAACCCTAGCCCTCCCTCCCCCACCGCCGCACATCATCCTCTTCTCTTCTCTTTCATTTTCTTGGATTTCTTAGATTTTGAAGACAAATCTTAATGTATAAGTGTCTATCTAAATATATATTTTTATGTTTGTTCATCATTGGAGAAAAAATAGAGGAAAAATAGCGTGGTTTGCACTGGTGGGTTAATTAGTTGTCTACAGTCGTGTGAAGCGAAAAATAGCCATGGAGAGCCGTTTGCTTCTTGAAATGGCTATACACAGCCGTTTTGGCCATTTTAAGTATGCATAAGATGAAAACAACTTTGTAAGACCAAAATGAGAAAAAAAAAATAGCTTTCTACCGCCATTTAAAGGAGAAAACAACCATGGAGAGCCATTTGAATGGAGGAGGGAGGTTTCACTTGTTTTACCTCGCAAGGACAATATGATAAATTCACGAGTAGGGGGTGGTCAATGTTAAAGTTAGGGAGGGACAAAGGTAATTCCCCAAGTTCAATTGTTTCACTACTGCAACACATACTAGACAGTAGATCCCACGGAGTCACGTATTATATCTGATTTTATCTTCTTTTTCTTCTTTTTTTTTTTGATAAAAAATATTAAATAATACTAGTGTGAATGTTATATTAAGTTATTCAAAATATATTATTTTTTTTCTTTTTACTGATAAAAAAGAGACACAGGATTTTAACCTTTGCCTTACCCTTCAATTCAAACCCAGTTATAATTGCCATTTCAATCTAAGCCCCCTAATTTCGTTAGAATAGAATAGTATTGGGCTGAACAAGTGAAGGGAATCTGATACGAGAAACATTGAATTGGGCCATGATAGGAGAGCATAGGATCCAATACCTTGGCGTTTCTACTCCATTTCGGGGGTTTTAAGGTTCAGATGAGATATCCAATCCAATGGTGACTAACCCGTATCCCCCATGCTAGCTTCTCGTTTTGTATGGATGAACAAAATCATTGATGAATGATGAGAAGCTAGCACTTCAAGAACAGCTCACGCGGCACAATCACAATAGTTAAGTTAATTAATTAACCCTTTATCGTATGGAGTAGTTATATGAATACGAATGCCTAGAAATATATGAATACTGTATTATTAATTTGAATATAAGGTGAGGTCAGGACCCTCCTTCAAACCTTTCTTGGTTTTCTATATTCCAACTTCAACTACCACGCAGTTGCTTCCACGTGGAAAAAGCAAGCGAAAGAAAGGCCTAAAACTAAAACATGCTTAACAAACAAGAGCACCATTGCCTTTGCTTGCACATGGCACTTGGGCAAGTCAACGGATTCCGATCAACCCATCTTTTTCCTATGTTTTAAACACTAAAGAGAATGAATTATAATCTAGGAATCTAAGGCAATGTGCAACCAAATGCAAGTATCTTGAGATGATTGGTGTAAACCTTCCATAGAATGAGTGCATCTAGATCTAGGAGTTGACCTCTTTATCTCTCCCACTCTCATTGATTCTCTCTGCCAATCCCCTAGCTAACCAAAACCACCCTTATAAAGCCCTTTTCCTCTAGAACGCCCGTGAAACTAAACTTGGAGCAACCTGTCCAAAACTGCATAGAGTATCGAATTTGCTGACTAATCTCATAATTTGTTGCAAACTCGCGTAACATTGCCAGAAAAACGGAAAGGGTACGGTCAATAATGATTATGTTAAGTAGCATTTATCAATCAATCACCTTGACAAGTTCAGCTCGTGTCATTTCATTCATTCTGTGTTCTATACATTGTATTTGAGACAAAACTCCAAAAAAACATAAATAAAAAAAAGAAGCCTAGAAGAGAACAAAGACCATGACACTTGGGCTGTCTCCACTTCTTTCAAAAACTATTTTATTTTTTTCCGACTTAGTATTATTTAGCTTGAGACCTCGTCTAAAAGCTTATACCTTCTGACCTTATTCCTGAACACTTGTCTTGTGATCCTCCCACCTCTGTTCGATATATCGTCCGACCTGGTTCTCCTTAACTTTTCTTCCAAAGCACCGTTTGTGATGATCCTCTTCCGGGCAGACACCAATACAGATGGCGATGAAGGCGGCGACCTTGCCTCCGGTGACCTCTGCTGTTTCTTGATGGGATTTTTCAGTTGCAGATGAAGTGTGTTGTCCCTTTGCCCCTTTTTACATCCAATATTCCGAGGACTATTACCGTTCCTTGTTCTCTTGCTCTTGCTATCGTCACCGTCGCTGCCATTGTTTCTATATGATGATGAAGAATTTGAGGAATTTGGTGACTTTTCTTTGGTATCCTCCTTGCTCAAACACCAATTACAAATTCCATAAGACTCTGCTTGTGGGTAAAGATTACTACAGTATCTGCAAAATTAACGACTGGAGAATTAACAAAAGGGCTGGGATTGAAACTTGAGATTAAGATTAAAATTGAAAGCCTATTGCAGAACAGAACAGAGGACCCAATAAAATAGAGCAGAAGTAGGATAAGAAAAAATGGAAGCTTTGAATGATACCTATGCTGTGATCTGAATTGGCATACTTTACATTGAAAAAGCTCCTCGGAGAAGCCGCAATCCCCACACATGCAACACTCTTGTGCTTGTGTTTCTGTGTCAGCTCCTTTGTTGGTAGTCATAATTTGTTTCTCATAACAGTTACAAAGTTGTTGGGGTGAGGAGAGAGAGAGAGATGTGGGGAGGTGATAAATAGGAGGATAGCCACACAAGGAACCAAGCAAAAGGAAAGGGCCCCAAAGAAGAGGTTACGACAGAGTTTTATGGCATTCGTGCGCAACGGGTATAAATAGCGCACACGCAAAAGTTTCCGTGTTGCCGTGTTTGGGAGGCTAAATAAATAAATACTCCATATAAAATTGCAATTTGGTGTCGCTATGGGGAGAGAGAATTGACAATTAGTGGTATGGATAGGCAGATAGTGATACTCTTTAAAAAATCTCAATTGATTGCCAAATTAATGAACCATCATACATGGGGTCACTAGATTGGTTAGATGGAGGAACCTTATCTGTACTATGGTTTCCACCACAATGAGAGAACTGTCATCTCTCTGTGTTTGCCCACATTACATGGTCCATAATTTAGGGTATCACCGTCCAATTGCTCACAGATTACTACTTCAGTCTTCGGCAAATGTAATATAATAGAGTACAGACAATTCCAACCCATCATCTTTCCTCCTCTCATCATATGTGTCTTTAAATACTTATTACTAGAGGATAGAAAAAGGCACACAATCTCTGTCATGATGACTATAACCATCATTTGTTCATATTCCTTATGGCATATTTATATATATTTTCTGGGTTTCAAGTCAAGGAGCATGACATTTTACCAGGTTGGCTAGCTTGTCTTTTGTAGGAGAGTGCGAAACTAATCAATGTGGGCAACGTGGCTGGTTTTGATTGATTAGGAAATAACGACCACAATTCGGGTCAAGACATATTTCCGTTAATTTAACCTAATTTGTTTTAGTAACCGCCAATAAAATGAATGGAGGAAAGAAACAAAGTGGAAAAAGGAGGAAGCACGTTGCAAACGTTTAAACCGAAGAAAAAGCCTTGGAAATCTCAAGTCTGCAACATAGAACACGTTCTCCATCAATGCAATCACTATTCTTGTTCTTAATAACATGGCTACCTCGTGAGAAATTCGAATCGATATATAAGCCATGAACAAAAAATTGCATCCAACACTTGCTAACCATGGTGCAATGATTTTTCACACAACGTCAACGTAAAAGACTCATTCATTCGCATTTGTTTTATGGAGAATTTAGTTCCATAATCACCAATAATTCAGCCTCGTTACCCAGCTTTGAGGCCTTTAGTTAGAAAACCATGACGTCATGGCCAAGACCAGCCACTATACATTTGTAGCACTTTCAAGTCACAATGTTAAAACGCAAAATAAATGATTTCGATCTTGCCTTGCTTTCGACCATAACAAGTCCGACTCATACGCCCATCTACTCCGAACCCCACCTAATGAAATCTCTCATCGTGCGCAGCCCGCAACAACCAATCCAGATTTAGATACTCGCGAATTTAATTTTTCGTTCACATACAAGTGCCATAATTTAAATTTGACTAAATAAATTTATCTGGACTAATTTTTTAATAGGTTTATTTTAGATATTTTTATATAAATATGATGTACCATACAAATTAAAATATTTTATGGGAATACAATTTCGAATATTTAATTGTTTTTTAAGTTCAAATAATAAAATATAAGTTTTTTTACTTACCTCATGTTATCAATTGACTCAAATTAGAATTTACGGTAAATTCCTTTATTTCTTTACTGCTACCCAAACATGGGAAGCCAATTTCGCAGTCAAAAAGGGTAAGAAGTCCTGAGGGCAAAACAATAGTCACTGTAATAGACATTTAGGGCAATAAAAAAAAAAGGGCGCTAGACTCATCTTTGTGTGATAAGAAAACATAAATTTAAACAGAGTACCTTTAACTATACAAAAGCAGTGGCGATTTGCACAGTTAATTTGTACAGAAGTTACAGGCCAGGAAATAATTACGGAATTATAGCCACATTTATTCTCAATCTTCCAACTTAATCTTTGGGCCCTTAATGTGCTTCACATGGCCAGAGTTCCTACCACCGACGATCACCTCTTATCCGCCATCTTCATCTTCTCCAAACGTCAAATCAGTATAACTCCATATATACTTCAGCATGCGTAACAGCGACGGTGCAAAAAGTAGATGAAATAAAAAGACGATGTCTCCTTAGGAAGTCTTTTCCCGTTCACTAGATTCGGCCCGAAACAACTTCTGTAATTACCATTACACAAAACCTTGTGAATGCCAAAGCCTCCTCCCTGCTGGCTGCTTTTATCACCACCAGCTGGCAAGAAAGTATCTACTATTTCTGCCAGGAGTTCTCATCACTATACAGCCAAACCTCTCTCTCCCCCCTCCCACTCTCTAACATGCACATGCTCTACAAATCATTGTATGAAGAACTCAACATACATGCAAAACAAAAGAAGACAGGGAATTACCAGCAAGTCTGAAGCAAAGAATGATTAACTTTGGGCGCATTCAAATGGACGCAAACGCAATGATCCTTCAGGAAACTCGTGCATTCTGAATGGCTCCAAAAGCTCAAAAGGCCTACACAACATGATGACTCTCGACGTAATGCATGTCGTTTCTTTTTTTATTTCTTTTAAGAAGCATTAAGAAAGCATGATTTCCACGTCACCCTTTGGCAAGGTATCATGCTTATAAATAACCTAGTTGAAAAACAATATGACTAAAAATGATTCCAAGAGCCTTACAAGATAGAATCACGATTACGGCATAATTTACGTTGATTGTTCTCCATGGCAATCAACACATCTGCAGCTTCTGGTCCTGCAGATCCACCAGCCACAATAGATGGAACAGAAGCACTTGGAGTCCACATCTAGAATAATGGACATCTAGAGAGGTTCAGAGAAACATTCAGCCCGAAAACAACCATTCAGGGTAAAAAATCATTCTAACCTTTATAGTATTATCAATACCGCTGGTTGCTACAACACAATCAAATGGATGGCACTGAACACAATTTACAACTGTAGATGGATGGAAAAAAATATCTCAAACAACCATCTGATGCAAGTTTGTTTAAAATCCAAGCCTTCGGTAGGGGGGAAAAAGTTACCCGTTTCATCACCATTGAGCATTTTTATGATTCGCCCAGTCCGCTTTTCCCAAACAAACCATCTCCCATCATCACTTCCACTAGCAACATATTCACCTATAAATAGACAAGTGAGATTTACCACAATGAAGATTTGCAACTATAGTGGACCGACTGCCAACTAAACATCATAATTAGAAAGGGGATTCATCAGGGAATCAGGCAAGAGAACAAAATCACAACCAGGACTCAAACCCCATTTAGGTCCTCGAATATCTTTTGAAGTGAATTTGGGGAATCAAGGACAAACTTGCAAAACTTTACTGTCAGACCCCAAGCTGTGAGTCAGAAGATTAGTAACAGACCAAAACATGATTTTAAGGTGAACAAACAAATAATCTTACTTTTGCAATGAGTTTAGTAAAACACGATAGAAATCTAACCTCTCCGTATTCATAAAATCAAGAATCAAAGTACATACCTCTTTGACCAAGAAAGCTGGCTTGTTTTATATCGGTTCCAGCATTACAGTGGCCAACGTATCTGAACTCCATATCAATAGCTGCTTCAGGCTGCATTATTAACAACCATATTTTGAGGGTACAACAGAATAGACAAGTAAATTAAAGACCAATGAAAAGTTTGTCCGTAAACATTTGTGACATAAATGTTGTCCCATCTTCCCCACAGGAAATTTTAGTTTAGGATTATGCTGCCATTGGCATCAAGTGAATAAAATATAGGAATCTCAAGCGATGCCACCAATAACTCTTGCAACAGTAATATCATATGTAAACTTAATATTTTGGAAAAGGTTCCTTCATGAAAAGATAACAATCAGAAAGAAAAGGGAAGATATCAATGCAAACCTGATATGGTGCTCTATCATTCTGTGATGATGATGAGAGCGATTCACACAAGCCATTTGCACCAGCATTTTCTCTGGAGTCACCTCTTCTATGGATTCTCAGATTTAAACTCCCATGAAGAGTATTGGAGTCAGAATCACGTCCCTCATCACCTGATACTGATGTTTCAAAGTCCAACTCTAATTCCTCATCATAATCAGAATCATCCCTGTCAGACCTTGGACCATCTTGTGAAGCATCACTATTAGCCTCTGTGCGGTAAAGTATGTCACTCAATGATAATATTCTTCCCCCTCGACTCTCAAACCTTGAAGCTCCATCACTTGTCTTATTTTTTTCAGCTTCAGCTGGTTAAGTAACTAACCATTAGATACACATGAAATTGCAAAAAAAAAAAAAAAAAGGAAATGAAATTAAATTTTTTAAACGTAACTCCATCATTACATTTTTCTACAAAGTCCACCAAGCAATGTTTTCATTGAGGGGCAGGCCAGCACCACATGAGTTCTTAAGTCCCAGCACTTACACCATACACAATCCCCAAAAAAAAAAAAAAAAAAAAGGAAATCCATATGTTAAATTGAATAAATTCCCGCAGTTTTAGATAAATAATTAGGATGAATGGCCTTCATTAAATAGTGAAGCATCTTCCATAGAGCTAGACCTAACACACTTTATTCACCATTCACACACTTAAAAATAACACAAATGAAAAATGAAAATCCATACTTGCAGTAACATGAAAAGTATAAAATATAACTTTCTTACAACTAAACTGCACATATTTAACACAGCCACACCTGAAGCAATATCGTTCTTTGCATTCTCCACCTTTTCTGCGACTTCAGATATCGATGGGGCCAACGAGTGAGCAGCAACAGCAAAATCCAAAGCTTCATTATGTTTACCCAACTGCAATATAAGAATAAAAGCTGAGTATACTGTATTTTAGCAACAGGATATGCAAAGAAAAGCTTGATCTTGAAGCAAGAAATGGACTAACAATCTGCTATCTTTTTTTCAAAAATATTATGAACTTTCTATATATTAAGCTTAAAGTGCAGAGACAAGTTGGAAAATAACATGACATATTTAGAATGATTCAAAAGTACCTGTGATAATGCTTCTGACATATAATAAAGTGTTCTGTAAGAGGTATTATCAATTCGCCTAGCATTATAGCAGTCTCTTATGGCCATATGAGTGTCGTTTTTCCACTTCCGCTGGGTTTTGGATGAAATTTTAAATTATTTTACATTTTACATCAGAAAGAACAAAAGACAAACAAATTCTCAAAAAGAACAAAGAAACATCTGTCTCCATGTAGCTTAACAAAAATAACAAGAACCTTAAGCAATAGTGCAGCACGGGTACATAGACATTCGTGTTTTAGCACAGGACCCACATAACGACCACAACCATGCAACACTTCGTTACATGCCTCAATTCCACTATAGTATCTCCCCTCGTCCAAGCATTTTTTGGCAAATTGAATTAAATCCCTGCACTTGTCAAGCTGTATAACCCAATTAGCTCATGAAATGAGAACACAAGGAAATTAGAGCAGCATGCTCCAAGACTCAGGAAATTACTAGACTTTATTAAACCAGCATATACTGGATACCTTCATTGCAACATTTCTTCTATTAGAAAAACCATTTGGGAGGGAACTGGACACAGGAGGCTGCACTTCTACCCCATTAACTTGTGGGGAGTAATTCATTAGTCTCAAGACATCTCCAGAAGTATATTGCATTGCATTCTCCCCAGCTGCGTATTACAATTGCAACAAATTTATAGTTACCAAAGCTACAGAGGTACAAATAGGGCTTTGAGCACATCCAAATCCATATCACATTCAGATCCTAGACTATAACATGGTTTACCATGTTGTCGAAGTAACACTGATATTTCTTTGCACTAAATATCATCCTTCTAATGTCTGACCTTATATGTAATAAAGAATGAAATAATAATAAGCATAGTAAACAAAACATGAAGATATCATGCAAGGTCAATTCCTTTCCTCTCTTCCTTCGGCTACCCTTCACTTAAAATTGACGAATTATCGAAGAACATTTTAGTTTTACCCAAAAAACGAAATAAACATAGAGCACATTACATTATATTATACATGACACTTAATTAAGAAAGAGGAAAGGTTTTAGCTGAAACACTTTACCATGATTCACATTCATCAGGTAAACATGCTCGCCACTATAGCTAAGTAGAACCTCATCTCCATCAGGACTGAATGTAACATGTGTTAAGTGCAAACTTGGATGTCCCTGGAAGAAAGGAGAAAAAGTTTGAGCTGCAATTATACTTTTGGCTAGAAGTACCAGAAAGACTTAACAGTAACAGATATGCCAATTAGGTAAGAGGACATGACATAGCTTGTCCCATAAAGACTATAGGTAAAACCCCCATATTTATCAGATTAATGAAATGGCTGATATAATCGTGAGAGACAAAGGCAATAAATAAGGAAGAAAAGGACTAACACGATCAGAGAGATGCATCGGGCAGAAATAATTAACACAACGAGGTGGTGACATTCTTTTCTGACAGGAGCTCAGAGGAGGCAGCATCCTCCTATCATATAACCGCGCAAAGGCATCACTGCAAGAAACATAGAATTTTATCCATTTGAGGGAACAAGAGATTAAATGAACTTAATGAAAACACCATCACTAGAAATATTTACCTCCCGCCAACAAGGAGCAAATGTGGCCTGGTAGAGCTAATATCACAAGATTTTAGAGCAAGAACTTGTTTTGGAGGATCAGCAAGTGACCTTTTAGCTCCATTCCGCAAGTCAAGCTGAAATTAAGCATTAAGCATGACAGTCAATATATTTTAGTCTCTAAGGTTTTCAGTTTATAAGAGAGATCAATGGAGAGTGACCAACACTCTACACAACTTTACATTTTAACTTTTAGTGAAAATCCCTAAGAACTATACTGTAGAAAGACTATTGACACCTATCTCTCGTATGTATATGTTATACTACCCATTCAATTGTCAGAAAGTAAACAATAATTCATGAAGGTATGAACAATGAGGGGGAAGAAATAAGTAGAACAAGACAAATCAAATGGGAAGTTCAAAGTTTTTTTTTTTTTTTTTCCCCTTTAATCCAAGGGCGAATCATTTGGTTCAGTAAATGCATTTAATAATTGACAAAAGGCCAAAAAGAAAAAAGAAGCACAAAAGTATTCTACCAATCTCCAATGTCTGATTTGATCTTCTGACTTTCAACATTAAACCATGGAGAAAAGAAAATAATTGCCTAACAACAAAACCCTCAATTGAGGGAAGATTAAACTTCTTTAAACCCTTATCCACCTGTTTCAATGACTGTTTCAGTAGAATAGAATGAGCTCAATTAGTCATATCAACATGGCTCACGATACAGTGTGACACAGAATCTTTAAGATTGCAGATAAACTGATGTCCAACAGATGCAACTGAAATTTTCCTAAAGAAAAAGAAATATTAAATATAATGTGAAATGCCATCAATTGATTGTGACTCCATATTCATGCACCTAAAAATTTTGGACATTCATTGCCACCCTCTGCCCATATCATATGGCAGAGTAGGTTCAATTAGAGCAAAAACTAAAAGGATGAAGTGACTATAATTGAATTAAATCATTTACCAGAACATTCCGACACTCTTGGTGTGAAGATCCTGCTGGAGGACAAGAGGTGCCTTCTCGAAAGTCATGCTGTCGCAGGGTTCCATCTTCACTAGCACTCCACACCACATTGGGATTCCCAATTTCAACCTGCAACATAGAAGGAATAAAGAAGCCAAGAGAAGTTGCAGGACACAGATTATATCCAACATTCACGTATTAATAATGATGCTTTTGATTTCCTTTAATTCAAGTAACATCTTAACATCCTGCCTTTTCAGGATTCTCGCTTTTCTTTTGGCCTAATTTTAGAGCTATTTTAGATCGAACAACTTACGGCCAATTTCTTGACTCTTCTAGTGTGACATTGATAAAGCGCTGATGGAGTAATAGCATTATCATTAAATCCACTCCCACTTAAGTGAGACAAATTAAATAGTCGAACCTGCCAGAAAGAAATTTATGAGCATCAGAGAATTAAAAAGGTATAGTTCCTAAACCTTTAATGTACCATAGCATTACTTCAGCATCTCCAGCTCCAGAGACCACAAGCTCATCAGAAGTTTCAGGTACGAACTTAGTACAGAATATATTTGCTGAATGTCCGGTGTCAATTGAATGTAAAAGTTTCCAATCAGAATAGTTCCAAATATTGATCTGCAAAATTCAATGCAGTTATATAGCAAACAAAAGTTAGTGTCATTTGCTTTACCAGTCCGCTTGCAATCTTTCAAGACCAAACTCATCAATCATGCCATGAATTACAAACTTCAAATTAGAAAATATAGCAGTACAGAATATATTTTCTTAATCCCAATGCAGCCGTCCCCACAAATGTATATTCCTGAGAAATTACTAGAACTCAAGAATTTCATCTGCAACCCACAGCAGCTATTAGTCATGTCAAGTGACAGATAATAAATATGAAATGGGCCTACCCGGGTATCATCTGACCCAGATATCAATAGTGAACCTTTGGAATTCCAAGCCACAGCATTAACACAACCATTATGACCCTGTTCAAACAGTGAGAAAAAGGGTACATGTCAAAAGACCACAAACAAATTTAGGGTAAATTTAATGTTATCTGTATATATATATATCACGGCCCCATGCTGCAATCTAAGGAGAACGGATGCCAGCCTCTGAAAGAAACCAATGCCTACCTCCTTTAGAAAGATACCTCTAATCAATACACATAAAATATAATACAGAAATGGTTCTAAAGATTCTTTTTCCCTCCATTTGGATAAAAGGAAAAACTCATTAAGAAAAGGAAGGTAGAAATAAGTGTAAAGGAGGATAAGAGGCCCTCAAGGACAAAATCGGCATTAAACAAAACAGATAACAGCAAAATCACAGAAACTTGACAACAAGGTGTACTTCCTTCTCTTAACAATTAGAGGAAGTAAGTTAAGATGCCTAATTCTTTCCATTATTATCCCATTCTAAATTTAATTATGACAAAATTCATAATAAAAAAAGTACTAAATCACTTGATAATGCCAACCCATAATCACCAAGCCAAAGTAGGTCTTGAGTATACCATAAAACAAGAAAGCAGAGTTGAAGACAGTAGAATCACTATGGCCAAAACAGTCTATACCCAGTAGGCTGAATTGCTCACCAAGTGTTGAAATGGTTGAAGACACCCTAGTTAATAATGCATGATATTGTGTTGAAATTGTTCTCAAAGTGACACGTTTGTTACTTTCAAATAGCAATATGTCTTACATAGATGGAACCTTCCCAGGATTCCCACTAGGGTTGTCCATTATGTAGTAGTAAATTTAACATCATACCAACCTCTAATTCTCTTTCTTGAGAAAGCCTTCTAATCAATGAGGAGTGCATCGGCAAACTGTGATTGATATCCTAAACAAGCAACAAAGGTTTTCTTTTAGTACTGCGACAGAGCAAAATCATACATTGCACAAGAAAAACACATGTATTCAAGCTAATCCATCAAAGCCATGTGCTAAATTTCCATAAACCACTAACTCTCTTCATATCAGTAATAATACAAGTTAACTTTGACACTTGGAGAATGAATAAAGCAGAAGAACCAACAGTCAGATGAATTTTACAGATTCTTCCAACCAAAAAAAGAAAATGACTCGAAAGATCAATAACTTATACTTATGATCATTAAAAAAAATCAGAACTCCCAATTATTCATATAATAGACCACCACTCTTAACGTCGATAGTACAATTCTGAAATTGTTTACAGCTATCAGAAGGACAGATTCTGATATGCAATGCATCTAGTTAACATTGGCAAGAAGTAAAACACCAACGCAACTGCCTGCGTGCTTTTCATGACAGGTATATGACTGGCAGGGCAGCAAGGCTAGCCTAGAAGCCCCAAGTTTCGAAGAGTGTATGTTCAGTTGTCTTTCATATCATGTTCATGCATACATCCAAAAGACATTGTAGTCAACATTTACCATCCACATAATTTTCTCCTTTGAGAAGCGTATCAGAGTCTGCTTCTGAGTACTGATCAAACACACGTTACTAAAGTGCGAACAGATGTGTTTGGCTCCATGCATAGTCAATTTACTACACCCTCCTCGATTCATACTGAGGGCAAAAAATTCGTACTCAACATCACTAACATCTCTTTCTTTCACTTAAAATTCTTACTAAATAGCCAAAATTTTACAGCAATTATTTTCTAACTTACCTACCTTTTACTGCTTAAAAAATATTTAAAAATAAATAACAAAAAAAAAATGAAAAGTATCAGCAGAGTCTGGATGCTTCAAGAACCAATACAGACACTCACTGCAGTTAACACCTTCCATTTTTTTTTCTTAATAAAGAATTTAAATGCATCTCTTTGATAGAGTTGGATAGAAATAATTCAAATGATCACCACCAACTACATCAAAATTTAAAACCTATACAGAAAAATAATATTCTCACAAAGCAGATAGCCAGAGCACTATCAGATAAAAACATATTATTGTGTCCATACATTTAAATCATCCACCTAGTTGCAAACTAAAATTTAAAAGATAATTTTCGCTTATTAAAACATTTTAAATTCATTGAAAAAAAAAAAAAAAAGAGAAAAATAAAGAAGAATACTAGTCGACTGTCGAGGTATCGGCTCTCAAGCAAGTTGTGTAAGTTGCCATCGTGAAAAGGAATCGACTCCATTGTTGAACCTCACAGAATTGAGAGAACGTGAAACTGAACTCGATCGAGTCCGATATCGCTATGACCAATTGCAGCAAAGGCGGTTTAATCCTCTGCACAAGGCATTCCAATGCTTCTGTACTTGGCTATCTTTATTACGTTTTAGCACCTTTTTAATGTTTTTTCTTTTTTTCTTTTCCCGTGTGGAGGGTTGTAGAAGGGGAATTAGTTTAAGCCACCTCCACCTCCTATTTTAACTAAGATTAATGAAGTAATTTTAATAATATAAAATGTTTTAATTAAAAATAGAGTGCTTGTAGAAGGTGGAAGCTTTGTTTATGTAGGGGAAGCAGTACTACTAGTAATAAGTAGCGCCCTCAATCCTTGGCACGTACAGGGCAAATCAACTGCTTTCTAATCGACAAAATAACTGACAGTGATCTGCTTCTGTGGGGTTTTGTTTGTGTACCGACAGCTGCAGTGGCGGTGTGTGTCAACTTTTGATTAGATAATGCGTGATGTACCCAACAAAACCCACTTTTTTGTTAATGGGCCAGCCCATTAAACTCAAGAGAGCAGAACAGGATAACTAGCCCAAGACCAAAATAACTTTTTTGGGAGCAATCCAGAAGTTCTGAAGTGGTTTTATTTTCAAGACGATGTCTGCTATTTAATCATATCAAGGAAGAAAATATTCTGATTGATATGTATACGGGAACAAAGAATAGGAAGCGAACAAAATTTTTCTTTATTATATAGGAGAAAATAGAACGTTGTCTCCAATATAATTGTTGGATAACTTGGAACTACATTGCAAGGGCCAGTAGGCCCAGCCCAGTAATGGCAGGAAGTCTAGCCTGTTAGTCACGGCAGGGGAACATTGGACCTCGAATGAAAACCCCTTAAAAATTCCAAAATGCAGTTTGAAAATTTTCTGTCATAGCTTTTTAACACTAAAATTTAAGTTGATGCAGGAAAACTTTGTATGAAACTAAAATAGAAGTGTTTGGCAAAATTCTAAATTATATTTAAAGAATTAATTCCATGTAATATTTGCAAAACAAGTAAAATAGTAGTTGTCTGTGTGGGGATATGCTTGTATGTGAATATAGATTGCAAAGAGAAACGATGGCTTTCTATCTAACCATTAATTAATCCAAATAATGATAAGAGATAAGTGGTTTCATGCATATTCCTTTTCCTCATGGATTGAGATTGGGGGTAAGTAAGTTAGGTAGGATTTCAATGTTGAAGCAAGTAAGGTGTATTCTGAGAGATGAGATGCTATAAATAGCAGGAGATAGGCGTTTTTGCACTTATGATTCGCACTCGCACTCGCAAATTAAATTGTTTGCATGCAAAATCTGACACAGTCAATCTTATTTGAGTTACAGTTGCACTGTAGAAGATTCTTTGTTTTGTTTTATACCTACCAACACCATGACTACTCTACGGTCACCACAACCACGCTCTGCCCTCTTTCATGCTTCCCTCCTCACTAATAATTCAACGCCGTGGTCCCCTCCGCCCTTATCACCACGCCATCGAGAAAAAAGAAAGCCAAACTTTTTCGTCAATGACAATAATCCATCCAAATTATTATAATTATTATTATAAATATGACATACTTAACAT
This sequence comes from Bauhinia variegata, assembly GCA_022379115.2. Taxonomy (NCBI): domain Eukaryota; kingdom Viridiplantae; phylum Streptophyta; class Magnoliopsida; order Fabales; family Fabaceae; genus Bauhinia; species Bauhinia variegata. The sequence goes on from CM039437.1 coordinate 17,316,641, forward strand.
CGCTTTCTCATATCATAAATGCGTGCTTGCGACGTAACTACACAGGCTAAAAGACACGGGCAACACCAACCCTATTCAATTACATCCATCCAACCAAAGAAAGATATCGTCCCATCTTCAACGCCAATTACAATACACACACACATGCACATACAATAATAATAACACAAATATCAGTGTTTCCCACAGACGAGTTACGTTACTGTACCCCATCGAGTGGAAATTTGTACGTGGGGGGCCCCTTCCGCAAGTTGCCTCGCCTTGTATCATAAAAGAGCATGAGAGCTTAACTAGTGAAATTTTGTACAACTGATAGATTAAACATGACAAAATTACAAAAAGAGTGAAACTGGGTCCCAAGAGGCGTGCGCACTAGCTCCACGGTCCGTCCTATTCTGGAATAATCCGTCCTCTCATTTAAAACAGCTCAGCTCATCCCACGCCCAACTGTGAGTGCTACTTTCTCTATACCCTAAGACATCAACTAATGATGCACACTTCCTTTATTGCTCCATAATATAATATAATATCACCTGCTTTCTTCACTTTCTTTAGACACAACAGAGATGAATTACGCCGGCCAAAGCAGTTGATTTCAACACATCACTGAGAAAAAGGCTTCGGCTTCCGAGAGTGGACTTCACACTCTCATTCCCCATCTATTAACAGCCAACACTACAACCTCCTTTGCTGTGTTTAAGTTCTAATAAAGAGGAAATCATCTCGTGCAAGTTTTCCTTGTTTATTCTGCAGACTCCGTTAACAACAGACGGTGGACGATAACCATTATTTAATACCACATACTACGTAAACTTATACCACGACTGCCAAACATACTCTAACTTACAAGGCATCGAGTCCGAGCTCTCTAGCCTTGACTTTCAAGGATTTCAAGCAGCGTATCGCTTCGTCAAGAAGCACAATTGGGTCCTTATCTTTTCCGCCAGGAATAATGCTCTGCAGAATACTCAGAACATCTCGTATCCTCTCCTTTCTCATCCTCTTACTGCCTGACAATGAACCCATTTCGCCTGACCCTCGACTATTACCGCTTGAACATCTTGATTCCGTATCATCTCCAATATCAAAGGGTCTGTTAAGATTCAGAGAACTGGCGGTGTCCATGAGTTGTATGTCAATATCATCCTTATCCGATAGCTTCCGCTTCTTTGATTTTCCAGCTGAACTAGCAACTTCTTCAGGGCTTTCCTCAAAAACTTCTCGGTTATCATGAGTGGTCATTGTACTAGGCGAATGCCCAGTGCTAGTAACTTCATCATCCTCAGTAGAGTAACCATCACTATCAGAGTAAAGCAATGCATTGATTTCTTCTGTGTCTTCGTGCATATCGCTTTGGACGTCTGTTCCCTGATTTTCATCAACTTGATCAGTAGAAGTTGGTCCAATTAGATTATTGAAGTCCTCTCTCCTGCCAGAAGGCCCATTTCCATTAAGATTGCTAGGACCACGCAGTTTGGAATGCCAAGAGGCAAGGCAGTCAGCTGGACTCCCAAACCCAGAACTATAAATGAAAGTTGTCTGAGTGCCCGACTGATCAATAACAAGAAAATGCTTCTGAGGGAAGCCGGATTCTCTATTGAGAGGTACCTCCTCCTTATAACCTTTCACATGGCCAGTAGGGAGCTTTTCCTCAACGGTTAAATTTGGAGAAGGCATAAATGCCTGTCGGAAGCGAGGCAAACAGTAAAACCAGCCATGAGGTTCATTAGAAGAATGGCCTAACTGCAAATGAGGTGGCTCAGAGGACGCATAAACTGGCGTTTTCTCATTTCCTGACGCCACACTAATGCCAGGGTTCATATATGCAGGAATACCATTTTGCTTCCTCATATCAAGGCGAGCACCAGAGGAACTCAAATTCGGTGATTGCCAATCAAAATGCAAATGTGGAATCCAGTTTCCACAATCGCCCCCCATTCAACTAGAAGAATCACCTATCATTAAAAAACAAATACCATAAAATCAACAATTAAAAGAACATACACTAGTCGTACCATTAGCAAAAAGCAAATACCAACAATGAATGATGCCAAACATACCTGAAGAAAACCGATTTCAGCACAAGAGCTATATATTACTTTTTTTAATTTTTTTTTCACGAACAAGCTAAAGAACTAAAACCACCAGCTTAATCGAAAGAGAGAGAGACAAAACAATTCTACGTGACAGGTTTGAGCAAATGACGAAAATATTCAGCCTGGAAAATACACAAAGATTAATATTAATATGTATTATCATTTACCAAAAAGAACATAATAAGAAATCAAAGAATATAAAAATATTGCTATTTGTCACAAACCTGGCATTCTCGGAGAGGTTGAAAGCATGCTATAACTCTAACTATTATGGTGGAGCTCCCAGCAATCCCATTTTCATGTTTTAATGCCCGAAATCTCGTTTTACTCGCTGCTTGGCACACCATAACTACTTTCCAACCCTTCAAAATGAAAGTACGGCAAATTTCCTGGGGACAGTGTATAACTCTCCGACACACTTGAGCGAACGAGGGTGATTTTCAGGATTGAAGGATGCACAAATGCAGTTATCAACAAGACTAGTTTACTCCGAGAAATAAAACGGCAAATGACCAATGGAAACTACAGCTAAATAGAGCAAGACTGGTAATACAACTATAGAAAGTTGAAGGGAAGAGTTCAAACAGACGGGCTTGCTATCCTTCAGCTGATCTGGCGGACATAGCAAGGTACAACGACAAAGAAATTGGATCCCATGGAAAACTTAGCAAGTAATTGAAGTCTGAGAAAATTGGAGGATTTTGTCAAAAGGTACAATTACAGAATCACTTTGCAATACAAGTTCAAGGAAATAGCTTTGCGAAAGACATCAACTGATAGACTAAGCCACCACCGCATGCTGTTGCACACTTATCCACAAAGAGAAATCCGTCACTATCCCTTCAATCAAAGGCAATGAATACCCTGCGAGAGAATTCTAACATAAGAGATCTTCACTACGAAAAGATCATTTGATTCATTTAAGAATGCGAACAAAACAAATGGAAAATATTTCCTTTCCCCAGGTCATATTTGTGGAACGAAACTTTTCCAGCTTGTATCATTAATAAGATTCCGCTCAATCTAGTATAAAATATTACCAAGGGGAACAAAAACACTAATATTCATTTAGAATATAGGCCGATTAAACATAGCATAAGAAAATCGACCATCTAGTTACCTTGAAATCACAGTGAGCACAAGGAATGAAAAAAAAAATAGCAAAACAAAAAAAAATTGCATCAAGTGCTCAGAAGAGTTCTCACAAAATAATTGAAGTCGAGCTCTGTATATAAACCTAGCAATAGAACTGGAAAGAGGTTTGCAATCAATTAATTATCCTGGGATGGATAAGGAAAACCAAAGCAGGAAACTTACCAGAGAAGAGATCCAATTGCAGGCGAATCCCAAATCAGAAGGCAGAGACGCAAATCACGGCAAGGTCGAAAAGGAGAAGAAGCTTTGGAGAGAGAGGACAAGAATGAGGCAGCAAGCGTGAATGGCTACAGTCAAAGTGGAAACTCTAACCCAGGCAGAAGAGAGCACGGGAGTTGAATTATATAGAAGAGACATTGACATGTATACCCTTAATTGAAGTGGACGAAATAATTAATTAATTAGAGAGAGAAAAAAGAGCGATACGTGCGTGTGAGTGTGAGCGTGCGCGGGAGAGAGGGGGGAGGAGTGCACGCAAGGCATAAGTGTGCAATGATGAAGCACACACAAAACATGGAGAGCGAGAGTAGCATTAGCAAAGCTCTCCTCACCGTGTGGGAAGGAGAGAGAGAGAGGTGGGTGGCCCCGTCGGTGGTTGTATCATTAGCACGAGCGAAGAGAACTTTTGGAGGGTCAGGGTCAGCGTCAGGGTCAATTAAATTAAAATTTGAAAACTTTGAGACTGTGAATGTGTGTTGTGTATTTGACCTGACCAGGTCCTGGAGTTGGGTTCGAACCCAACCACCCACTTTGGTTAGCCTGCTTGGCTTTGTCCCCGTTTCACTGGACGAATCTACATCCTCCCAACCGAAAATCCCATCATACGCTTATGCTTGCACACGTGAAATACCAATTATGACCTCCTCCCGAAACATAATGACGCTTCTGTTTGGAGTTGGGAGGGAGGCCCACTTTTTTTTTTTTTTTTACTCTTTTCATACCCAAAAATCAAAAAAATGTACACGCATCTCTAGTAACAGTCTCCGCATAGATCCATCATCCAATGGCTACGGACACAGGTGAAAGAAATGATAAGAAAGCTAATCGTGCTTTAAAGGATTGGGAAGTGGTTAACACATTCTCTACTTTACTCACGCGTTTTCCTTCCCCAAGTTTTTATTTTTAAAATTACGGAAAGTGTCTCAGGTAATACCCTGAAGGATTTCATTTATCAAATTAACTTGCGCTTCGTACATGAACACTCTGTCTATTCACGGTCGGTCACAAACTGTTCATTTGCTTCTTTATATATTCCTTTCCTCTTTTTTTTTTTTTTTGAGCTTCTTTATCTTCCTTTCAAAGCATAATATTTGTTGGTTCCCTACGATAAGCCATTATGATGGTCGAAGTCTTTGTTTTCTGAAATTTGAGGATGAAAGCTTAATCATTTTTTTTTTTGAAAAAAAAGGAATTTGCTTTGTATAATAAAGACCAATTTAATTATCCCCATAAAAAAATTAAAATCATGATACAAATACTAATAATGCAATTAGATTGATTACTTTTAAAAGTATTTTTGGTAAAAAAAATATATATATAAGTAAAAGTCTATTACTATTATATATTTATAAAAAAAAAAAACTCCAAAATCTGTATATTTCAAAAACACTTTAAACAAATCCAAAAAAAAAAAACTCTACTCTACTCTACTCTAGTGATCTAAACTCCTGGCAGTTAAAATTCCAAGTTTAAATTATTTATTTTAGCTTTTGGAATCAGTAAAATTAAGTTACCATCTATAGAATTTAGATTTGTTTGGTGAATTGTGTAATCTTATCTTAAAATATGGTACTAGAGTCTGTGGTAATACATGTAAGTTTAAGCCAACTAACTTTTTTCAACTGTGAGGTTATAGGTTAATTTGAGTGGTGTCAGTTGTTGGATTTATGAAATCATTTCGTGCTCTGCAGATAGACACGGACTCTTGTCTCTGCAAACTCTGACTGGCATATGTTCTTTTCAACTTAAACATCAAATGTTTTTTTTTTTATGCCAAGACCCATTTCTTTAAAAATCAAACATAAAGCTATTGAAGGTTTACAAGGCAAGATGATACAACACAGTGCTGCTATATATCAATGTTTAAGCATTTCACCGTAAAATCTTTCTGATCGGTATCCAAAGTTTTATGATGAACAATAATAATTTGTAGCTTGACCATTCAAAGCAGGAATTATACAGATTATTATTAAAAGCGGGGGACCCACTCATCGGCAAATGGTGGTAATAGTAAATGACTCTCAATAACTCATCACACTCCACCTGACAGAATGTATCTCTCGTTATTAACCATCGATGGCCTAGCTTTTAGAGCGTTTGGAGGGTAAAATGCTCAATAGAATATTAATAGCCATTGCTATGATACGGTAGCTCTTGGTCCCGCAACAGAGACTAAAATTATACTTTTGATTGATGTGATGTGATGTGATCTATGGATGTGCCTAAGCCATCAAAATAGTCATCAGTGCTTGGCCCATGCATTCGGGGGCTTAAGACTATTTGATTAACTCTCAATTAACCTCTCCGTTATTAATCAGCAAAGTAAAAGGAAATTAGAAAAGCCGTGCACACCCATCACTGAGGACATTTTGATGAATAGTTCATCCCATCAAAATGGACATTATGAACATGGAATGCAACTTTAGAATTGTTTCAACCATTAGTCATAGCTCATAATGGTGCTTAATTATATCTATGTATAAGTAAGACTACCCTAAGGTTGGGACTTTATTATATATACACTTAATTCTTTTAACTGATCTAAAGCATATATCTAACTAAAAATTTAAATTTTTTTTCTATTAATGACAAGAGAGAGAGGATGTATGACCTTGATAAAATTAATTAGTATGATGAGCTCTCGAGTTTGCTTCGTAACTTAACCATTGTCCCTGAAGGACAGAACAGACATGTAACCTCAGTTAATTAAAGTAAACGAAGAAATGAATTTACAATAAAACAAATGAAAAGCTAGACCACGTATAACATGCGAAGGGACAAGGTATGGTACCACCGTCCACTAAGAAAATACAAAAGAGTGCGACCCATGATTTTTATCACCTGAAAGAGATCGTGTGTACAGATAAGAGGATCCATGGGCACCCAATGACATATATAGGCGCTCTAAGCTTATTAAGTTGATTAATAATTAATCTGCACACTTGTTTGGAATGGGGGGAACAATAAACTAGTGAAATCAAGTCCCTCCCTTTCATCCCAATCCCATTGGGTCTAACCTTTTGGTGGCATTAAAACCACCACAACACGTCCCTGGCTAACTATTCAGATATCTGTAAAGCATCAATTAATTATTTTGCATAATGAAAAAGCTACTCTGATTTAGATAAGTTAGCGAATAAAATAAGTGCTTATTTGCACGTCTATGCGTTATTTTATCATCATGCTCACTTTATTTACCAAATTTCCTTTGTATATTGCACCTTTTGTTTTGGGTTGAATATTGTGTCATTAGCACAATAAGACACCAGTAATGACATGGGAATGGTGGGTGTGGACCACCCAAGTAATAACAAATATCCCCAAACTCTATTATTCCTCACTACCCGCCAAGAGTAGAGGTAGAGAAAGACAAAAAGATATTTTCTTTTTCTTGATGTCCCAAATTTTATTTTTATAAATTTATAATTAATCAAAATATTATAAAATAATACTATGAACATGTAAATTAAACTTTTTATTAATATATATCACATTTAAATAAATTTTATTAATATATACCAAATCCAAAATTATTTACCATCGTATATCATATTTTTTAAAAATCAGATAATAATGATACGACTTTCCAACACTATTTTTTCCTCTTAATAACTTTAAGGGGAAGTCGTACCATGATGGCGCGACTTCCCTTTTCTTTTCTTTTCTTTTTTATAATTTTTATATTATTTTTTTGTTTTAATAAATAAATAACATATAAATAAACATAACGGACTGATTAATTAATATGATTAAACCAAATAAATTATATAATTTATTAAATAAATAAATAGATTATAACTATAAATAATATATGAATATTTAATTAATTCGTAGATATTTGATGAAAAAGAAATAAGTTATTTTGTTTTTATAATAAAAATAAATAACTAATAAGTTGTGAGTCAATTAATGTAAATAAAATAAATTTAGTAATTGAAGAGTTTTTATAATATTGCAGGTTTGAGTAAACGAAAAAGCATATGTTAAGAGAAAAATTGATTATAATTTGTTTGTTATTCTTAAATGAGATTAATCTCATTTTTAAAAGTAGAAATATTTGTGTTTAAAATATAAAAATAAATAACTTTGTTTTTAAATATCTTGATAAGTTATTTAATATATGGATGATTAATGAAATATTTTGCTTTTTTATAAATAAATAAATTTTAATAATTAATTAATAGATAAAATACATTAAACAAAAGTAGGTTTTTGAATTGTTTCGGCCTTCAAGCTAAAATTGAGCCAATTCGTATCATTTGTAAGCTCACAAAGGACCAATATATAAGTCTTGATAATAAGAGATGCTATAATATACTAAAATTACTTAGGTTGGATATAATGTGACTGTAAAGTAAAGTGTATTGTTGAGATAAAGCATAATGCAAAAAATTTCATCTTCACTAGAGTGTATCATATTTTTCAGGAATTATAAAATAATTACACAAATTTCACAACCATATTTTGAACAATGTTGAGGACAAAAGATTTTTTTGCCTTCTTAACGTAAATATTTATTATTTTTTATGTTTTCAAATTTTAATTAATTTTTAATAATTTATAAAATATTAAAAATAATTTAAATTTTTATATACCGTATAACTTTTAAATTTATTAATATACTAAATCATTTTTATTTATATATTAAAACAATAAATAATATAAAAAATATTAAAAAAATGGTGCGACTTTCCTTTCATATCAAAAGTTGTATCGTAATAACAAGACGACTTGTGATATTAATAATATATAAGTCGTATTATCATCCTAAAACTTTTTAAAAAATATGATATATACTAATAAATGTTTTTATATTTTCTACATATTAATAAAAAAAATAAAAAATAACATATATAAGTAAATAAGCCGTAAGTTGAGTTGTTTATTAAAATTGTTTTTTATTTTTTATCGATGGGGACAGAAAATTTGCCGTACAGAGAAGGGGTATCATGGCATGCAAGACGCCAAAACATAACAGTACACTTGCGATTAAGGTTGTATTTTGTTAGTGGATCTGTCATAATCTGTTACATGTCAGTATGAATGGAAAAAATGACGTAAGCTTAAATTTAACTTGATTTTTTGAAAGCCTTCTGTCATCATCTTTATTTTTCTTGAGAATTCCCCGTGTTAATGTGATGCCAGCAGCATCATTTTATAGGAATTAAATTCCCGATTTTTAATAATCACGAAATGTATACATTTATAGTTATTTATTCAAGGTCTTCCATTGACAATGCTAATAAGACAGATGAGGGTTCAAAGTTTAAATAAACTATCGTTTCATTCCTCGCAATTTGCCTAGTGTTCTAGTAAAATAAAAATTATGATAAAATTGTGGTCATCACTTTATCTTTTTTTTTTTTAGAACTAAAATTTAATCCCATTTAGTATTGGTTGAGTATTCGAAAACTTATCCTTATTTGATTTTAATTTAGACCAAGACTATCGACAGAATTAAAATGGTCAATTATGCAGAGATATTCGCACGGGAAGGGATGTTTCACCGAATCAATTATTTTTCTAAGATTTGAACTCTGGAACTATAATTTGTTAAATAAGAAAAAAAAAAGAAAAAAGATCTGGTATGTTTAAGAGGGTGAGGGAAGAAAAGGGAGACGCGGTAAACAAGGATTAGAAAAGAAAGGGATTTTGTTTGTTTTAATTATGGGTTAGTTAATTAATTAGCCGTACATGGATTTCCATGTTTTATGCCACTAGTGTTTGTATTTATCTTTCTAACGCAAAACACCTCCACGATCGCACCTAAACTAATTGTGGTGCGGGCCATAAATTAAAGAAATAACAATACTCATAACTAGGGGCATTGACTCATACCAGTTGCCAGTTGCCAGTTGCCATTGACTCACCTAACAAAAAAATACCTTTAATTTTTCCCTCTTTGCCGGCATCACATAGTATTTTGTTACACTAATACAAAAGTGTCACCGTTATATTTTACATAATTGATAAAAAAAATGAATTGATTAATCAATAAATATATCCAATAGAAGAAAACCAAAAATAAAAGCAGGAAAGAGGGAGCTTTTGTTTAGAGAAAGGCAATTAATTAATTAATTGAGATGTACTGTGGGGGAGCGCGGGACACGAGACCACGGAGCCATTTGGTTGTGGATTCTCCAACAAAAACAACCACGCTCGGAAAGCTAAAAACACACGATACCTCTCCCACCGTGCCGCACTAAAAGCTTGCTTTTTTTTTTTTAATATAAAATAAAATACCCACGAGGCAATGCAAAGTTAGACCAAAAGTCCTCTTCCTTCTTCTGTGTCTCTATAAGCTAAATACAACCGAGCCCACTTTCTAAAACTTTTTTTAATGCACACATTTCCTTTTCCCCTAAAGGAAAAAAAAAAAGGTTGATTACAACTTTCAACCCCTCTTCCTATATTATTATCTTACAGAAGATATGATTTTCACCAACTTTTTTCTTTTAACGGGAATGTATGGAAGCAGTTCAAAATGGATATATAGATTGAGCAATTATTTCATCACGGTAAGGCTGGCTTCGATATTAATAATTTCCATCGTAAAAACACGTGCGACCGCGACTGCGACCACCATGCTCATATATAATATCCACCATAATGTCTTGGTTGAAAATTGATATATCAATACATATTTTATTCATTTGGTAGATGGCTTTGCTTGAATATGAGAGCAACATACGTACATACATACATACGAGTAGGTCGTTGTGCCTTAGAAACAAAGGAAAGGCAAAAATAACCCGAAATGTGTTCAAACACACTATGCTTTCGGGGTAGTGATGACCAAAGACTTCTTTCTAATGAGTTGCCCCGTGCGCCTGCGTCGTCGAAGGAAGGCACTATTATTAATTTACCTTTAATTCCACCCTTGATCTTTTAAATCAAAACTTGGTTCCAAGTGGGGTTTAACTTTCTAATTTTAACCGCTGTTCCAAAGTCAAAATTATCCACCTGTAATAGTAATATAATTATCAATATTGACTTTGGACTTTGGAAAGAATAGTACTACACCAGACTAGACTACCTTTTATTAAGAATAAAATAAAACATCTAACACTAACTAAGAGGTTGGGTCCCCGAGAATGGTGTTTTTTCTTTGTTATAAGTTTATATTATCTTTTATTCACTTAAAAATATCTATATATTAATATTAAAAGCATAGATGATGACTCTCCTACCTCGCCTTGCTAGATCTTTGAATCCCTCTCTCGAAATCTTTTATCCACACCGATACTCAATATCACTTATTTTAGGTTTTATACAAAGTGTGAGATATATAGGAACGAATTAACTCGAGCTGTGCAATTGACCAACTTATGATAACTTAAAATATATTCACTCTTTCTTTTTTGGTCCGTAATTTATACATTGTAAGAACAATTTGCGGAATGAGACAACGTATTAATCAATTCGGCAACCACATATTCTCAACTTAAACGACATCTTATAGTTTATGTTGGACACTTTAATTTAATTATATTTATCCTATATCCCATTTGGACATTTATTTACTGCTAACATTTTAGCTAACGCATCGCTGTTGAAAAGATAACCAGCTTTTTATTTTTGGTTTAACAATCCAGTTGAGTCTAAACAAGTCTCAGAACCCAAAAAAATGTATGATAAAATTTGTTGTTAATAATAAGATTCGAACTGATGTTGTTGTAAGATATTAATATATAATTGGAGCAATCTCTTTGGACAAATAAATCTCTTTGTAGACGGAGGAGCACAGCTTCAGCAGCTTAATTAGGGCAACTTGCAGGCGGAGAAGGAGCCACCCCTGCCGGGTTAAAACCGTAATTTACCGTACTGCTGGAACATAATTGATTATCGTACATTACAATAATTTTACTACCAATGTTACTTTATTCCGTAAGCTTTAAAATAAAATAATAACCCCCCTATCCTGTTATCCTAACATTATTAAATTAAGGAAAGAAACAAGCAGTACTAATTAAAAAATTTGGAAGAAAATCTTGCAATTCCCGACCGCGAAATCTCCGGCACAGTGAGAAACAGCAGACTTATAGTTGAAAAAAGGCTCACACGCGAATTCACATCCTTTAATTAACACGCCGTCTTATCTTTTGACACCATTCTTCTCAGAATTTAGTATTCTACTTCCAACGCGCTTCTTGTCCTCGAATACCACCCGTCAGATTACCATCAATGGTGGTTTCTGGCACGCGTGGCAAGATCAGCCGAGGAAGGGAAATTATCAATCAATTTTCTTAAAATAAAAAAATAAGAGAAGAAATGATGAGCGTGAAAAGGGGTGTGGGTGTGCTACTGCAATCTGCATCGATGCGCATCGCATCACCGTCGGGATTGTATAGTTAGAGAGATGGCGCATGCATTGGCGCACGCTTCGGCTCGTGGTTCCATGAGGCTGTGATCTGATCTGATCTGATCTGGGGTCAAACCATAGTTAAATGGGCTAACCATAACCATGCACGCAGCACGCGAGGTGTCTCTCTGTCTTTTCTCATAGGTCCAGAGGACTAGGTTTACTAATCCCATTACCATCCAATGGATGATCGACATGTCTTGGCAAGCGGGGTCCACACATCAGCTACTATTGCGGAGGCGTAGCCGCCAGTGGCGTGCTTTCTCTTTCTGGCGTCTGTTAATTGTAGTTACTTAACCACCCTTTCCTAAATCTTTCAGCCGGGGCCTCAACTTTGCCCTATTCTGTCTACACGCTCGTTTGACCAAAATTTTCTTAGTCTTCATCCCCTGCTCTACTCACAAACAATGTAACTCAGTTTCAAGAATTAATATTTTCCTCATCATCTGATTTATTTTGATTAAAATTTTACAACGTATTTCTATAACTCATTGAATTGAAAGTCTATTTTTGAAATATCTTCTTAGTTATATTGATGTATTATATCAGTAGTTTTTCTTCCACATATATTGTATCAAGAATTTATTGTAGATTATTAACGTAACAATTTAATTATATTTTTATCTCCTTCTTTAATCTTAATTAGCATGTGTTTTCACATTGTGTGGGTAAAAATTAATTTCAAAAATAGAAAAAAATGAAAACATTTGTCACCCAAAGAAAAAACCAACGTGGCTTAATAAAAAAGGGTTATGTGTTCCATAAGTATTGAGAGGTGACCAACTATATTGATATGGGATAGTGTTAAGTTTTATAAAAGTTGGGGCAGTTGAAGGAAATTAAATTACGATGCAAGAAAGAAATGGGGTAAATAGCAAAAATTGACCGGGCGTGGGGTCGATTTATGCGCAGGCGAAGTACCGAGAGTACCGTAATCAAGGTACCCCGATAGCAGTGAAGCAGGAGGAAGGTGGCAGCGGTGATGGAATAGATTCTCATTTCCCACTCACTAGTCAACCACTAATCGATTGGCGTTGCCACGAAATGAAATAACTCTTTTCATTTTTTAATTAAATGAAAGTTTCAAGAGATTCTAATTTTTTTCCTGCACATCCTTTGTGTTTATTTTTGAAAGAAACCTTTTTGAGTCTCATCCTTAGTTTTTATAGGATAGAAATGGGCTCAAAAAGTTTTTAGTTTGGGCTATGAAGTTTGAGCATCAAAATACTGAGGGGTTCACTAAGAGAGAGGCTCAAAAGATATTGGGTCTGTGTTACTTTAGTAGTGGAAAGGCTTTAATTAAAAGCAGAATGTACAACTAACTGTACGGTGGCAGCTGGGCTAGTTGTAGGCTTAGCATGCATTTGTGATGTTCCGCGCGGAGATGTGAGTTGGGTTGATTGATTAAGTTATGAATGATAAAAAAAATAAGAAAGTCATCAATGAACATGAAAAACAGAAAATTAAATGAGTACAACTAAATCCTTATAGGTTTGCAACAAGTAAATATCATCATTACCGTGATTTCTCTAGTTATTACAAAGCTGAGTAAGAATACCAACAAGTAGTAATGCATGAAACGCTTGATCAAATTCGTTGCAATTGCCAGAGTCAATATGCCGTTTTTCATAGCATGAAAGGATCTGATAGGTATTGGGTCCAATCCAAAAGTATGGCCCTTCTCTTCCTTCTTCACAGTTTATTTATAATCATATTGGGTTCACTTTTTTATTGTGTAAATAGTATACATGCAACCACTACAAGCCCAACGAATATCCATCCGTCTTGTTGTTTTTTCACTGAAAACTTTCAAACCGATAAAACTCGTGCTATGTTTTCATAATAGCTACATCTTTGAGGCTTAAATTCAACATTTCCGATTAAGCTAAAACATTATTGCACGTAGTTGTATGAATATCTGTCACATTGTAGCCAATACCTGCATTGGAGATGAAAGGTTGCCTGCCATAAAGCATGGACACGGGCGAAAATAGAACTTAGATCGGATACTCCCTATGCTATGTGTAAAGGCATCATAATGGATTTGGAGGGATTGTGGCCATGGAAGGTCCCCGTATTATTGCCCTTTCCAATATTCCATCGTAAACCAATTAATTTCACAACACAATGTGATTTCCAATAAGTCTTAGTATCAAATAATTTATTTATTTGCAAAATGAATTCAATTCAAAATTTTATCGTCCAACAAAATCTTGGAGTGGATTCAAACTCTTTAACTTTCTCAAATCATTCAACCCAAAATAATAAAATGTTAGATTCCCTTGAATGTAAAAATAAAATTGTTATCTAGAACGTAATATAACTATAAGATATCCATGTTGCATAACGGTGCGCAAACCAAAGTATAAATGGCCGAACAACATCTCTAAAAATTAATCGAACCCTTCTTCCCTGTTGTGGTTGGTAACAGAGGGAAACGCGGTTGAAAGGTAAATTTAACGGTCTAAGCAGCCACGTCATTGAAAGAGAAAAAAAGGTCCCAGATCAGATTCTAAGCATGCACGTGGTCAAACTGTCAAACCAATCTCAGCAAACTAGGATCTGCTCTAATCAGTGACACTTTTTTTTTTTTTTTTTTTTGAAAATACACACTATATGAATAGTTAATGAAATAATATTAATGAGATATAGACACAAAAATAAATATTGCCCGCAAATATATCTGCCCCCTCTGTTTACTCCTCAGTTGTTCAACAGATGAAAAAACATGACTGTGCTCTAAAGCTGTTAAGAGGTCTAATATTTAACAGCTGGCGACTGCTCAGTTGCCGATAAGATAAGAGAGCATGAAGTATGTTAAATTCCCTTCCTTTATGGCTGTCTCGTCTCGTCTTCCAAGTCCCAACCACGACATGACCCACCCTTGTATTCTTAGTAATCCATTATGCTCAGTTTTTTCTTCCCTTTCCTTTTATCTCTTTGTGCCTCCTTGTTTACCATTCCTTTGAGGGGCCGCATTCCATAAAGCACACAATCTCCATTTAAGAAAAGCATACTATACATATAAGTGATGGTGAAATTCCCAACCCACATTACATTACTATGATGATAGCTCTACTCCACAGGTTCTGTTTAGCTTCCTCCTTTTAGCATCAGGGCTATTATGTGAAGAATTAGCACATGATCCACCATTTGTCTCGTCGCTTTTATAGCTGAAGCATGCGGCATCCAACACCCCTATGGGGCTTTGGGGAACAGAAAGGACAGAAGAAGCACTTGTAGCATAGCCACTTCTTGATGACAACTCGCGTATCAGTTTAATGCACTTCAGGACTCTCTCCTGCAAAAACAGTGTTTACAGTGTAAAAATTGATTGAACTCACTGAATGTGATCAAATCGGAATGATGAAAGTAAAACAAAAAACCATCATTAATATTTTGTTTGTTTTTGTTATTGGACCACCATCTTTACCTTTTCTACAAGATGAATGAGAACAGAAACTGCTTTCTCCGTGTTAACTGTTTGGGTTTCCCCCACAACAGATATTGCCACTGCTGCTGCAATTTCTGATGGCATGAATTCCATAAAGTCCATCCCTGCATTCAATTCCCAACCACCAAATTATTATCTTTTTGTTCCTTGCTACCATAGGTGCTATTGCGGCATGAAGTGGCTATAGCAGCTTGAAATAACCCAGTATGTGGAATAGAGTTTGCATAAAGATACCTCTTGCTGTACTCAAGATAAGTTGGATGGATCGCAAAACTGAAGTTCTTGGAGTAATTTGATCATGGTTGATCTTGCAGAGGAAATAGTCTATGAAGGAAAAAGGAGTAATGGTCTGCATTCTCCATCTCAGGGTACTCAATACCACAAGCTCCATTCTTTGTATTGTTCTAGCTTCAAACACAAACTTTGATTCACCCACCTAACTTAAAACAATCATCAGCACATCTAGAAGCAAGGCATTAACTCAATTAAGTAGCGAGCATCCATATTAAGTATTTTTACCTGCAGATCAACAACCAGAGGAACCTCAGTCTCCTCTACTTTGGCTGCCAGAGATAAGCATGCCACGGCCAATAATTGCATTGTCCAAGCTTTCCCCTTCTGCGGATGGAAAAGCTAGATCAAAATCAATGCAGATGAGATGCCAAGAAAATTAGTTTATTTTTCTCCTCATTACTTCACTTACTGGTAATTCATATGCAGAAAGGAAGCGATCTAAGTAGTTTATGGATAGATATCCACAGAGTGCTCCGAAACCGAAATGAGCTCGAACCTGTCAAACAGCTTTATTCGTTAAGATCAAACCGAACAGTAGAATAGACCAATAATAAGAATCCCCAGCTAAGTAGAATCCGATTTGTGAGAGCAAAAACGACAAGTCACCCAGTTTCAAACATATAAAAAATGGAAGGGATCACCACGAAACACAATCTAAACCAGCATCAGCTTTTACATCAAGCAAAAGAATCCCATCCAATCGATTTCAAATCTCAAGAAAAATTCATAGATTTTAATCAAACAGCTTAAATTTATTAATGGAATGATCATCAACAACGAAAATGGAGCATGAAACTGTTGCGATGATTCATTTATGTGAAAAAGTCCAAATAAAATGGTTGTGTTTGCATAAAGACGGTTTTTTGTGGTTCAGATTTCTCAGACCAGCAAAAGCAAAAGTAAGCATTTCAGAAACACCCGTCCCAGGAAACAGTCGACGACCATAAAGACTCACTCAAGCAAAATACATAAATATCCATGCTTGACAAGCAGATTAAACTTTGAACTCACTAGAAGAAAGCAGAAAAAAATCACACGCAGTATTGAACCCACCTTCTCTATCCAATCAATGGCCTCCTTTCTGGCCCCAAAGTCCAAATCCCCATTCCGTAGCCTATTCAAGTAATCGGCACCAGGCAAGTGTTGGCCTTCCTTTTCTACCATTAGCGCCAAACACTCATCACTCTGCAATGGCAAGCGATATGGGTCATCAAAGTACTGGTTTTGATTATAGAACCGATGATATATATGGTTCCATGTATCCTCGAACTGCTCCATCACACCCCCATATTCGTTATCATCGAAAATGCTGTTGTCTTCTGCACAGAGAAGGCTTGACACACAATCAAAACTGGGTGCCATTGCAGGAACTTACGCAACCTCTCACTTGATGGAAATCCAATCAAATAAAACAAGCACCGTAAAAAAAAAGAGAGCTTTGAGATTTATAGATTGAGTCTTTTAGACAGAATAGATTTAGAGATCTTTTATCAAATGATTAAAGAACAAATGTGAATCTGTTGAAATAAGAACAAAAACACTATAGAGCAAGGAAATGTGCTTTTATTTCTCTCTCTGTCTCACTCTCTCTCTCCCCCTACTCTTTCAAAGTTGGGCTGAAAAGACTGCCGCAGGAGAGGGCCTTATGAAGGGAAGGAACGCCTCTTTTTAGGGTAAAGGCAGAGTGAGAGAGAGAGAGGGGGGTGGTGGGGCTGGGGACAGAGAGACCTGTAGTGTAGTCTCTGTATGAGAATCAAGAGGATTTGAGCGTGAAAATCATAGAAATTGAACTTAAGGGCAATTGCCACTTTGTTATATCCATGCAACAGAGGATCAAGAAAAAATGTTTATAATTTTTAGTTGAAAAAAATGTGTCTTAATAGACTCATGGACTGAAAAAAGAAAATAAGGTTCTAGTAATGCGTATTAAATATTGACCCGAGCAGAAATTAAATGAATTTAATCAGGCACACGCACCAATTTGTAATTGAGTTGTGACAAATTAGCGTAATCCATTTCCTTCATCCAACCATTTTATTTAATAGAAAAATTTTCAAAATCTCCAAATATACAGAACTGTTGACGATGCAATGCGTAAATCCGTCTAATAAATTGCAAAATTTTCCTCAGATATCCTTCATTTGCCTATATAAAGATTTATAAGAATATGAATATACTGAGTAGAAATTTAGAATTGAAGAAAATTGAAGGACTAACTTTTTTTACCCATGTATTAAATATTAATATTAACAATGAGGAGGAAAAAGTAAATGTGGAGAGGGAAAGAGGAAGCAATGGGACGTGAAGTGTGTCGTGTTCTCCCGTGGTGACGCGTGTACTTGGCTGACATTGGCTGATGACTGGAAGCGTCCGTTTCGTTCTCTAGTGCCTGGACCCCTTAGCTGTCAATTCCCTCCGCTCGCTTTACCCGCCAAATCAAACTCGATTTATTTACCAAAAGGGAAAGAAAAATATACGCTGAGCTCAACACATAAATTTCCATGAATTTGTATTCTTACATAAAAATATTTTTATTTTTCTTTCAATCTGCTGTTTAGTCATGCTTTAATTACATAAATAATATATTTTTTTAATTTTCTTCAACTGTCTCTTAACTCTTATTACCTTAAATACAATTCTTTTAAGTTTTGCATAGAAGGTTAATCTCGATAAGGACAAGTATTCATATTTTAGTGTCCAAACAGTATATTTGATAAAACAGAAATATAATTCTTTACCCTTTTAAATTATTAAATATTTTTTCTATTTTTTCCCTGGTTTAAAAAATTGCTCTAATTTTCCTATATATCCAACGAAAAAGCATTTTACTCGTGACTAAATCATTAAATTCCAAAATAAGTTTTTTGAGGTTGTCAATCAAATTAAAATTCTTGGTCGATCATATTTTGGTACTGAGATTGAGGCTTAATTTTAGTTTCAAATTCAAGAGCTGCTGTTAGAATGTTTTACTTTTCAAAGTTTCTAAGTAGCTGCGGCTCAACGTGCTTTCGATATTAAGGGCACGCATTGTTTTAGTCCATTGAATTAGGTTGGTTTATCAAAGTTTTATACGTTCAATCCATCGTTCCGATGCTATGCTGCATTTTCATCTCTAATATTTTATCTAATTGTATTATTCTAATTATGAGCAGACTATAATTAATGGATGTCTACTTGCCAAAAAAAATAATTAATGAATAGACATTGACAATTAATTATTGAAGAAAAATTATAAAGTTATCATTTTGATTCATCGAGACAAATGTTATTAGAGATTACGAGTTTTTTAAACAATAATTTATATCTACAAATGTTGTTAGGATTTTAATATTTTCCGTTATTATATAAATATAATTAAATTTAAAATATGACGAAATGGGATTAAAACCCAAAATGTCAAACTTTTTAAAAAAATGTTAACTTTTATCATTTTTTTTTAATATTTACGAATTACCCAATTGACATATCAGAAGAGTGTAATTCTGTCATTACCTCGAAGAAGAAAATGGCAGTGCTCTTTATTGGCATCGGCATTCGCGCACATCGTTGAATAGTATATGGTCCTATCTTTATAGTGGCCAGTGGGCAGATAATTTGTGTATAACTATTATCATCGTGACTTTTAAGCCATTGCGCAGCTTCACACTAGTGATGTAACATCGAGTCCTCTCCTCCTCCCCAAATCACAAGAAATAAATGCATTGTATTTAGTGACTGAAAAAGATAAAAGAAATTTGCAATAAAGCTTCACACAACAGGCAAGATTTGATAAGAGTTTAATTTTTAATTTAATTATGTATATAAAAAAAATATATTCATTAATTATCAATTGATAGATATTCATAAATTATATTAAAAAATCTAATAATAAATAGAAATTATAAAGTCTTCGTCAAAATCAGCCAAATCATTATCATCCACGTTGGAAAAACTAAAGTGTTGTCTTTTATGTCTGGCCATTGCCCATACAATATAATCGCAAAAGAGATGCACTTTTGCTCTTTCTTTCATTTTTTTTTTCTTAAAAAAAAACAATTCACTTTTAGGAGCGTCACCTTTTTCCGGGGTTGTGTCAATCAACAGAGGTTTACAAGTACAAAATTGGTGTTAGCAAGAAGCATTGACTAATTGAGTGTAGGACCTCGGTTTATCTTCCTAATTGGGTGATTAACAATTGACAAGGATGATTACAAGGCCATTTACTAACTTGACAACAACTATAATGTACGGAAACATGATTTGCTTGTAATCAATTGTGTTACAATCACTAATATAATAGTTTGTGAACTATTAATTTAAATGAAATCATTAATTAATTATATAATTATACTTATCAGTCCACAAATTGTTACACTGCAATCAATTATGCATTATCTCAAGTAAATCTGTCATGTTCCGATTGTATATTTTCCTTAGTTTGGCTTTAAAACAATGCTGATTGCAGCATTGTGAAGTTGCTAATTCCAATTCTCTAAAGTAACTTGTAAATGGAATAGATAAACATGAAACACGGTGTGTTTCTCGCAATATCAATCACGACATTCACACATGATGTATCATTTTTTCCTTGGTAATGTCGTTTTGGTGTCCTTTTTCTTTGATGGAAAGCGGTCGGGGCTTTCAACCATGGAAATTTGCGAAGGGATTAAAAGAGTAGTCTGTCTGAATATTTATTGACCTGAGATAAAATGAATACAATTTTGCGAACAAAGTTGGTCCAATATGTTCTGGTTTTGTATCCTTCAATTGGATCCCCCTCGACTAGGAGTTGTTCCTCTCAATAGTTTTCCCTTTTCCATATTGTAATTTTTAGGCAAAGTAATTTCTTGGGTTGGGTTAAGAATAGATAATACAATAAAGGAACACGCATTTCATCGCAGATGTTGAATTTGTCAATAAACTACGATAAACTCGTAAAAATTAAAAACAGCAAAATTTTACTTGTTAAATCACATCATTTAATCGAATATAATAAGCTATTTTATTTTTCTTTCTTTGGTAAATAATTAATTGGTATGATTGTCCATCACATGTCGAAGCTATTTTTCGGTCTCAATGTTAAGGTTGTACTTGTTAATCTGTTTCTTCATCTCTTTTATGAAAGGAAGAAGAAAAAAAAAAATCAACAGATACAATTTTGACTCTTTTGTAGTCGGTAATGAGTTGAATTATGATCAATTGACCACAACGATATAATGTTGAAAACTTGGACCAATAGTTTCTCGATATCCCTTCAAATTCGAACACCCGAGTCTTACAAATATGTCTTTTTACTTAAGATGCCCTGTTTTATAGCCGTTTGACCACGTTTCATCATTCTGTTCTGGATGACCAATAATGAGCAAAATCAATGGTAAACAAAAACTGGGTTTGAATTGGACCGCGAAGGCAAAACCAAACCGTTATGACTATGAGCAAAATCAATTTTAACTTAGGATGCCAGTTTCTTGGATTCAATAAGCAAGAACCAGACGTGCTTAAGCATAGATTTTCCAAAAGAGACTTTAGGACACAAATTCCTAATCCTTTTGCAATATATCTAACTTTGAAATCTTTTTTTTTTTTTTTCTCGTTAAAATTGAACTTTTATATCTGCTTTTGCAGTTTCCCTCTCATTGGCCAACCATCAAACGGTTGCTTATCAGTCTATGTGCAAATTTCGAAGTCTATATATGTTATTGTTAGCAGCCCTTCTTTATTTTATTTTAAGTAAGAAGCACGAGTGTGGGTGATGGGGAGGCCCCTCTTCCTAAGACTTTATTTATGGTCCAAAAAAGAGAGTCTTGTTCACTGTTTGAGATCCGAGCTTAACAGAGTGTCACTCATCCTCTTGATATTTTTTTAACTCCTCGTCTCTTCCCCTAATACTTTTATGTTATCTTCTCTGCATATGCACTGTTACATACCCGAGGTCTGCTCAGTCAAATTAATGTTAGCCATATGACATGACATCTTTCTTAAGTCTCGTATTTTTACTATTTCATGATTGCTGACTCACACCATTCAGAGTTCTCTTTGATATGAATCGCCCTTCTGTGTGAATGTCTAGTTCTCACGTATAAAGTTTTATGCTTACTCTTTATAAAATTTTATGTTAAAAAATTTAAGAATATTGTGAATATGTTGCAGGTACCAAGTGGGTTAGATAAGTATTAATTCCCATTAAGGAAGCATTAATGTAAATTCGGGAATGTGTAAACATAGCAATTAAGTGGATCACAATAGATTATTTGTTTTCGCATTAAACAATTGAAATTCAACCACTTGAAGCAAAGTCCTTGAGATTCACTACAACATTAAACTAGCTACCATCCCCTATTCTATTCTCATCAAAAGATAAAGAAAGGATAGCTAGCCTATTGCTAAAGTATTAACAGAAGAAGGAGACTAGGAATTTGATTTAATAGGGAAAAAAAAAAATACTCAGTCTAAAGGATATTAGTTTATGAAATAAAGAAAAAAGGGAAAGAGTTCTAAATGGTGATATATAAGGATGCAATTTATGAAACCAACCCAACCCAAGGCGGGTGGTATGCCACTGCCTCGCAAGCATCCGCAACATCCGCCGTATCTTCTGTGTCTCCACGACAAACCCAGTACTAGATTAAAACACAACCACACCCTTATTTTATTATTTAATAATAGTAAAACAGGTTTTATTTCAAGAATAAAGACTTATCTTATTTCAATAGTATCAATAAAATCAATATAATGATGGTCAAGATTTTTAATACTCTACTCACATATATTGAGCCATATCTTTTATTTAATTTCTTGACACACGTTACACTTTTTTTTGATTGATTTAGGTTTGTATCCGCATACCACTACCCACACATTGCGTGCCAACATAATTTAGTTACCTTATAAAATGAGTAATTAAATAGAATAAATATTCAAATCTCTCTCTGAAAAATATCTAGAAATAAATAAGGAGTCCCACGTGGACCGAGGTTGGGTCCACGGGTCCCCGTCTCTCTAGCATCTTTGAGTCTAACTACCAAATAGTGATGTCGTCTTAGTTGTGTCTCTTGGTTAAGTGATGATCAACATTCTTAATTGAAAGGGTATTACTGAAAATACCCTTGATTGAAGAAAGTGTATGTTTTAAAATATAATATAAAAAAAAGAGTAGGTAAGAAAAATAAAAGAATACCTTGAGCACTCTCCTAATTGAAATTTGCCAATCCTAGTTAGTAAAAGTATAATATGAACTGGCAAAGGAAAAGTTGAGCTGGCAAAGGCTTTGTCTTGGCTCAAGCACTGTCTTTATCAGAGAAATCCATACAAGGAAAGCCATATGGGTAATGGGGACCATATGCTTGGGGAAAAGAGTTAAGCCATTGTAATATCATATTAATAATTAATTTTATTTTAAAAATTTAAATTATACAAAATTTATAATAAATTTTATATTTAATATATTTTTGTATATGATTTTTTTTTAACGAAAGTAATACATATTTATTTATATTTTATGTTGAAATTATATTTAATTATAATTTATTAAGAAAAAAATAATAAAAAATTTAAACCCGACCATAAAATTATAAAAGTTTTAATATTATATTAAAAATTAATTTAATCTGTTAAAAAAAGTAAATAATAAATTTTATACTTAACAGACCGAAAGAGATTGTTTCACACTTTGGCAACCCAAATTTCTTGTCCCTTCTTAAATTAATAATCTCTCTTGCTTTGATTTTGCATTAGTCAAATCAAATCCGCACTCACTGTGGAATGGACGGTGCGGGATGCTTGATTGCTCAATAATGCCAAATGAAGATCCATGAAGGAACTTGAGAAACAAAGTGTCATGGTAACCAGCAAGGCGTGGAACTTGTGTGCCTGGCTCAACCAATAAAACTCAAACACGTGTGGACACATATGCGCAAGCAACTGTACTAGCTAAATGAGCCAACCAGACACTCAACTCTCTGTCTTCACTATATTATCTTGCCAACGTATCTAGTCTCGAACTCAATAGTTATCTGTCTTTGTAAAAGTCTGTGTCTAATGATGTTTGATGCGCTCTTGGTATTGCCTTCCAATTGCTACCCTTAGCTATTGGTGGTGTCTGTGATAAGTAAATATAAATTAAACAAACCAATTGTGTTCCCTTAATTATTTTCACCCAAGATCTTATCAGAATTCAATGATTAATTAGTCGATCGGTTCTTGACAATAAGCAGAAGATAAATAATATATATATTATTAGCAGAGGTTTTTGGTGTCACGCCAAAATCCTAAGATGGAATCTTAACAAAAAATATAAAGGAGTATCTCTCAGCATAAAAATTGATATAAAACAATTTTTTTTGTTTTAGAAAAAAAAATTACGACGGACGCAAACATGGCCCAAAAATCTATCTCCAACTTGCAAAGTTCACTATTGGATGGTCTTTGGCCCATAATATATCTTAAAATCAATTTCATCTGTCGTGCAGTTGTTTCCTAGGATGCTGTTGCTACCCTACCAGTACTAGTTCAGTTTAGGGAGCCGAAAGATATCCACAGTTGTGATCCACTTTTGAGTCCAAGGTTGTTTGTGGAAATTAGGCTCTTGCCGTTTCTTATGTCAACACACTCTAAATATTTGCGCTCTAGATTTTGTATGTCCATGGTAAGGAGTAATTTTATAAATAAATCAATAATTTTAGACAGCGTGATTAAGTTTTTAATCATTAATATTTTTTATTCAAGTTTAATTGGATTGCAACAAAATAAAATATGAAAAGAAAATAACTATTAATCTATGGTGTAATTTTAAATGAATAAAAAATAACCATTCATACAATAATTTTTAACTGTTCAATTTGACTTAAAATATAAGAAGCTTCGACCAAAATATGTGACGAATTGGATGGTTAATGCGAAACTCGAAGCTGCCTCCTCCATCGCATTCAACAACTTTTTAGTGGCATTGTGCCATTATACTACATGATATTAAAATGGGTCGCTTATATAGGACTACGTTTATTTCTTTTGGCACGCCTCACTTTTTCTAGCCACACACTGCGCCCTCATTTCTCAACCTTTTTTTCCCCCCTCCAAAATACCCTTAATAGCATCGCTTCCCATCCAAACTAAATGAAGGGAATACCTCAGTAATTTTCGCCAAAATCAATTTCCCTGCCACTGTCGGACACTCCATTGGTATTCTTTTTTCCTAAGTTTACAAATTTCCATGACTTGCACCGTAAGTTTCAAAATGAAGGGAAAAAACAAAATAGACACGACGGTGATTTACTACGTGTGACGGATGTAGGAGTGCGACAACCATAGAGGAAATTTCTAGGGTGTACATCAATGGGAGGGATGTGATGGTTATAGGTGGAAATTTTTGGGTGTGCGATGGTGGTGGGTGGAAGAGGGTGTATATGGGGTCTTTTGGGAAGAAAAAATGAAAATGAGGATGGGGTGTATGGCTAGAAAAATGGTGTGTGCTAGAAGAAATTCTGCTGCTTTTCTAGCCTTGACAAAAAGTCCATCTGTAATTTTGTCCTAGGAAGAAAAGATAGGATTCCATAAAATGGCGGTACATCCACAGTAAAAAAACCAGAAACATTACAATAGGTGTGTACACGTGGCAGACAAAGCGAAACTTCTGGATTGCCTTTGTTCCTTACTTTGCTGAGTTGTTGAAGCCTTGATGGGATCAAGTAAAGGGAGCAGGACGAGGCTTGATGGAGACGCGCAACACTCTATAATAGCTACTCCAGAAATGGCTTCTACCTCCACACTCTGCTCTAGTTCTTGTAGACCAAGACCATCATCGACCTTCTTCTCCGCCTCCACGCTGCGACGTCGTTGGCCCCTCGTTGGTGCCTTTTGTATGCTCAGCTTGGGGATTTCCAATCTCTGTCCAGCTTTCTATTCCTCCACCGTCAAAACGGGTTTTGCTCAATCTCTCCCTCTCTTATCGTACGGTGTTTACAATGCCACTTTTATCTCTTCTTCAAAAATTTCAGCTTTCAATTATTTATCACGTAATTGCGTTGATTTCTCTATATAATTGTTCTGTTTTAGATCTAAATTTGGTAGCCAAACCCCATCGAAGAGCATTCACTCCGTCAGAATGGAAGGCAATAGCACTGTTCCCAGCATCGTTGTCTATGTTACTGTTCCCAACAAAGAAGCAGGTTCAATCCTTCCCCCCAACCTCTTATGGGGTATTTTTAGAATTGGAGATATCCGCGATAATATAATCTTTAAGCTCTTTTTACCATTGATAAGCTTTTGATTTGCAATCCCAAATGACTAATCGAGATTATAGCTTCGGATTTGATCAGCCGCTAGCCTATAGAAGAATTTGTTGGCAGTAATGACTTGGAAATATTATGTGGCATATGAAAAATTTAAGATAAAAACTCATTTTATGAATGCTATTTCTTACTTCCTAAGTTGTACGCATATGCGAATCGTGGGCCAGTTTAGGCTTTCATTGCACTTTCTGCTTAGGTTTAATATATCTGCATGGCACTGCAGGTAAGAAGTTGGCTGAAAGCATTGTCAAAGAAAAACTTGCAGCTTGTGTGAATAGGATACCTGGTATTAACCTTCTTCTCGAGATGTTCTATTTACTTCATTTTAAAATCTCTTTTCAGAAGCAATAATAGTTAAATAGTTAGGACTTCTTAGAATATGAAATTCAACTTTTCAATGCTTCTGTCTGTTTCAAACTGAAAACTGAAGACAACATCTTGATATGATCCAAATCATGCTTCTTTTCAGAAAACTAGACCAGAAATAATGAATCCTAGTTTAACGTTCATTTTGTGTTATGGGTTACCTTTTTGAATATCATATTTATGTTCTCTTGAATTGCCGTAACTGAAGTTGGTTCAGGAAAAGATTTTTTGGATCACCAATTTTCTCCGTGAGTAGTTGCCTTATTATCATGTATGCATAATTTTACCTTAATGTTTTGAATGGTGTGAACTACTTGTTCTTACAGCTTTAGCCATTAGCCATATATATATAAACTTAGAGCTCGGATTTCGACAAATTTACACTTAACATCTTTCTTTATTTTTAATCCCCGTATACTTCTTTCACATATTTTGTGTGCATGTTCATGCTAAGCGCCTATGTCATGGTTCTGGTGGAACGACCCTATGGTATGATTGGGGTCGTTTTTGGTCTTGTCTTCATTCTATTGCTGGCCAAGCTAAAGATATCGGCAGCTGTGTCAAGGTTTTCCTGGTCAAGTGTTTCTAAAAGTTGTACTTGTGTCTTGCGCAGGTATTGAATCAGTGTATGAGTGGAAGGGAGAGGTATGAACTATGCACTGCTTTTTCAATGGTGCAAAAAAGCTGTCTGAACGCCAATATTTGATACAAATTCTTCTTGAAGAACTCTTTTTCATCCCAACATTGCCAGAGCTTTATTAGTCAAAAGAACATGTAGAATTTGGTTGAAAATATTCTCTTACTTGACTCTGTCATCTTTGTGTTGTAAATTGGCAGATCCAAACTGATTCTGAGGAACTTCTTATTATCAAGACTAGGCAATCCCTTCTGGAAGCGCTGACCGAGCATGTCAAACGAAATCATGAATACGAGTAAGGCTAATGGCTTTTGGGATATAATCTTGATATAAATGTAAATCAACTTGTTTTAGTTACATTCTGTACTTGATCTAATAGGGAACTTGACGAAAGGTTTTAATTGGAGAGTGTAGAACTAGTCTAAGATTAGGTTAACTTGTCAGGAAGGCTTACACATTCAGTGGTTTCTCAATCTCAACTCTTCCTTGTGTCTTTTCCTCAGGGTGCCTGAAGTTATCTCCTTACCCATCACTGGGGGCAATCTCAAATACCTGGAGTGGATTAAAGACAGTACGAGGGACTGACTATCAAAGTCAGAAAGGGAATTTGAGTACAGTAATCTACCTCGTGTGTCGAATAAAGTTGGTTTGTCATCTATGTAATTTGGCAAATTTTCTGTGTCACTCCTGTGTAAATAGGCAATTCGGACAATATAATGTCAAATAGCGTCTTGTATTAATGCTTATGTCTATGACCGGATTATGTATGATTTAATAGTTTTGTTGTTATTTGGTTCGTATTAGGCCAACTTCTACTGATTTTTCGTGTTTCCAGTAATATTTGTCTTCAGTAACCAATTATCGTACCACCAACTGCTGCATGGCCAGGTCATGGTACAGCTTTGCATTCTTCCCTTCCAACCTGGAATGTTTTGTTTTTAATACTTCTATTGATTATTGATTTTATCGATAGGCTATCATACATGAGAATGTGCTCTGCTGCAAAGTGGTTCCTACTGAGTAATTATTGTTGCCCACTATGTTTGGTGATAAATAAAATAAACATATGAATATACAGCGGTGCCCACGGAAAGGAACATGTGCTTCTTAACTATCTGCCCCGATGGGCGTCTTCGACGTTTGTGTTCCTCTTAATTTAGGAAGAAAAAACAGAAAAACATTTGCATTTAACAACTGTTTTTTCCAAATATCTATATATATTTTCTAAAACCACTGATAAAAAGAAAACCAACTACTAGTTGTTATCCCATTATAGACTAGCCTTTCCAAATCATTACAGAAATCAAGAACATGTCTGGTCTGAATATATAAAACACCATGGCACAGGTTGCCAATAACTTTTGAACAAGCACATATCTTAATCAGCACAAGGAAATGACATTCAAAGCCCACCTCCTTCAGAGGAAGAATAGGACCCTCGAAAGTATAATCTTGTCAGGGCTCATCTAGCTGGTCCTGCAGGAAAGCGAACAATTGTTCCAACTAAGTTTTTGTCCTCTCAGGTGCCATGTGATTTAACAGAGACCAATCAAAATTCTTAGAAAAATTTTCCAACACAGCAATCCCACATACGAAAACTAGAAAGGAAATAGGAGTGGATTCAACAATGAAATT
Source organism: Bauhinia variegata (assembly GCA_022379115.2). Taxonomy (NCBI): domain Eukaryota; kingdom Viridiplantae; phylum Streptophyta; class Magnoliopsida; order Fabales; family Fabaceae; genus Bauhinia; species Bauhinia variegata. The sequence goes on from CM039437.1 coordinate 17,345,124, forward strand.
TACCTGGACATCCGAAGTCCAAAGGGTGAGGTTGTCTCGCAAAAGTTGCATGATAAGTGTGCTGTCCTTGTAGGATTCTTCTCCTAAAGTGTCCAGCTCAGCAATTGCTTCCTCAAAAGCCTTTCAAAAACGCAAAACAAGAGTGTATCGGTTGGTTTCAGAATTACAAGACGTTGTTGCAATAGGAAGACCATAATTTCATAGCAGACAAATATTTACATTCTATAACAAAAACCACAATTTGGTAACACAACAGACAGTCTTGTACCTAAGCGGAATTTCCCTATTTCTTACAGATAATTGCATTTAATGCAGCATAGTTCAAACAGTTATGAAACCACAAGCAGTCATATGTAAATGTGTGATTCCTGGTTGGCCCAAACCGATGATTAGGCATATGTACATGTATGGTTGTGTCCTCACAACAATGAATATTATCTATCTGGCCAACCATCCAGGAGGAGATAGCAAAGCTAGTCAAACAAAAGATTCTACTAGCTTTCCACCCAACCCAAGTCAAAGTATGAATGCGCCAGCGAAAAGACATTCTAAACAAACACATAGGAGATCATAAGGAAGGTAGAATGGATGGGATAATGCTTGAACTATCAGTACACTCTTTATGTCACTGGACTTTTTCCATTTAATGGCGTATCACATGTTAAAACAAGCAACCTGGTACCACTCGAAATATTTGCAAATCAAATAGATTATATAACGTAGAGAGTTTGACAATTACTGCAAAACAAATACATTCACCAAGTCATCCTAACGTAACTGTTTTTTTTTACTGCAAATCAAGGTAACACAAATACAAATTCAGTCAAATAAGAATTAGATTCTCTTTTCTTTTTTAGCTTTATGAGCAAGAAAGCAGAGAGATACATTGAATGAGTCTAAAGGAGATAAAGCATACCTGTTTAGCCATTCCACAGGCTTTATCAGATTGATTGAGAATTTCGTAGTAGAAAACAGAGAAGTTCAAGGCTAGACCCAATCTTATGGGATGGGTAGGCGGAAGATCCGCGTAAGCAATGTCCTTGCAAGTACAAAAATCAAAATACCAGCAAGCCCAAAATCAGTAAAGAATACGAAGGTTCCAACCAGATTGGATGGGATCTAGAGACAATAATTAAAAAAATCCTAAACTAAAATTTATCTTCAGCTCCCTAATTCAGTAATCCTACTACATAAATAAAAGCAATAGAAACTTTCAGAATTTTAAGGGGGAAAATCATGCTGTGATCCTAGAATCAATAATCGCCACAGCCACAAGTTAATCCATATTACATTAAAAAGTTTAAATCTTTAAGTTGCAACATAGTAGTTTCTGAAATTGATATCTTCAGTTTGGACGGATTAATAGCCAAAACATTGACGGGCTTAAATTTGAAATCAACGCAACAAGGCAAGTCCTTACGATGCTTGAAAATTGAAATCTAGGGGAATCGAAAGAAAATAGAATACCTGTGCAGCCTTGTAAGCCAACATAGTATCCTCAGCAGCGGCCTTCCTCTCATCCCCAACCTTAAACTCGGCGAGATACCGATGATAATCCCCTTTCATCTTCAAATAAAACACCTTGGACTCACTTGCGGAAGCAGATGGGATAAGATTGGAGTCCAATAGCTTCAAGATACTAGCACACACATCAGAGAGCTCGTTTTCGACCTTGGATCTATAATCCTTAACCAAAACAACATGCTCCTCGTTCTTGCGACCCTCCTCCTTCTGCTCGATGGATGAGACAATCCGCCACGCCGCTCGGAGCGAGCCGATCACATTCTTGTAAGCCACGGAGAGAAGGTTCCGCTCCTCGACGGTGAGCTCAGAAGCCGGAGTGGAGCCCAGAACAAGCTTCTGCATGAACTGAACCATCTCCTCATAGCGCTCGGCTTGCTCAGCGAGCTTGGCGAGGTACACGTACTGATCTCTACTTAGGCTTTCAATGATCGCAGACGCCATTTTCACGCCGCAGAAAGACCCACAACAGAAACAGAGATGGAAAAGGAGAAAACAAGGGGCGTATGTCTCATGTTGGAACTGGGTCCGTGTTTTTATATGGTAATTGTGGAAAGGTGTGTGAGGCAATCTTCTTGTGTGGGGCTGCTTCGAGCGTAAGAGTGAGCTGTCTTGACGGCCGTCGATAAGTTTGAGATGAGATGATGATTGCGACTTGGGATTGACTGCTTTGGACTACTTTTCGTTACGTCGCTAGTGCCATGTTACGGCGTTTATCCCGTACTATTACTTTTATTCTTTGTTGGGTCAATTATAAGAGATCTGTTTGAAAGACATTGATCATGGCCCAAAAACAGGCCCAAAATTTGGGCCCATCTTTGTGGGCTGTCTTTGGTTTAAAATGGAGACTTTTCTTTTTCTTTTTTTTTTTTAAATAATAATTTCCTGCCCTTGTCTTCCCCCTTAGGGAGCTCTGACCCCCGTGGCAGTGTGTAGTGTTGATTCTCAGTAAAGGTGGATCATTCAAACTGAGAGTTGAAAAATTCGAGGTCCTCTCATGTCGGACTCTTCTATTCCGACTCGTCTGGGGCCTCCGACGGCAATTTATTGATGATTGCCCAATCTTCACCGGTTTAATGTTTGACAATGCGACTTCATACCAATGTAAGGTGAACTGATTAAATCACTTTACGGTACCTACTGTTTTCGCTTCAAAGAATTATTTTGTATATTTGAATTGTTTTGGAAATTTATCTTGACTTTTGTGGATCTGGTCTTGAGCTTCGCTTGCTGTATATGATAAGCCTGCATTCTGCCAATGTTTTCAGGCATTGTAACTTGAGTCCGTTTTAGCTTGAATATTCTGATTCAGATGCTTTATAGTGCTCTAAATGAGCATGCTGAGGAGGACATGAATTAGTCCTTAGTACTTACTGATTGGATTCTATAAAGCGATTAGTTCATATTGTTTCTTTCATTAAACTTCTGGAACTACTTGGCCAAGGGAAGTTAACTAAAGAAGCTTTAAGATAGTGTTAGTGATTTTCAGATTACATGTTTGATAGCTTTTGTCTCAATTTGACCTTTCATATATCTTCTTCCTCAGCGTCTGATTTTGAAAAGATGGGAACATATTGAGTGAAGAGTAATTTAAATTTGCAATGTTTCATGCAGGAATATTAGAAGGTTCTTACAAATTGGTTATCAGGAAAGGCAAGTCTTTAATAGCACGCTTTTTCTGATTTTTGTGTGTATGTATTTGTTTTATGATATCTGTCTTGCACTAGCTAGGATGATTACATGGAATTGTGGACAACTCTCTGGTTTCTGGACTTATTAGGTTTTGAATTTTTATATTGTTTCTCTTAGATGGATATTATCTAGAGCTGTTATGGTATATTCTTGATCATTATTCATTTAGAAAAATGTGTTTCTCTTCTCTTCACAATATTATTTCTATTTGTTATAATCTTATTTGAATTATCATTTTTATTACTGTATGACATCCGAAGTTGTTTAAATGGAATCTGCATTGGTTATTTTCACCTTTCACATCTGCTCCCTCCAATTGCTCCTAGATAATGACCAATGAATTATCTTTCTCTGAAATGACAGGGCTCTATGTAGAACTAAATTATCAGGTTTCATGAAATCTTCTAAAACTTTTAGTAGCGGGCCCAAGCATGTTCCTTCTAGTTTGTCATCACAATCATCATTTTCACTCCCATGGATCTCTCCCCTTCAGTTTACAAAAGTTGTGGCCCCCAGGCCTGATCCACCTGCTGAAACAAATGACAATCCTACAGAATCTCGACGGAAAAACAAGTTTGTCTCCCATGCGTCTGTCATAAACTTAATCAAACGTGAAAAAGATCCACAGCATGCCTGGAAGATATTTAATATGGCATCAGAGCAAAAGGGATTCAATCACAATAATGCTACATACGCAGCAATTCTTCAAAAGTTTGCTCAGTGCAAGAAGTTTCAGGCCATTGATCGAGTTCTGCATCAAATGAACTATGAAACTTGCAAATTTCATGAGGGTATATTTATTAACCTCATGAAGCATTTTTCAAAGTCCTCTATGCATGAAAAAGTGCTTCAGATGTATTACACCATCCAGCCAGTTGTTCGTGAAAAGCCCTCTCCCAAAGCCATTAGTACTTGTCTCAATCTTCTGCTCGAATCAAACCAGGTTGATTTGGCCCGACAGTTGCTCCTGCATGCCAAGAGTTGTTTAAACAATAAGCCAAATACCTGCATATTTAATATTTTAGTGAAATACCACTGCAAAAATGGGGATCTTGACTCCGCTTTTGAAGTTGTTAAGCAAATGAAGTACTCCAAGTCGTCTTACCCCAATTTACTTACGTACTCAACCCTGATGCATGGCCTCTGTCAAAATGGGAGACTCAAAGAAGCTTTTGAACTTTTTGAGGAAATGTTGTCAAAGGATGATATCTTACCTGACCCGGTGATTTACAATGTCTTGATCGACGGATTCTGCCGTGGAGGGAGAACCGGTCGTGCTAGACATATAATTGAATTTATGAGAAACAATGGATGCAATCCAAATTTATATAATTACTCAACCCTGATGAATGGCTTTTGTAAAGAGGGGAAACTGCACGAGGCAAAGGAGGTATTTTCCGAGATGAAGAGATTTGGTCTAAAGCCTGATACAGTTTGCTACACTACTTTGATCAATTTCCTTTGTAGGGCTGGGCAAATAGACGAAGCTGAAGAGTTGCTTGAAGAAATGGAGGAGAATGAATGCAAAGCTGATACTGTAACCTACAATGTGATGCTTGGAGGCCTATGCAGAGAAAGTAGGTTTGAGAAAGCTCTTGAGATGCTCGAGAGACTTCCACGAGAAGGTGTCTACCCGAACAAAGCTAGTTATAGGATTGTGCTAAATTCGATGACCCAAAATTGTGAGTTGAAAAAGGCAATGAAATTGTTAGGGATGATGCTAGGTAGGGGTTTTTTACCCCATTACGCTACTTCAAATGAGTTGCTGGTTAATCTTTGTAAGGCTGGAATGGCCGATGATGCTGCTATGGCACTGTTTGGATTATTGGAGATGGGCCTCCAACCAAGTCCTGATTCTTGGGGACTTCTGATTGAATTAATTTGCAGAGGCAGAAAGTTGTTGTATGTATTTGAGCTTTTTGATGAGTTAGTAATAACAGAGTCCTGATATTTGCCTCATGAATGAAGAGATCGGCTTTTGAAGCAACTGCAGCTTAAAAGTGTTTGCTTAGGATCAGACATACCTATCTTGTATTTACAGATAGAGGCAAAGGTAGACAGATGATGATACGTAGCAATGCACCATCAATTTTATGAGAAAATTTTCTTTTTTGTGGCCTTGATATATGTATGCATTTTCTTTGAATCGTTTGTGGCCTTGATAATTAATCTACATATGTGTGCCTCACGAAAAGAATATAAGCGTCTTCACTTAAAATGTTAGCACATCATAATGGCTTAGAGGACTAGGAACTCCCAGCATAAAAGATACGATGATTTACTTGAAAAGAAATCACAGCTGAAACCAGCATTTTATCTTGTTTCCTTATATTGGATTAATCTTTCCCATCATATATGCAAATTGTTATGCTCTTGGCTGTTTCTTTTATTCAATTATAATTGGTGAATATGAGAAGATGGATGAACTCAGATCTCTCCATTAAATAACTCAGGTTAGGAGATATTAACAAGTACATTGAATGCATATGGAGGGAGACACAAGATGTTACAACATGTAGACTAAATAATCCATTTCTATCTATTTTTTATACAAACGCATAGATAAGCCCTCTAGTACATCAGAAGCAAGAGTATTCATTCCCGTGTATGGCATGCAATGCCAAGTACCTTAAAAAGTTTCCAAGACGCACTGGAAGGTTGTCTGTGCTGTGGGTTTGGTTTACCATATAGAATGCTTTATGCCCAGACCATTACAAGTCAATATAAGACCCTTGTAACGATTAAGATAATCCTGCAGCCAAAGAAATGACAATGTCAAATAATTTAAGAAAATAACATCCTTGTATTGTTCTTGTCAGAAAGAGGGAAAGAAATCCTTACAATAAGGTTGTAATCATAGACGTAAAGCATCCCGTTTTTGTCATATTCACTCCTTTTGACAGGATCACTCAAAACTGTTAAAAGAAAGCTAAAAAAATGAGTTTCTAAGATCTTGTCAGAAGTTCCTACTCTATTTATAGTCTTGTCTATGCAAGATAGAAGAAGAATATAAAATATGCAAAATCTGCAGACTTTACTTGATTCAGTTAAGATTAATAGCAACCTTATGCATTAAGTGAGCTAAACCACGGCAAATTACATGAAATCATATTGATAAACAACAAATTAACTTGCCCTCACTTGTCGCTGTCTTACGTCTTAACCACAGCACTTTATTCATACACCGAACCAATCTGAAGATAACTCAAAGTTCAAACAAAGATGGATCCAGAAGGGGTAAACTTCCAATCTCTCAATGCCTTTGAGATGGGATAGTCTTCGATTAGCTATGATATTAATTCTTATCCCCTCTACATCCATCCGAGATATCTAATATCATTATAACCTTCCAATAAAATTCCAAAAATCATCTTAGAACCTATTAACCATTTATAAAGTATAATAGTCACCCAAACCAAGCAAAAGGGTGTGAAAAAGAAAAAAGAATAAGAATAAGCAAGAATAAGAATAAGCACATGTGAAGTGTGATAAAACACATATTAAAGTGATCAGTCTATGATCCAGAAACTCAGTGAAGCGGTCAAATGACAGAATAACAACACATAGCTCACTCTCTTAAAGAGGAAGGCGTGTCCTGAGTTTATTGATCCTTTTTCCTGTACTGAAATTGATGCTATGCTGCTTGGATTTTCTTATAAGGAATCTTGTCACTGGCTTCTCTAAGAAGTTAACATACAAGAGGCTACGCAATTAGAATGTCTGTCAAGAGATATCCTGTATGCACTCCAGCAATCCCCTTTTTGTAACGTTTTTATAGTAATAGAAGAAGAAAATCATATTGATCTTAGCCTGACACGTCTATACTATAACAGAAAACTTGGTAAAGTAGACTTTAACATATAAAGCATAATCTAATGCAGCTATAATTATACTTATTATACAGACAACAAACGGTTACTTTCTCAACCAATTAAAAACTACTCCAGTTCTAAATACTAAGAGTACAGCAAAAGTTGGCAATTATGACCTGTTGCCCAACTAAAAAATCCTTTCATCATATTAAGGACAAAGTACTCGCTATGTTGTCATTATACTAAACTAACCTCGCTACCAGAGAAAAGCATCACTCTTTAGAAAGATTGTCATCACGAAGGCTCATTTTGGGTGAATGATAGCTAGTAATTGCTACCTTCCAATAATTCCTAATTTCCTACCTTGCTTCTCCACAGAACAGGATCAATCACATAACTTATGTATATCAGTTCTACTAGAAAGGATTTGGGAGGGGAATGACATGTTGGAACATTACCAATTGACTAGGTAATCTATGGACAGTTCCGTGTACGATTCTCAAGGTGTTAGAATCGAAGTAACCTCATCGAGTTATCCAAAAATTAGGGGATTTTTTTTTTTTTTTTTCATTTAAGAGGTTGGACTCACCTTGGTAAGCCTCGTTTATCTCTTGGAAACGTGAGGTTGCGAAATCTTGGCCTTTCTGCTTGTCCGGATGCCATTTCTGCGCCCACGGAATCAGAGTAAGGTTAGCGCCTCTTCCATGAAAACCAGCACTCAGTTCGAAACTCAACACAGAAAGAGATAGAGGAGAAAAAATGGGATGTCCGTGGAACAAACCAGAGCTAAACGAATGTAATTGCATCGAATAGCATCGTCGGTGGCATCATAATCCACTTCCAATATCTTGTAATAATCCTGAGAAGTGAAATGCACAATTTCATGATGACAATATTCAAAATATACCTATTTAGCAAATTTTCCAGGAAACGGCGCCTAATTTACAATCGATGATGAAAGAAATCAAATTTCAAAAGACTAGCTTACCTTCGGTTTTGATAGGGAAGATATAAAATCGAAATTGAGATGAGAATCTTCCTGGTTGGAGTGGTTGGCTTCGGGAATATTGTCACTCCACTCATACCACATCATGGTCAATTTCCAAATGTCGAAGGAAGCAGGAGATAAGGTCTTTGTGTTTCAATTTTTTGTTATAACGGTGGATTTAGGTTTTAGAAGGATTATCTTGTGTCGGAGGGAAGGAGCGGGTGATGGAGTGGTCCTGTCACTTTCTGCGTTGGTCTGTGTATATCGGCGTGCCGCGTACGTATGAATTGGGCTGCTATTCCTCTGGGCTATGTACGCCAGTTTGGGGGAAGGAAAGAGAGGAAATTAAACAGAAACAAGGGAAAGGGAGAGAAGGAAAATAGAGAGTTTATGGCTCACTTTATTTGATAATATCATTGGTGCCTATAAAAATAAATTCCGGAGGAATCAAAAATTGAAAATATTTATAACTGGAGATGAACCTCAAAAGATAGAGTTATCAAAGTCAACATACTTCTCCCAACAATTTTTTTTAATATAGATTGATATAAAGATATAAATAGTGTGATAGATAAAATATTTACTTAATTATTAAACATGAACGAGTAGAATTTATGCTCTAGGTTTCAAAAATTTGTTTTTTAATTGTATGTGATAAATTTTAAGAAAATGTTAACACCTGTCATATAGAGTGATATTTAGTGGCCGAGTGACAGATTTTTCATAGAGGCATCTGTAACGCTGCAAAGGTCCAAATTTGGCAATTACATCAGTTCTTTCCATTGGATTCACCTGTCACTACCAACAAAATTGAATTCCTCTAGAAGAAGCAATCAAACAAAGGATGTGCTGTGTTACCAACGAATTTGACTCCTTTAATATACGGCGATTTCATTTCATATTGTATTTTTTGGAATAAGTATTGGTACATTATTGAGAATTACTGAAACTACGCCTCATATGTTATTTTAAGACACAACACGAGAAGTGTATCTGTAAAGCTATAGCTTAGTAAAGCCTATTTTCTCACTTTTTTTTTTTTAATTTTGTTTGAATCTCTTTAATTTCAAATTAACACTTTTTCAGAAAAAAAAAAAAGAAGAAGTCATTATGCTAAAAATGCCCCGACGTTATTACATTTTATTTTTTGGTTAAAATTGTGTACTTTGTCTACTTTTTGTTTATTTTGGGTCAAAGAAGTTTGTGCATTTCTCCCGCCGATTTTCTGTTAAGAATGGCTCTAGTTGGCGGTGGCGGGTGCGGAAGGAATATGCGAGGGTGTTTGCGTAATAATTTGGACGATGCAAACCCATTTTCGTAAGCCAACAAGATATGCGAGCGATCCACCAGCCAATCAACTTGTGACTCTAAATATCGCCGCCAGCAGAGGCACACATAAACCAGAAACACGTACTTGAACTAAAGACAAAACCTACTACCTCCCAGCCCAAGTCACTTTCCGTTTATTGCTTCCCTCAAATTTTCCTTCAAAAATATCATATTAAACCACATAACCGAACTCAAACTCAACCATGGAGGAATGAATAAGCTAAAGCCTCTTTCCCTTGCTTCGTGATCATCGTCGATTCACCTGAGGCTTCTGCCACATTTCCATGGCTTCAATTTCAGGCATTTGTTCATCTTCTCCAACTCTGAAGCTACAAAAGCAAATTCCAAGACTTTCTAACCCTCTAGGCAAAGAATTGGTGGCATTTCCCACTCGTCGCAAATTTCCCATTGATCGGAGTTTGAGTCTCGTGTCAACTCAGTCCGTGGCTCGGGAAATCCCAGCGAAATTGGCAACCTCGAAAGATGGAACTATCGTAAAGGAGAAGAGGGGTTTGGAGAAAGATCCCGGTTGTCTGTGGAGGAGATACAATGACTGGCTCTACCAGCACAAGGAGCTGGGACTTTATCTTGATGTTAGTCGCGTGGGTTTCACTGACGAGTTCGTGCAGCAGATGGAGCCCAGGTTCCAAGAAGCGTTTAGAACGATGGAGGAGCTGGAGAAGGGTGCCATTGCGAATCCCGATGAGGGTCGCATGGTCGGCCATTATTGGTTGAGGGACGCTAACCGCGCTCCGAATCCCTTCCTGAAGACGCAGATTGAGAATACTCTCGAGGCCGTGTGCAAGTTCGCTGATGATGTCGTCAGCGGTAAGGTTAGTTCATATTTTTTAAAATTAATTTTATTACTCAATTTTCAGACCAGTCGTGCCTCGGAATTTAACCTATTTTAGTTTTATCAACTTATGGCAGATTAAGCCTCCATCCTCTCCAGAGGGACGCTTTACTCAAATACTCTCTGTTGGAATTGGAGGTTCAGCTCTTGGACCACAGTTCGTGGCAGAGGCATTGGCTCCTGATAATCCTCCTCTTAAGGTATACAACGAAGCAATTCTCTCTTCATGATGTTTGCTGCTCCTCCTGTCAGTTCTGTGTGTGTGTGTATGCTGTGCTGACTGCTAGAGTACGGAGCAGTTTGATAGTGCACGTGTATCTACCCGTCACTTGGCTATTACAATTCCCCTTATATATAACGCTGCCTTATATCATATGTTTTCAACTCCAATCAATTATAGCCAGTCCAAGGGAGTATAAAACAATGTGGTATTCCGTTTGACACAGTGTCTGTTGTCACTTGTCAAGGGTTTGTTTTTTTGTGTCTGTGATAAGTTGTCAGCTATTAAGACTACATGCTTTAGCGATTCTGTAATGCCATCCAATACATAATTTCATGTAGCATAACATGGGCTCCTGATCAGTCTAGGATGGTCTTATTACATCTTTGTTAGTTATACAATATACGAGCAACCAACATTAATTTATCTAGAAATATCTCCTTTTCTTTTTTGGTCCTTGCTGACTGTTGCAGATTATGTTTTCTTGGACTTTCGGCAGATAAGATTTATTGACAACACAGATCCCGCTGGAATTGATCATCAGATTGCACAACTTGGCCCAGAGCTTGCTTCAACCCTAGTAATAGTAATTTCAAAGGTCTGCATGAAGATTATCTCAATTTGATTATAATGTTATATGTAAATAGATTATGGTGTTGACTAGAAAATTTCAATTATCATCAGAGTGGAGGTACCCCAGAAACTAGGAATGGTTTATTAGAAGTACAGAAGGCCTTCCGTGAAGCAGGCTTGAATTTTCCGAAACAGGTTTAATCTCAGGTCTTCATTTGCTGTCATTTTTTATAGTTTTCATTCTTGTTATTAATACCACATCATCTTCTAGGTGGTATTTTGGAGCTAGATTTGTGAACGGTTGTTTATGAGGAGCATGGTTTAGTCTCATTGAATGGTTGAAAAATAACGTTCGTCATTAATATACCCGTGGTTTCCAGTATTTGTGTTATCATACTTTACATATTTTAGCTATAATTAATGGCTGTTGCCATACTGGTTTAGTTGTTTGTTGTTTGCGCAGTTGTCAATTTCTTGATTTTATTGGCCCTACATCACTTGCCCATGCTTCTCACTTAGTGAACACACTTTGATACTTAGCTTATGCATATGCTGTAATGCAGGGTGTTGCTATAACACAAGAAAATTCTTTGTTAGATAACACTGCAAGAATTGAGGGCTGGTTGGCTAGATTTCCCATGTTTGACTGGGTCGGAGGTAGAACATCAGAGATGTCTGCAGTTGGCCTGCTTCCTGCTGCCCTTCAGGTAATTGACCTTGAACTTTTTGACTGCTTGTTTATGTTTTGATGTTTTATGTTCAACCGTAAATGCTTCTTGCTTCAGGGGATTGACATTAGAGAAATGCTAGTTGGTGCAAAATTGATGGACGAGGCGAATAGAGTTACTGCAGTATGCATCAGTTTCTAAATCTTCTTTCAAACATTTTCATTTTCTAAGACTACATTCAGTGTTGTGTCAACATGGAAGGAGCAATTTTACATATAATAATGCTTAGATTTACACTTCATGTTTGAAGATTTACCTGAATCCATATTTTTCTTTTCCTAAGGAAATTCTTACTTAATAAATTGCCATACCTTTGTTTAAGTGCTACTGGTGGGACTGAGTGCTAAATGCACAAATTGTGGTTCAATGTGAAATATTTGGATTTTTTTTTAATACATACAGTATTTTCCTAAGACAAATATTTACCTGTAGCATACCTTGCTGTTGTCAAAGCTATTATTTTCTATTCTAGATGATGGCACTCTTGAACATGTTGATGAGTTAACATAACCTAATCTAAAATATTGACATTCAAGCATGCTGGTTTTATATTAAGAAGACCGATTTTTAAGAAAGCCCTTTCCGTCTAAAGAATTAACATGCGTGTTACATAATAAAGTAGATTAATTGTTTGGTACAATTTCATTTTTCACTTTTGTATTCTAGTTTACCAACTTGCCCTTGCCCCATCTTTGAACCACAAAAGAAGAGGAGTAAAAGAATCTCCCATTAATAAGTACTATTATGCAGGTAAGGAATAACCCTGCAGCTTTGCTTGCTTTATGTTGGTATTGGGCTACTGATGGTATTGGATCTAAGGTGAGAACTGTATAGTTTATAAATTATCAGTATACCTCTTGTCTGTTTCACTTCAGTATTGTTAATTGGTTATTTTTTCCCCTCCCTTCTATTCTTTAGGATATGGTTATCCTTCCATATAAGGACAGCCTGTTATTATTTAGTAGATACTTGCAGCAGCTGGTCATGGAATCTCTAGGCAAGGAGTTTGACTTAGACGGTAATCGGGTATGTGCGAAAAATTCTGCATACAATATTTTGTACATTGTCCTGCATTTCTGGATGAGCATTTAGAAGATAGTCTTTTCTATCAGTCTACAGTTACCTGTATCAGTGAATAGCCTAATGGCACTGTAAGTTTGAAATTTATGGTTTGTCTTATGTACAATTTTTTTGCATTTTGAGATGGAGCCCATTTTCTTCACATCTGAGATATCATCAACCTGATTGTGACACTCAATGAGGGATCCCACTTTGTATTGACATCCTAGGATGGTGCATTATTTCATTATGTCATATTTGCTATATGTGTTTCAGTCATTGATGTCTCGTGAATTCATTTTAAGGCATTGTCAATATTCTGTGTTCTGAATGTGACTTTCGGAATTCACAGGTTAATCAAGGAATTTCTGTGTATGGAAATAAAGGGAGCACCGACCAGCATGCGTGAGTTTTTATTCTAGGTCAAAGCTGGATTTGTATTCGTATTAATTTGAATAAACTTAAAGAACTTTTGCGGCCTTAACAGTTACATTCAGCAACTAAGGGAAGGCGTCCACAATTTCGTTGTAACTTTCATTGAGGTTCTACGTGATAGGCCCCCTGGTCATGATTGGGAGCTTGAACCTGGTGTGACATGTGGTGACTACCTGTTTGGTATGCTACAGGTCCGACTTACTATTACAGCCAATTTTCTTGTCATACTTGGTGGTGAAGATTGACTGTAGTTTTTTTTTTTTTTTTTCTCCTTTTCACATTGTGCTGAAATTTATTGTTTCTACAGGGAACAAGGTCAGCTCTGTATGCTAATAACCGGGAGTCCATCACAGTCACAGTGCAAGAGGTGACACCCAGATCAGTTGGTGCTCTTATTGCACTTTATGAACGAGCAGTTGGCATATATGCCTCACTAGTTAACATAAATGCTTATCACCAACCCGGTAAAAATATAGCCTCTTAAGTCCATTTAAGAATTTTCTGCTTCGGAGATGAAGAAATAGATATTTTCTTAAAACCCTGCTATGTTGTCGGAGCCACTGATGTATGTTGTTTTGGAAGTTTGAGTCATTTGCTATTACTTATCTAAATAGTTTACCGTTAGTTTCATCATTGTCATTAGACTTCTTAATTCTGACAATTATCTTAGGCGTGGAAGCTGGTAAAAAAGCAGCAGGTGAAGTATTAGCACTTCAGAAACGAGTCTTGGCGGTGCTAAATGACGCAAGGTATGGTGTGAGACCTTTTGAAATATTATTCTTCTTTGTTTCGTAGCTAAGTTATTTTGAGTATGTAGTCTAGAACCCTGTGACAGCATAAGTTGAGAAGGTCTGTGGGTTGATTCAATTTTATAACTAAGCAAGAATTGTTAGACCTCTTGTGTCTGTGTTGTGTGTTCTCTAAAACAAATTTTTGTTATTATTAACTCAAAATGGCTACTTTACTAGCGGGTTTAGCCATTCAGTATCTTCAATGTGGACTGATTTTATGTGCTTAGACTGTCCTGATTCATGACAACTCTTCCCCCCTTTTGTTTTCAGCTGCAAAGATCCTCTTGAACCGTTAACGCTTGAAGAAGTAGCAGATCGTTGTCACGCTCCAGAAGATGTACGTACATACATTAACCCACTATTAATTATCTCAAGATACGAACTTCTCTTTGGAAAATGGGCAGATTGTTGTCATGCTCCAGACATTAACCCACTGTTCCCTGCTTTTGCAGATTGAAATGATTTACAAGATTATTGTTCACATGGCTGCCAACGACAGAGCGCTTATTGCTGAAGGCAGCTGCGGTTCGCCACGGAGCATGAAGATTTTCCTTGGGGAGTGTAATGTTGATGATTTGTACGCTTGAGTAAGACCAACCCAATTCGTGTTCCATAAGTTAATAGATATGATTGAATTACCAACCAAAATAAAGGAAGCAACCCGCAATGATAATAATAAATTGGTTCTATAGTTGGATCTCATGTTTAATGAAAATGGAGATTTTTTTTAGAAATTTCTCGAAACTATGGTTTTCATATCAATTACGTTTGAATTATTATCCTAAAACCAAATAAAATACCAGTTATGTAACTGATAATTAATTAAAATAATTTTGTCAATAGAAGAACTTTCACGAGTATTTTTCCGTATACAAATCTACGTTGTTGACGGTTCATGTAACTGGTTTCCTGGTGACCCATGTTAAGAAGAAATATTTTGTAATATAGAGTTAGTACAGCACAGTCTCGTTACTTTACCAGTCTGCAGGCTCTTACTCGGTCACTCTCGTCTGTCCATACCCGTTATGCTTACTCGAAGTCGAAAAAATAAAATAAAATAATGCCAATAAATGCGACAATACGATTAGCCGCCAAGCAAGTCTCTTTCAATGTTTTCCTATGGGGCAATAATTAGTATTTGTACCTTTCAGTGAAAATTCTATATTTGTTTCCCATTCAAATTTTTATATATTTTTGATTCTTCGGTCCCAGTAAGTGATATGGTTCCTAGTGGATCATGATTCATGAGGTTGGCAACTGAAGATGTCCCTATTCGTCAAGCTTTCACACAGAGCTGTAAATCTCTGTTCTGTAGATAGAGATTTTAAAGCTGTTTGCCTGCCTATCTTCCAACATTATTACACAGCTTAACGCAACTTGCTCATCTCTTTCGTTTTTCTTCCCCATTTTGGTTCAAATCAAATGAAATGTATAACGAACATATGAGACATCGTAATTATAATTTTCATAAATTTACATTTTAAACTCCAAGTTGGACAATTTTTCTTTCTCGTTTGCTTTCTCTCTCTCTACTCTAAACATCACACAGCAAGGAGGCCCATCTTACTATCATTTTTCTTTACACCATTTGTGTACAAGATTATAAAGGCTACAAGACGCATCTTATCAACGTTTAAATTCAACATCAAGAAAATGTTCCTCGTGCTTTAAAAAGATCATCACTTAATTGTTGGCAGATGTGTATCCAAAGTCTTTTCAGGCCAATAATGATCTAGTAACTTGTCAAGGTTAAAAGGTTAGACAAAGTAGTTATTATTCCATAAAAAGAAAGTAGTCAGACGCAACATGATACTTTTGTTCGTTGTTTGCCTTTGTGACACTGCAAATCATTAGCTTAATGGACAAGGACTTGATCGATTCCTATGTGAATATGATAATGTCATAATGAAACTTTTCAAAAAAGAAATAGAACCACCTTCTTTGTTATTTGGTCACAATTCAAATTTTTTCAAATTAAAGTTGCTTCGACTTTGATCCTTTGTCATGGTTCATAACTTCATTTTTCTGCCGTCAACGTGAAGGAACATTACTTGGGCTCGTCGTCTGTGACAATAATTTGCTCACAGTTGCTCCCAGAGCCGCAGATCTCCGGTGGAAAACAACATTATTACGCGGTAAACGACACACCGTCCTGTCACGCTAGGTTTCTAACGTGAGGGGCGACATGAAGCAACTAACTTCCAAAGACTATTAGTAAACTCGAACTCCAATAGCTAAGAAGGGAAGAATGGGCTTTGCATGGGGCCCACAAACCATGTGCTTTCTATTATTTTTTAGTACATGCGGGAATTTCCGGTGGAAGACTAAACAAAAAAGGGCCCCTTCTCCCGACCCCACTTCTAACGTTCGAGTTTTGATCGATTATATTTAATGTTTGAATTAAAATCAGATAAAATAATAGAAACGTCCCACGAACCTTGCCACGTCATACAGCCCGTTACTTTTTCTCCCCACTCTTCCCAGCATAAGCCATAAACTACGTGCGAATCTGCCTTTTTAATCCTTTTTTCTACTCGTTGGATGGACCAAAGCTTAACAGTACGACGTCGTATTTTCCTCCGTGCTATACTTCGCCGTTGCTAAGGCGAAGAAGAAGTAATCAAACTTCGTATTTTTGCAACCCGTTTGAAAGAGGGAATCTAGCAAAATCATGCCTTTAAGAAAATAATAATTGAATCCCATCAGAAAAAGAGAATAAATAATTGAAAATAGAAAATATGACAAAACATAATCCTAATTCCTAAACAAACATATATTTTACAGCGAGAATAGAAATGGAGGAAACCACCTAAGTTGCAGAGAGCATGTCAGTAGTCAGAGAGAGCTGAAAGAAGGAAGCTTTTTTTGGGAGAAGCAAGCCTCTTTTCTCTCTTAATTCTGCACCCCATTGGTTTCTGGGTTCTATTATTTCTAAGCTGATTTACTCTCGCTAGCATTGCTTCTGTTCATGTGAAGACCCAGGCTTGTAATCATGTTCACGGAGGGTCTTAACAACAATGCCCTTCGATGGGTTAGAGAGGTAAGCTTCACAGATTTAATTCATATACTAGTTTTCTTCAACTTTCTATTTTTGTAAACTTCTGGCTTAGTTCATTCACACTTAAACCTTGTTTAACGGGTTTCTCATACATTTCTTGCTCTTTTGGGAATGCGTATTCATGCCTAAAAAGTTTTTTTTGGTTCCATCATCAGAAGGATGTTCCATTCTCAAATTCCAATTTGAGATCTAATGGGATAAAGAGTGGTAGTGGCAGAGGGTTCGGATTACCGCCGCCGGCAAAATTCCGAAGTGGCCATCTTCCTGCTAGTGCTATCCCAGTATCAACAAGTATACGGGTTGAGAAAGATGATAGTGCTACTAACTCTGACAATGATGCCACCACTGATTCAGAGGGTGAAATTTACGGTGGGAGATATTCACTGGATTCGTCACCACAAGATCACAGAGTTCCCAATGGTACTACTATGAGGTATGGGAATCTCACACATAGGCGACCACGATACGGAAGCGACTATACATACTCTGAAGTCAGTTCGTCAAGGGAAACACTAATGGGGAGACATGGTGTTGTGAGGGACCCTGTGGCGAGGGGAGCTGCGAATGCAAGGCAGGATGGTTACACGGAGGATGAGTCATCAGATTCAGCTGCTAGCTCAGAATTCTCTACCACACAGGTAGCAAGTGTCAATGTTACTGTGCCCAAGACTAAAGCTTATGTTTCAGAGGGGCATGCCTCAAGTGTGCCTTCAAGGATGAATAGGGAAAGTACTGCTGGGAAGGTATAACATGATTAATGGGACTGATATATCTAATTGATTGATTGTTTTTGTGTTAACTTCCCTATCGGATAATAAGAATTACATTTTCTTAGTCGTATACCAGACCTGTAGCTTATGTCGTAATCCCGACACTCTATTTTGTTTCACAGAATGGAAGGTTATCTGATGACGACGACGAAGAAATTCCCACTGCGCCCCCATTTTACGGTTCCGCTCAAGAGATCAAACAAACTCACGTGAAGGTTTCGGCTTCAAGAATGCATACTGCTCCGCACAATGCAGATTCACAAGAGTTCTCGACTAGAAATGAGTCAAGTACATTGAAATCCATGTCTGAGGATAAGACAGAGAACAATGTTGGGTTAGTGTATTTTATAGAGACAAATACGTCTTATGACTTAAAATTCTAATCTCTTCAGAAATACAATGGATTTTGAGGCACACAGACAACCATAATTTTCCAATACCGTCATAATTATGCATTCTTATATGCTCGCAGAGGTGCTACTGGTTTGGAGCCTGCTGCATCTACAAGTTCATATCCAGCCCGCCTTCCAACTTTTCATGCAAGGTACCATATCAGCACCAAACCTTGTATTTGTTGATTGTGCTTATAACAAAGACCTTTCCTATGGGCTAACATGCTAAGTAAATACATTTCAGTGCTCTTGGGCCTTGGCATGCTGTGATTGCATATGATGCTTGTGTGCGTCTTTGCCTTCATGCTTGGGCAATGCAGTGTATGGAAGCTCCTATGTTTCTGGAGAATGAATGTGCTTTACTAAGGGATGCATTTGGGTGAGTTTAGATTCGTCCCTTCCCACCCTTGATGCCATTGATTCTGTTGGAAATGTTCATGATTATCTCCTACTTTGTAATCTATAAATAGAATTAACTGCTGATAACTGTACACGGTTTGGTTCCATAAATGGGGAGCATCCACCTAGGAGTATATACAATACGTATAAACCGTGTTTTGCTAAAACCATGAAACTAAAAGGCATATAGATCACACATTTGTATTCGGGAAATTAGTAGTTCTGAAAGAACTAGGGGAACAACATTGCACAAGTCTTCTAATTAGATAACAAAGGTTTGCAACTGAAATGTATCTCACTGAATGAAATTTAAGTCTGTTCAGTACTCTCATGAACATACATACATACATGCTTACATACATACATATATATATATATGTTCTTCTGTTCGATTGGCAATATTGTATTAAATTCTCTTTTCTGGGTTGTAGTTATGTCCACTCTTATGGGAATTATATGTTTGGAATTATAGATTGCGGCAGGTGCTACTACAATCAGAGGATGAACTAATGGCTAAGCAGAATTCAGAGCTTTCCAGTGAGGGTGTTGCTCCAAAGCCCAAAATACTAATTGGCAAGATGAAGGTGCAAGGTAGATTCCTTGTCACTTTTTATCATTCATCCATTTGATTTATCCACTTTTTATCATTCAACCATTTGATTTATCCTGTGAGTCTTTATTGAGAAGTCCTTCACTGTGCAGTACGTAAAGTCAAAATGGCCTTGGATCCACCTACTGGGTGTAGTATGTCATCTTTAATGACACCTCAGATTAGGCTGGAATCTGTGAAACACTACTTATCCAACTTGCAATCAACATTCTCATCTGGATGGCAAGCTATTAGAAGAATTCATTTTGTGCCACGGTTATCTGCAAATGGTTCTTTGGCACGACATAGCTTGGCTTATATGCATGCCAGTACTCGTTATATACAGCAGGTTTCTGGACTCCTGAAAGCTGGTGTGACAACTCTTCGCAACAGTTCATCATCATATGAAGTTGTGCAAGGTATTTCTTTGCTTTAGTCAGACATGCTCATGATATGTGTTGTAGACTGATTGTTAGTAGCCTCTTATTTATTTTTGAACAAATACAAAAAAGTTTTCAAGCTATAGTGCCTACTTCCAGCACATTAAGTTTTATGATCTACGTATTCTAATAATACCAATAAAATTTTACCTATTTCATTCTCACGTTTCTAATTAAGTTTTCTTCTTGAGCCTCTTTTCTTTCTAAGAACTCTTCTGCCTGCACATGTGATCAGAAACATACTCCTGTGTTTTAAGACTGAAAAGCTTGACTGAAGAAGATGCCATCAAATTGCAACCTGGATCTGGTGAAACCCATGTGTTGTGAGTATCTCTCTCTTTCAAATCTTTTATGGCTTTTCATTTAAAAAAAAAAAAAAAATGCTTGTATCATTTGAAAAGACCTTAGACTTCTTTACAGTTTTCCAGATAGCCTAGGAGATGATTTAATTGTTGAAGTCCAAGATTCAAAGGGGAAGCATTTGGGCAGAGTTATTGTACAAGTGGCTACCGTTGCTGATGATCCAGTAATGCCTTCTATTATTTGCAAAAAAAATTTCGTGAGTTATTGATCATGAATGATCCTTATGAAACGTCCACTTTATCTGTATGCAGGCTGACAAATTACGCTGGTGGCCTATTTATCATGAACCAGACCATGAGCTCGTGGGAAAGATACAACTTTATATAAATTACTCAACAAGTTCAGATGATAATGGTCATCCCAAGGTGACTTGCTATGAACAATCAGTAATGCTTATAATTTCTAAACCATCACAGTGGGAGCCTCAATTCTTCTGAGTTGTTCTGTTTAAACCATAATCATATTACCATGGCATGCAATAAATCTTGGATTTTACCTTTTCCTTTCGTTTTTTTTTTTTTTTTCAAGAAAAATATGAGTTAAGAAAAGTACTTAGAATTTAAAGGTGATCTTCATCATAATTCCCCAGGACTTCAGATTTTTATATTTCTTAGAAGTTATTATTAGATGTTGTGTTATGTTTTCTAGGACTGAATTTATATGAACAACATTGAGAAACTGACTTTTTAGGACTGCCAAAAGCGCATCATCATTAGGTATTTCGACCTTACTTGGAAGTGTACATATCGTCATTGGACACATTCATTTCATGACCTGAGTTTATATCCAATAAGGTGACACCCTCTTACACTGACCCTGCCCTCCCGGATAGAAAATTGGAAAACCAAGACATTGTAGCCATTGATAACATATCAGAAAGGAAATACTTGAAATTTTTATTGATTATTTTGCTTTTAGAGTAATTATTTATGTCATTACCTGAATTTTGTGAGTTTACTATATCCTAATAGACTATGGCTTAGCAATTACATATTTATTATCTCTTGTCAAGCAGTGTGGCTCAGTAGCAGAGACAGTTGCATATGACCTGGTGTTGGAAGTTGCTATGAAAGTTCAGGGTTTCCAACAAAGGAACCTGTTTCTGCATGGTCCATGGAAATGGCTACTAACAGAGTTTGCATCATATTATGGAGTATCTGATATATATACCAAGTTGAGGTATTGCAATTTAAGTGTGCTGTCCTTTACTTCATCTTATTTATTAAACTCCCTTGTTCCTAATTTTCTACTTAAATAGGTATCTATCTTATGTCATGGATGTGGCTACACCAACAAAAGACTGTCTCAATTTGGTGTATGATCTGCTAATGCCAGTGATTATGAAGGGCAACAGCAAGACTTCTTTGAGCCACCAGGAGGTACAATAGAAAGTTCTCTTTTAACTGTTATCACTTTTATAGTCTTTGTTAGCAATTCTGTTGTATATCAACTGTATTTTAGTTGTTATTGTCCTGTGTTAGTATGTGCTCATTTCAAATATTTCTATCAATCTTTTTGTCTTTTCTAATGCAAAATGATTTTTTTTGTATTTCCAACAGAACCGGATACTAGGAGAGACCAAGGATCAAATTGAACAAATACTGACTCTTGTCTTTGAGAATTACAAATCTCTAGATGAGTCATGTTTCTCGGGTATCAGAGAGGTTTTTGAACCTGCATCTGGTCTTGCACCTCCTGCTCTGGAGCCTGCTGTTAAACTGTACAAGCTTCTTCATGATATCTTATCTCCTGAGGCTCAGACTGCTTTCTGTCATTATTTTCAGGTTAGAAAAACTTAAAAACTTAATGATGATGCATGATAAGTAAATGAGCCTATTAGTTATACTCACTGCTAGTATCTCCTCAGGTTGCCGCTAAAAAGAGATCAAGAAGGCATATGAGTGAAACAGATGAATATATTATGAACAATAATGACGGCAGTCTGATGGACAGCATGACTATGTCTACTGCTAATCAGAAGATGAAAACCTTGTGTATAAACCTTAAGAATGAGATTTATACTGATATCCAGATTCACAATCAAAATATACTTCCCAGGTACTCTTGGCTTATCAAATAATCAGTCTTGTATACTATATACTCAGTCAGAATAGTTTGTCCACATCAAATTCTTTTAATTGTTAATGTCCACGTCTTCTTGTCTTATAGTTTGTCTAATTACTAATGTCAGTTAAAAGATTCTAATATTGTCAGTTTCCATGTTTTTCCTCAGCTTTGTGGACCTACCAAATCTATCAGCATCCATATACAGCACTGAGCTTTGCAGTAGATTACGAGCTTTCCTTATTGCTTGTCCACCAACAGGTCCTTCACCACCCGTGGCAGAACTTGTTATTGCAACATCAGATTTTCAGAGGAACCTTATCAACTGGAATATTAGGTGGATTTGTTGTTATAGTAATTGGCATAATCATGTGGGCAGAGATGAATTATTTCTATTCCACATAATTCTAACATCTTTCATTTCCTTTTCAGTCCTGTTAAAGGTGGAGTAGATGCAAAAGAATTATTCCACTTATATATTCTTGTTTGGATCCAAGATAAACGCATATCTTTGCTTGAGTCTTGCAAGTTAGATAAGGTACTTATTTCCAGCACACTGCTATTTTGTACTATTCCCTCCTTTGTCTTTGATTCATATTTGCAGATTGAGTTGTTCTTACCTCTTGTCTATCTGTGTTTTGAAAAACATTTAAGGATGCCTTGAACTTGTTGATCATATATCTGACTGTCTCTTAAGTGGTAGAATGCCTTATGCCTGCAGGGTTGTCTAATACCTTTGGTCTTGTAGGTCAAGTGGTCCGGAGTTAGAACCCAACATTCTACTACTCCTTTTGTTGATGACATGTATGAACGGCTGAAGGAAACATTGACAGACTATGAGGTCATCATTTGTCGCTGGCCAGAGTATACTTTGGTTCTAGAGAATGTAAGTCAGGATGGATTTTACTTCCTTTCCTCTTTTCTCATCCTAAATCTTTACTTTCCTTTTTTACATCATTTATTTGAACTAGATCATTACTTTTCCTTTTTTTCCTTTCCTTCAGTCAATTCTGTTATCCTAAATCAGTCTTTGTAAATTTTTTTAGTGTATTTCTTGATGCTAAATTCGTTGTGCTATTATATGACAAGAATGAATACTATATTAAGGTCTGATCAGGCTTTTTTGTGCGTGATGTTGACCATAGGCCATTGCAGATATTGAAAAGGCCATAGTGGAAGCTTTAGACAAGCAGTATGCTGATGTCTTATCTCCTCTGAAAGAAGCCATGACTCCTAAGAAATTTGGCCTTAAGTATGTCCAAAAACTTGCCAAACGATCTGCATGCTCCTACGTGGTTCCTGATGAGGTGAGCAGAATTTTTCAAAATTGCAATGTTCTTTCTGTTCTGCATGTGTACTGTCAGTTAAAACTTGTGCTCTTGCTGCTTTCAGCTGGGAATTCTTTTGAATTCCATGAAGAGGATGCTTGACGTCTTGCGTCCTAGGGTGGAATCACAGTTCAAGTCATGGGGTTCTTGCTTGCCAAACGCTGGAAACACAGCACCTGGTGAGCGACTTAGTGAAGTGACAGTGATGCTGAGAGCCAAGTTTAGGAACTACGTCCAAGCAATTGTGGAGAAACTTCTTGAGAATGTTAGTATCATCCTGATTTTTTTTTTTAATGTTTATTTTCTGCATATATATGCTGTAGCAGAAGATATCGCATTTTATTCATATTCTTAAATCATGTATTAATTCCTATGATGTTTATGTTCCAGACCAAGTTACAGAATGCTACAAAATTGAAAAAGATTCTCCAAGATTCAAAGGAAAGTGTGGTAGAATCTGATATAAGAAGTAGAATGCAGCCCCTGAAAGAGCAGTTGGCTAATACCATAAGTCACCTTCACACGCTATTTGAGAGTCACGTATTCATCGCAATCTGTCGAGGTTACTGGGACCGTTTGGGACAGGTGAAATTTACTTTCGTCTCCCTCATCTTGATCCAGATATCATAATATGTGCTAATTGTTGCACGTTGTTTATGGGTTTCTTTGTTATAACAGGAAATTTTAAGTTTCCTGGAGAACAGAAAAGAGAACAGATCGTGGTACAAAGGTTCAAGGGTTGCAGTGTCGGTATGTAGTGAGCTAGTAAATTAAAGGAGCATGATATATAGCTTCCTTGTAGATTCTGAACTTTAGTTGTTTTTTTCTCTGCAGATTCTGGACGATACCTTTGCATCCCAAATGCAGCAGCTTCTAGGAAATGCATTACAAGAGAAGGACCTGGAGCCACCGAGATGCATCATGGAAGTTCGTTCCATGCTGTGCAAGGATGCTCCCAATCACAAGGACAACACTTTCTACTACTAACTGTACATAAGATGAAGAGAGTACCAGTGTCAGCAATTAGCAGTGCCTTGTTTGGCTTCCCTAATTGTGGATAAAAAGCATTTATTTCCTCGTGGGGTCAAAAATTTTGTAGCTGGAGCAAGCAACTCGGCTGCTCCTTACAAACTGATATGCTCCTCTTCGACAATTTTCCTTTTACAAGCTATGGTATAGAGAGATACACCAAAATATCCTTGTATTCTTTCTTAGCATTGATTAATATAAAGATATCAGTTCATGCACTCTCTTGATGATCGCTTATACAAGATTTATTCGCGATCATAATTTTAATATCCAATTTCTTAGTCAAATATTTTTCTCTTGTAAACTGAGACAAAATAATTAGATGTAAAAAATCTTATGATGAAGTGTTAACAAACTCTATCTTTTAAATTAATAATTAATAATAATAGCACTGGATTAGGAACGTAACGGAATGAAAATTGAAAATGTTAAAGGATAAATTCGATCGAGTTCGTATTTTGGAAATGAAGCTGACAAAACAAGCAACCTATACTATAGGGACCAATATGATAATTTAATCAAAATTATTGTCATTCCTAACAAATATTGCGACGTAAGATCCACTTTCAATGCTTAAAAGTTTTCTGTATAGTAAATTTTATCTGCAAGTTTTGGGGGTCCATCAAAAAATTCATCCGTCGAGGTGGTCCCAAACCCAATCGCGTTCTTAGTAACGGCGGCCGTAGAAAAGTAATCCTCTACCTCTAATTATATGCCATCAATCATGACAAGTGGATTCTGTGATTTGCTAAATGCATTTATTATCTTTTCTACGCATCAGTTGTCAGATTCTATCGTGACTAGAATTTATATTTGATAATTAAGACGATAAAATATTCGCACAATTGGAAGCTATGCCTGTGGTAACAACCTCATGCCTCTATTACCCCAAAAAAAAAAAAAAAAATTAAAATCACAAATTACAAATAAACACCCAAGATTCCTTAAAAATACGCTAACCCACTGAATTATTATTATAGGTTAAGTGTTCAACTAACAACAGTTCATTTGAATTTTCTTTTATACAATTTTTAAGCGCTCTGCTTAAATAAAATAAAAAAATAAAAACATTTATTAACTGAAATACCTACTCTCTTTTTTTTCTTTTTTTCTTTTTTTCATAAACATGCATATAAATAAGGTTCTAATAAGAGAAAAAACAGAAATTAGTTGAAAAAAAAAAACCTTTGAAGTGTCAAAAAATTATTTTAAATGAATTCAAATGGGCTCTAAATGAATTGATAACAACAAAAGATAAAAATAAAAAATAAAAAGAGGCCATATTTGAGACCTGAGCTATGAATAAGAATTTGAATCACAGCAATATTTGGATGGAAAGCGATATGTACACAATCAGACTACATTAAAAATGATTGATTCGTGGCGCAACAAGCAAATTGAAATTTACATTGCATGAGTAGCGGAACGCCAAGCTGAATTACAGCACAAGCATTGATAGTTGATCCAAGCACAGAAATTACAAAGTAAATCACAATTCTGCGGGCAAATCAGAGAAGCTTCGATATAACATGACAAGAAGTCCAGAATGCTTTGGTTGCAGCCTCTATAATTACAGGGTTTTGGTATATCCTATCAAGAACATCAAAGACAACTGGTCAATAAAAATGAATAAAGGGTCCACTCAAATATATTAGAATGACTTTCTCTTGATATATTAAATGTCGAAGCAAGCACAATGGGATGAAACTCTCGGACCTTTAAGTATTACGAATGACATGACAATATTTATATATTATGTGTATGTTAGCAAGCAACAGCCAACCTTTGGAATGAATTGCCACATTATTAATACTCTCTTACCCGATGGCTGTAGCCCCCCAGGACGCAACGTTGTAAATAACTTTGCTCCCATCCCATGCCTTTCGAAGCTTTCCCTTTTTCGTTTTCACTGAGAAAGTCTTGCTAAGCGCTAACAAAAACATAGAAAGAAGTCAGAAGTCTTTCTTTCCTTTCCTCTTTTTTTTGGGTGCTAACTCATGTTAAATTGTCTATATCAGAGCATGAATATATATCTGGAATGAAAAAGATAGAAGCTAAAAGGAGTTACGCATTTCGTGTATCCACTGGAATACATGGAACACTATTACTAACAAAGGATAGGTATCATTCTACAAGGTAAGCAATGAAACACACCTTCCTGGAGTTGATTAGGGGTCAAATCCTGCAAGGAATAAAGCAATCACTATGAGAGAGAGAAAGAGAGACTTCGTACAAATTTCATACAATATGTTTCATGCTATTGATAACAAATAACAATCCTAAAACCATGCCTTCACTGACATAAAAGAATAAGAGGAAAAGCGCCTTATTAACAGTACACATCTTTGCAAAGAAAATTAACATCAGAAACTTAGATTTATCTATTGAGTCAAGAGGTTTTCAGATAAACCTGGCAATATAAACAGGAGGGAGTAACAATGACTCCACAAAGAGAAACTTACAGAACTTCTTAGATGAAGAACTATGGTGCCACCGAGGTAAAATAACAGTGTTACCGTGATCATGATCGGCTTCAGATTAAATACAAGGCAGAAAACATCAACTAGGATTTATACCTTAGTCTGCTTAAGGGATAGCAAATATGCGGCCATGAAGCAAGAAATGCCCTCCACTATATCTTCTTGTCGAACAAGGACATAATCTTCTTGGTCTGAGTCAATATCTTCACCTTCCCATAGATCATTTTCACTGACTATATCCCATGAATTTCCTTCCTCTGTCATAACCCAAGGATATTCTGTTTATACACTTTCTAGGATATCCATAAAAAGAAAATAAAAAGGATTTAAACCATAAATAAACTATCTTTTATTTTACAGGAGATGATTGTCTTCTGAGCATCAAATTTAGGAATTACTTTGCAATATAATAAGCATCAAGTTGAAGACAGGAAGCATATTCAAATGCATACCAGCTATATTCTGTGAAACTGACGCCTGAGCACACTCTAACTTTTCAAGGAAGGCGGGGCACTCAACCCTAGATCTTAGCAGATCGCATAACTGCATTGGGGAGCATGATATATTGTGTTAGGATAGATAACCACCCAGACTGAAGCAAACTTTTTCCAATTGAACCAATTAAGTATCCATGATATTTGAGGAGTTTCCATTACATAACAACAGACCGAAAAAAATATTTCACCTGCATATATTTGTCCTGAACATGTAGTGTCTAAAATCTAACTACAGGTAAGTAACACAATCCCAATACAGACTAACAGACAATTGACATATAAAATGTCGGCCATAGAATGACATAAAGTTAAATACTGTTACAAAAACAGATGCTAACTGCAAAGAATCAAGAGATAGTTTGTTCCACTAATGCGAAGCAAAAAATGTCCTAAATACTTGGTCCATCAGAAGAAAACCCCCTCCGTAATTTAAGTCAAAAAATTAGTAATGTACACTCCGTTCACCTTCCTTTCTTAATTTAAGATCTCAGTAAACTCATTCACACTACAAACAACAAATTCAGATATGGAGGTTGGATCCACTAGAATGGACCAAAACATCAAAACCAGTATTACGAAACTAAATATCCATAATTCAATCTCTATCCCGTTTTGCTTATCCTAGAAAACCCAACAAATGCACAGCTAAACTAAGTACTGCTACCTTAAAACGCCAAACAACAACCAATCCTCATAGGCAAAATAAATAATCAAAATCAGAACAACAGAATCACCTCATCCGCTTCACAATCACCGCGCATAGAGGGTGACTCTTCAAGACGCCCACTCTTATCCGCCACCATAGAGTCAGACTCAAAACCATCTTCTTCATCGTCGACACCACTTGTCGTATTAAGTAATTCCAGAGCTCTCTGACACTGCTCGAGCACAACCTGCAAGGTCTTCCTCTTCACACGAAGCCGATCCTTCTCGGAATTCTCCCTCCGAATTGTAACGATACCCGAAGGTTTCGAATCAGAGACCTCGGCCTCCATCTAAGCCTCCGCTCAACTCCAATGCACTATTCAAAAATAACAGTACCCGGGTCCTTCACATACGAAATTGAAAACCCAATTGGTTAATCAAATTCCCCTTTATCCAACTCAATAGGGATTTGGGAACCCTAAAAAAGTCTTGCACCTCGTCGTTGTCGTAGACGCCAGGTATTGGGTATCGTAGAATAATTGGTGTGAGGCTAAAGACACGTGCTTCTTCGTCTTACAGCTGCAGCGCCCGCAGGAGGAGGTGGACGTGGTGGTGGTGGAGAAGAAGAGAGAGAAAAGGGTGGCGGGCCAGGAAGGCGTCGGCTTTTTTCAGCACATGGTGCAAGTCTTTGAGGTCTAGTTGGTTTCCTTCTGGTTTGGTATTGGTTCCGTGCACTGGAATGGTTACCAGCTACACGTAAATTGTCAATTTGCTCGTCACAAATCACAAATATAAATATAATATATATATATATATATATATATATATATATATATTGACGCTTTCTCTGTCTCATTCCGAGACACTTAGAATGAAATTGACAACAGATTTAAAATTTCCTTCTTAATAATAAATAATAAATAGAGGTATATCAAAAAAGAAAATAGAGGTATATCCAACCTAAGAATTTTTTTGTTATTTATTCATAATTTTTCTCCTGTTATTATTTTGTAAAATCACGTCACTAACAAGGGTTTTACTTAACCCATTGGGGAGAGTGCGTTAAAAAACACTTTGGATAAGCACTCCCCACTAATAAATTCTTATATTTGTAGCATGTAATGAATTAAATATGTATATATTAGTTTTAGCTTAATTTTATAACAAGTACAAATGTTTTTTTTTTTATAAAACCGATTCAAATGTTTTAATTTTATGATCAAATATAAACTATTTCAAATTTCAAATTTAATATGCAAAATAAAAAAAATATCACGTTTAATGTGCTAAAGTTTTGCTAAAACAAAGTTTTTTAGTAAGAAATAATATAATTAAAAATAAATGGCCGGCGTATTTCTTTGTCTCACTGAAGAATGGCGCAACTGGAATAAGTTCCGTCCATGGTCTCAGAATCCTGAAGCCCATGCTGAATTTTCACGGGTAAGACTAAAGCCCAAATTTATTGATGTTTGGTAATGAAAGCCCAAAAATGTGGCCCACGTGTTAATGGGCCACATATTTCTTAAGCCCAAAGTTTTTTTAAAAAAATATTAATTCCTATTCCTATTGATTTGTAACGGGTGAAAACAATAGTCCAAAACCAATAAACGGACATGCCGCCTTTAGTCGTCAACTCCTGAAATCCTTGAAGAGGCATGCTGAATCGGACAATTAGTGAAGTGCCGACCCTCGTAGGTCTCATAAAATCAAAGATGCTTTCCGTTAGTTTAGGTTATCCAGAAAGAGCACGGGTTTGACTTGTCCATTCGCTATAACATTTTGCTACCGTGTTTTGAACTTTAAATGAATGCCTCACCTTGCAAGTGGGTGCGAATTGCTTATTAAACCATAGGGAGGCTTGGATGCCAAAGTGACCCACAACACGTAGCAATGGTTATTGTTGTATTTATTTAAATTTAGCTCAAGCACCATCCAACTTAAATAAAGCAATTAATCATATAAAATAAATGATACACAGTATGTGATAATATTTTTTTTTAGTGTTAACTTATTTGAAATGAATATAATAATTAATAAATTTGATTCAATTTTTAAATTTTAATTCTAAAATATCTTAAAACACAGCAATCCAATCAATACTTTGTTGTTTGTTAGTTGTTAATGCAATGGTCAATGGAAGTCATTTGTTGTCCATTAATTTTGGCATGAACTATGAAGATTGAAGGGAACATTAAGACATCTAGACTATATTACATCTAACATCTTCAGTCAAGCCTTAATTTTTGCAAGTGGTAACGGGTGGCAAAATCAATGATATCTTTCTTGACGTTTTTCACCTTAGTAACGTTTTCTTACCCACCTCACACGACACGGGTGCCAGTGCCACAACAACAGTAGGTTCCCTGAAATATCTTTTCTCAACGTAGCAACCTATATCGCACTATTCTCAATTGATTCTTTATCAGACTACCACCCACTCAAGTTTGCTTTTTTGATTCATGAAGAGTAAAGACTGCATAGTATGATTTTTAGTTTTATTTTTAAGAGAGTTATTGTTTGGATTTTATATTAATAAAAAAAGTAATCATACGAAGAAATTTTAATTTTTATGTCAGCAATAAGAAGCATTAATATTATGTATTTATTTTATTTATTGTTAAAAATAATAACATACAAATAAAATCATCATACAACCCTGAGATGTAATTTTCTTATTAAAAAATTACTTGAAATATTTTTTTAGATGAAATATTTGTACCATATTAAAGGAGTAATATAAATTTTTTACTTTAAAATTAAATTATTTTTAATAATACTATAATTTTCTTATTCTAACTTTTCTCTTGATAACAAAAAAATTATAATTTCTAACTTTGAATCATCTTAAAAATTGATCTATTACAATAATTTGGTGTTTTCTATTTTGGTCGTCCACAGTCCTCGCGCGGTGTTCCAAAAGGAGCATCACAACCCGGTGGGCCCCATAAATCACCCACTCGATACTTGGATCTGGGTCCACGTGTCTGCACTTAGTACTGCGTAGACTGAGAATGAAAATAATAATAATAATAATAAACATGGGACGGAGAGAGAGACAGGATACCGAAGGAAGGAATGTGGTGAAATTACAAAGGAGACCATGCGATGTGCTCGTCAGTCGTCATCCACGTTTTTCCCTCCAAGATGGTGAGTTCAGTTTTGGAGTGTTGACGTGTACAACTGCCGCAAATAGGAGGACCCGCTCTAATTGGGGGTTTTTGCTTGACCACCTGGGTTTCCGTTGCCAACAATTCCTGACTACCATTTGGAAAGGAGAGAGAAAGAGCAAAACAGGCAACCCCCAACTCAGAGAAAGAGGCAAACTCCATTTCGCTTTTACGTTTCCTCTTTCTTTCTCTTCCTTGTTTCCTTTTTCATCCCTGGACAAGGTATGTTTCAATGCCATGTATCATCATCGTTTTTTGAAATTATTTTTGGGAGGATTTTTGTCTATTGATTGGCTGCGGGTTTGTAATCTTTGAGCTGCATTGTCGTATTGATCAATACGGACGCAGGGCTTTGTTGATTGAATGCGCTGACATCTGCTAGCTAGCCGTCTGGTCTATGATTCTCTGATTTTGGGATCACAGCTATGACTAACCGAAATGCTGAAGTGTCCCAGGTAAAACTCCGGCAATTTTCTTCATTGAGAAATAAAGCAACAAATTCATTGGGAAAATACATCTGATGATTTATTTTGGCCTTAAGTTGTGAATGATGTATTATGGTTCTTCACGATATGGAGTCATTTCTGTAGATGCCAGATGGTGTCTAAATTGATCGGAAAATTACGAGTTTGTGTATGTTGTAGGGAGATGGTAATGCTTCCCTTCGCCCTCAGCCTGGGCAACCAGATCATTTGACTACGCAAGGCAACAATACGGTAATTGGCAAATTGTTGTTATTTTGTAATGATGGGATTTTTTGTATGATTTTGGAACCAAAAGCACTATTGCAGTTTATATGTAAGCATGACTATGGAATTATCACCTTCGACGAGTTTATTGTATCACTGGGCTGGAAATTTTGTCATTAAATTTATTTTAAAGTAGGAATTTGCTTGTGATCATACAAAAAGTTTGGACAAATATAAGAAATTTGTTCATTTTAGTTTAACTATCTTAATTGGCCTCATTCAGACTACGAAAGACTCCAAAATGGTAAGTTTTTCATATTTCCATCATTAAATTTAGCTTGCTATATATTCTGAATTGGCATGAAACTGAATCATGTCTTCATATTAAGATCATTTCCTTTTTGGAGTTCACTGCATATTCTTGTAATTTCTCTCTCTCTCTCTCGCCAGTCAGTTCAAATCCCTGAAATTTCATGTCATGCAGATTTTCAAGAGCGGGCCACTTTTCTTATCTTCAAAAGGTGTGTTTTACCCCACTAGTTACATATTAGCTTCTGTAGAACTATAAATTGTTATATTACAAACAAAAGCATCATTGACGTGCATTCACATATTTTAAATTGATTGTTTTACATACACAAAAGCCAAGAGAAAAAAGGGTTTGTGGGTTTTTTTTCCAACTCTCCTGATCATCACATGCTAAAGCATTCTCATATTGTACAATAAGAATTCATGCTTTCCGTACCCAGCCAGAAGATTTAAATAGAAATGAAGATGACTCTGTCAAGCATGATCTTTCTGGTTCAGTTGCAAATAATACCTCTGATGTTAACCAACATTAGATGAGGAGGACTTGGGGAGTCTTACAGACTGCTGCTTCAGATTCTTATAGTCCTCCTTTTCCTTCCTGTTCCGTTTCTTCTTTGTTGCAATGTGTTTTTAATCAGATATAACACCCTAATTAAAAGCTAGGATCCTAGGCTAGGCAGAGTGACTGCGGAATTTGTGAAGCCATTATTTATTTCATAGTATGTATATCTTAATGTGTAGGAATTGGATGGACATCCTGGAAGAAAAGGTGGTTTATTTTAACACGCACTTCGTTGGTCTTCTTCAGAAGTGATCCAGTAAGTAATTGTGTTTTGACTTCTCATTTGTAGATTTGAATTTTTGTGGACCTTGTTCAACTATGTTTCCCAGTATTTTGTAAACATCTGATCTTTGTTTTGGCCCCAAAAAAAGTGTCTAATTAATGGAATAAATACATTGGTAACTGATTGTGAATTTAATTGTTTTAAACTTTTGACTTGTGGTCTTTTAGTTTCGTCAATTTTCTCATCATTAATTTCTGTAAAAAGTATTGGATCTTTACACATTCTTTATCCGTCATCATAGTTTTTATGGTTAGCAATGTCAGTATAAAAGAGATCTAGTCTTGACATAATTCTGTGCAAGTCTCAGGGTAAGGATCCTTCATTGATCAAGTTATCATTTTATTTTCTACTTCGCAGAGTGCTGTTCCTCAGAAAGGAAGTGAAGTGAATTTAACCCTTGGCGGCATTGACCTCAACAATTCAGGCAGGTTGGCTTGCTTTTTCAGAACTAGCTATCTCTAACATTCTGGTATCTTCTTATTGTCTTGATTGCAGAACTTGTGAACTTTATTGACTTCCTACAACTTTGTCAAATTTTCTAGTGTTGTTGTGAAAGCAGATAAGAAACTTTTGACAGTGGTTTTTCCTGATGGTCGGGATGGAAGAACTTTCACACTTAAGGTGCTTAATTTATATATATGTATGTATGTATGTATGGATGGATGTATCCTTCAAATAGATATCCCTATCCTCCATGGACTTTAGGATTTCTATTCTGTAACAAAATCTTTCTTAACAATATTTACTTACATTGATGTCTCATTTTTTGATAATTAATGTTCTCTATCTGTATAATGAATTGTGACGTCATTGTTAATGCAATAATGATTACATATATGCACTTTATTAGGTTGAGGTGAAGCAACTAAAGAGGAGAAATATTAAGATAAGGCAGAGTAATAATGAGACACTGTGCATACATGAGTTGTTTCAGTATGTACAAGATGATTGTCATAGAAGTGCATTTTTGCTCATGTGTAACAGCTTAAGATATAGAATGCCAATGACTTTATCCGATTGGCATTTGCAGTGGAAAATCTTTTTGGTCATGGTGGAAGAATTGATTATGTTTCTTTTCTTTGCAAGGATTTCTAGAGACATCAGTGAGTTAAATTCAAATTGTTTGGGTCTAAACAGGAATATTTTTAATTTACAATTTTATTAATAGGATATCCTTCATAGTCATAGATTTAACCGATCAGTTCTGAATTTTTGATATCTGCATTAGTGTTCTGTAGTTTTGTTTAAGTATTTTTAGCATTAGTATTTTGGACATATGACCATAAATAAATTTCCATATCATGCCTAAGCCACCTTGGAATGCTTCTAGGAAGCTGTAAGTTGTATATTTGTACCTTAGGATGTTGGGTGATGGTTGTAAGGATTTTATAAAATGAAGTTGAGGTGAAGTTGACATTCAAAGAGAACATATTGCTACTGTTTTGTCCTTGCATTGAGTTTAAGGCTTAACCTAAGGGCAGGTAGGTAGTATTAACACAAGCAGTTGTCACATGTCTGTCCTTATGGTATGATCAATGCTTCAAAGGAAAAGTAATTGGAGGGGAAGTGACAGCTAGCAACTAGTGACAGACTAAGTTGATAACTTGTTACAAATTGGCAAGAACCAATTCAACCCAAAAGCGTAAATTGTTAGAAAAATACTATAACACATCTTTGCATATGGAAGCCTTTTAGGTTTGAAGTATGAACACAATACAGGCCTGAGGTTAAAGTTAATTTGATTTGATCAAGAAAATGGAGGTGGGGGAGATTTGATTAAAGTAGGGACAGCTCTGATTTTCTCAATGTGTTAAAAATATGTTGATATAGATAGAGCAAGAAATGAGAATAAGTGTATCACTGTCTCCTGCTTATGATTTGTGAATGCTGCAGGCTGAAACTACTGAGGATTTATATGAGTGGAAAACTGCACTTGAGAATGCTTTGGCACAAGCACCAAGTACTGCTAATGCGACAGGACAAAATGGCATCTTCAGGAAAGATCAGAGTGATTCAAATGACAATTCTTCGGACCAGTGTATGCTTTTGTTATAGTTGTGCTTTACCTATGATTTTAACTTCATAATTTGATGCCTCTTTGTGCATACACTGTTAATGTAGCACATGAGCTGTGTACAGTACTTTATGAAACAATTCAGTTTTCATCATACAAATATTAGTTGCAACAGCGAATATGGATTTTGATAGTTCTCTAATATGATCACTGATATTAATGTATTCTGAACTTACATATTCGTTCGAAACTTGTAGTTACTTGATTGTCTCTTCTGTATACTCATGTTTTTTCTGCAGTATGTTAAGTTTATATCTAACCAATTGATACTTAGTTCTTGTCCTCCCTGATTCTCCTTTATAAAGTTTTTTTGGTGTCTGTATTGCATAATTTTCTATGATGTCTCTAATCTGCTGTAAAATCTATAACTTGCCTTTTCTTTTTCTTTTTTTTTTTTAAACTTCTATAGTGAAGGATAGAGAACCACCAAAATCTACAGTTATTGGTCGGCCAGTTTTACTTGCTCTGGAGGATGTTGATGGAGCTCCATCTTTTTTGGAGAAAGCTCTTAGGTTCATAGAAGATCATGGTAAGTTTCTTTTTCTAGAAAAGCATTCTAATTGTTTTTGTTATTGCATTCCAAAGTATACATACGACTTTTTTAAGTCTCCAAAATCGTTAATATAGATATCTAGTGAATGCGACTGACTGCTTGTATATTTGTGTCTATGTTAGACCCTTAGGACCAATGTCTACAATTTTTATATTAAATTTATTTATTAATTAGAGAATTTTGTTGTGACTATCCTGATGCTCCATTGTTCATGCAAATGTTTGAACTCAGACCTTCGTACTTTATTCTCTACAAATTTGTCATATGTAATGTATTAGTGTTACCTGTCAACAAAGAAAACAATAATGCAAGTTAAGAGTGACCTCAAAAACTAAAGGAGAAGTGGAAAAATTTTAAATAACCTTCATCATTCCATGCATGAGTCAGTCATATTTTACATGTCTATTGACATGCCTATATAATTGTTGGAGTAACAGTAAGCAAGAGCTAATGCATCCGACTTATTTTATAGCTTTATTGAAGAAAAACCCTCAGTTTTCGAGTAAGTAATCATAATGAATTCCTTCTGTTGATAGTTTCACTTTAGTCTCTAGAACTAAATGCTTCTTACTTTCATTCTGGCCAGTGCTGAGATTTTAATTCACTTCTGGTATTGTTTACAAGTGACATGAGTTGTTCATATCTTTAATATAATCTAATTAATCTATTAAACAGGACTCAAAGTAGAAGGGATCCTGCGACAAGCAGCTGATGTTGATGATGTAGAACGTAGAGTTCGGGAGTATGAAGAAGGTAACTGCTTTTGGTCTTGGATAATCTTTGAACTGTGTGTTTGTGTTTATATGGATTGACTGCAGATTTTCGTCCATCATAATGACATTGTGAGCTGAAGGTTAGTGTCTATGTGAGATCATTGGTAGGTCTCATCTTATTTGAGTATGTGCCCTATAAATTTTCTAAGAAATATGAGGATTGGCGTGTATTAAATATAATTTCTTCCCAAACACGTCTGTCAATAGATTATGATATAGGTCCTACTAGAGTTTCCTTAAATCCCCATTTGAGTAATTGGAATTCAAGGCTCTCCCTTTCTATTGTTCTTGGAAAATGACTCATCAAATCTATTGTTCTTGGGTGTGCCATATGGATGCAGGAAAAGTTGAGTTTACCCCAGGGGAAGATGCACATGTTATTGGTGATTGTATCAAGGTATCTCTATGATCATCCAAGTGGTTGTTTCCTTTATGTACATCGTATTAAAACTGCAATTTTTTATTTCCATAAATATCCAGTATGTACTTCGGGAACTGCCATCATCTCCAGTCCCTGCATCTTGTTGCAGAGCACTTTTAGCAGCATGCCGTAAGTATTATTTTAGTTTTGCCATTTTTCCTTTATTTTTATAATTACCTAGTCACCCAGGATTCATTTTTTGTGGCTTTCGGTAGTTTTAGACTAGAAATTTATCTGAACACCAACAAACTTTATGAACTACCATCATGATATAGGATTTGAGAAAAACCATCAAATGAGGATTATTTTCGTTAGCCTGATCTTTCTGCTTTTTCTATCTTATGGAATCCATTTCATAGTTAATCATCCAGATATTTGAGGCTTAGAAAAGACTATCCTTTTGTGAATTACTCTAGTGCTGATAGTGCCTCACCATTTATAATGGTCTAAAAGTTAATGGGATACAATTTCTTTGCTAATTAGATAAGAAGGCTGACATTTTAAAATTTGATGGCTTAAATGCTTAAATCGCTATTTTCACCTTCAAAATACTCATTCTTTTGGATGATAGGAAGATAATCAAGAAAATCATTCTCATTTGGATTGTAAGTCTAATTTCTTTTAGGAAAGGTAGTAATTGGACAATCCAAGTGGAAGATCTTTTTGATTTTGTAGTAGACTTTATCAAATGAAAAGGTTTTCCTTCAAAGTTATTCATGTGAAGTATGAAAAGGAACAATTTTCTGCTGAAATTTTTAAAAATTTAATTTTCCTCACGTCATTGGAAAATGGCACAAATATTAGGAACTGAACGTGCTAGTAGAGTTCCTGCCATGCGTGCAGCAATATGTGATACTTTCCCTGAGCCAAATCGTCGTTTGTTGCAAAGGTATTTGATTAATTGCTCTTCCCTTTTCTGTTTACTTAATTTTTAGTGAATATATGTAAATCAATTTGATTGCTATATTTCGTATCTTCTCTGAATTCCTGAGTTAAGGATACTTTTTATCCATAATTTAATTAGAGAATATATATATATATATATATATTACTGTTGATTTGAGTTAATTCTTTTTTTTTTTTTTTTTTTTTTTCATTTTCAAGAAGCTACTTAATTGCTAATATTTCAATTTGCCAAAAACTTTTCTAGATTTGTCTAGGATGATATACATGGATCATATGTATTGAAGGTCTACCTTGAACTTGTGATTTTCAACTGAGAATCTATTAAC
Source organism: Bauhinia variegata (assembly GCA_022379115.2). Classification (NCBI taxonomy): domain Eukaryota; kingdom Viridiplantae; phylum Streptophyta; class Magnoliopsida; order Fabales; family Fabaceae; genus Bauhinia; species Bauhinia variegata. Next base: position 17,383,242 of record CM039437.1, read on the forward strand.
TTGAAAAGATGAAAAGTAGGTGGACCTTTAAACAGTCAGAGTACTGATATTTCCGGTTGAAGGGATGTAAACCTTAATGTACTGTAGACATTCTTCCCTTCAGAGGAATGTACCACTGAACCACGATATACAAAGAGGTCACATTGAAATTGAAATGCTTGAATATAGCTTTTTTCAGTTTCTGGCTAATAACTATTTAAAAGAGGATCAACAAGACTTAAAACGAGATATTTTGACATCCATATTTGATACCACATGTAATACTTGATTAACATGAAAATTCCAGCTACCATGGAATGGGATCAATCATGTCTAGAAACTTAACACAGAATGTGAATTGACATTTAGTAATGGGAGCGTGTGATTTTTAATCTTTCTACCTCAAGGCCAAAAAAAAAAAAAAGTCTATGCTATCCCCTTCCCCGCAATTTTTCTTTCACACTTATACCTTCCATTATTTGGTCCATTTTTTCATGATATCAAATTTTTGTTTCACTTGTGTTCAGAATACTCTTGATGATGCAACGTGTGGCTTCCAACAAAAATGAGAACAAAATGAGCACCTCAGCTGTGGCAGCCTGCATGGCACCCTTACTTCTTCGTCCCCTTCTAGCTGGAGAGTGTGAGATTGAAAGTGATTTTGATGTGGGTGGTGATGGTTCTCTTCAACTTCTACAAGCAGCTGCTGCAGCCAACCATGGCCAAACTATTGTTATGACTTTATTAGAAGAGTATGACAGCATATTTGGGGTAGGTTTAATTGTATCTAGATCTTCCTTTTTGACATGGCTTCCATTTATAATTTATACGTACATCCTTGCAGACTGATATCTCTTACATCAGTTTAGACCTTTTGAAAGTCTAGGACCTTATAGGCAGGGTTTCTCTTTCTGAATAAGTTACAATGTTCGTTTGTCTTTATTGTTAAATTCTATACGCTGCTGTCTCTTCGGATTGCTAAGTTATTAGTGTTCCAGCAGGAAGGTTCTGTGTCCCCTGATTTATACACTGATTCTGAAGAAAGTGGATCTGAGGATGAAGAGGAAGAGGTTACTGATGATGGGTCCTATGAAGATGATGATGGTGAAGGTTCCTATTATGATGATGAAGAAGAGGACGAATCAATACATGAGTCCGATGCAGATGACAATGTTATTAGTGAAGCCGGCAGCGAGACTGGAGACTCTGATGGCTATGATGAGAATGATGATAAGGTTTGTTCCTTTTCTCCTTTTATTTCATTACACTTTGATGAGACTATTATGGCAAAGAAGTTCGTGGCTATGATTATCAACTTCATTGCAACGGACTAAATTTAGTCCAAGAAAAGAAACTAATTATATTGAGACATAAAACCATTTTTGTATGAGTGTTCACTTCCCATCATCACGTGGCCTTGGTTTTCTTTGGCACTTCACTGTTCCCATCATTTTGCCTTTTTACTTTATCCTTTTGGAGAAAGTCAAGAATTTAACTTACTGTTATGGGTGGGACCATGAGATGAGAGGAGGGAATATGAAATTAGCTACTTATTCTGTCTTCTTAATATGTACAGGACCATGATCGTGTTAGTTCAAGTTCGAAATCCTCAGGCGTGAGTGAAGATCATAAAGTCAATCAAATGTCATCAAATTCAACGGAGGTCTCACAGCCGCAGCATGAAGATGTCAAAAGCCGCAAAAATCTCAAGATTTCAACAAAAACTGGTAGTGCAGCAGAACACAATAAGCCTGCTGAAATATCTGAAGGTGTTCCCACAGACCAAAGTAATGAGCACGATTTAAGTGGTTCTATGCCTTCATCATGTATTAAAAAATCTGCAACCATGACCGATAGCCCAGATCATAATTCTCAGCGTCGCACTGTATGGGGACGTACCTCTGTGAGTATATCTTTTCACTATTTCTTGTCTTTTTGATCTTAGCATTTATGTATTATCACTCAACCAAAAATCATTGAAGTTTCATGTCCTCTAGTTTCTTACTTTCTTTCAGCCTAGTTATTTTGACTTTATGCTATTAAGTACAATCTCGTGATATCTCCAGGCAAAGAAGAACCTTTCCATGGAATCTATTGACCTTCATGTTGAAGAGTGAGTAATTTAATCTATCAACTGTGTTAATTTCCTTTTATCTTTGTCTCTGTGGTATATTTGCATTTCCTTCTGTATCGTTTCTTTCTATTTGTACTCTGTACTGCTTAAAACTCTCATTCCAAGTGAATTTTGACTGGTTCTGAAATTATTTTTGTGATTCATCAATGCTTGATGTGTTTCATGGATAAAGTGCAAGGAGGTCTTGTAATGTGCTGTTTAAATTTTGTGTGATATGGGATTGCTTGCATAGCGAACATAATGTGTGCGCACACTGCGTAGGTCATGAAACAAATAACCAAAAATACATTCTAAAATAAATCGTATAACCCAAAAAAAAGAATGTGCAATAGCTAATAGAAGTACTGAGGACCCCAATATGCCTTCCAGAGAAATCCTATGTATATTTCATAGTTCGCATCTAATTTACCTAGTTAGATAGTATTATGCTCATAATCCTCCTGAGGGTTTCAAAATTGGAAATTCAAAACGATAAGCGTTCTTTCTTTTTATATTAAGAATTAAGGAAACATAACCAGGGAGAAAATTTTCCTTCCTTTTCCTTTTACTGTTTCATCTTTGACATTGTTCTGAACTCTTATTGGTTATCATTTTATAGAACTGAAATTGAGAAGCTTGAGGCTACTAAGACAGAATTGCAAAACCAACATGCTCGGGAGGTAGATACCTTTTCTTCTTTACGGGTAACCAGAATCTTGTTATGTCTGTGTTTGAATTCTTAAGGAAGTTCTCGTTTTCTTGTTGTTTGTACTTTCTGTTGTAGGTTGAAAAGAATGCAAAGCTGCAATCTGATCGGGAAAAACGGAAGAAAGCCTTACATGAGCGTCGTCTGGCTCTAGAGAAAGACGTACGTTGGTTAGAAGAGAATATACATATCCCCTCCCCTCTCTCCATATATATAATAAGATTTTGTTTTCTTAAATATCTTTCTACAGGTGGCTAAACTACAGGAACAGTTGCGAAAAGAGAAGAATATTAGGGCAACTATTGAAGCAGGACTCAAAACTCCTCAAGAACCCTTATCCAATTCAACCAGTGTTGACGAAAAGGTTAGTCTGTCTTACTCCTAAGTGGTTTACTATAATGTTCTTTGATCATGCACCTATTCTTAAGCTTCAAAATTTCCAAAGACCAAGGCAGAACTTGAGGAATTAGCTCTGGTAGAAGCAGATCTCAGCAATTTAGAACAGAAGGTTATTGATCTGGGGGTGCGGCTTAATCGACAACGTGAAGGGAACCATGGTTCTTCATTGAATATCAGTAATCAACCCCAGCAGATATCAAATCAAGAAATAAAATTGTAGGTTTATTACTACTTTGAGTCATGTTCGTTAGTTGTTGTTTTCATAATCTGTTTCCTAAGGCTACTTTTTTATTTACCAAAATTTCTTTTAGCAATATATAATTTTTTTCACACGTCTGTGTAAAGGGCCTCTTGGCAGATTTCTTGCAAACGTTTGCACTTCATTGTTTCTTTCTTTATACCATATAAATAATTAAAATGTACTTTTTTTCTTTGGGAAATATGTTTGACAGGAAGAATAAGCCGGATACTGCAGTTACAGCCACTTCGCAATCTGAGAAGTCTAGAAGTAAGGTAAATCTAAGACGCTATTTAACAATTTGTTCTGTAGTCTCAATCATTGCTATTTGTATATTACTTCTGCCTCAAATGTAGACTCTTTTATGTGAAGCTTTGCTTGGATACCACAGGTTAAAACTCGAGTGTGATTTTCATTTATTCATTTACTTGTGCAGCATTATCGGATAATGAGCTAAATATTCTGAAAGATGCTGATACTAATTTGAAACCTGTGTATCTTTCGTTTTGGTACGACAGGATGCTAAAGCTGAAAATGAGAATGAGAGGAAGCCAGAATCAACACCTTTACCAAGCAAACATCAATCTCATAGTAATTCCAAGAAATCCAGTACAAAGGGCGAGGTAGGTTTAACAAACTTGGCTATGAATAATCAACTGTTGCTAGTATATGATTTTATTTGTCCATCCCATTATTATCATTTTTCCACCATTGTCATTTGCTTTACATTACATAGGAACTAAGTTGTTGTATGAGTAAATCGAATTACTCATGAAAAGTAAATTTTGGAATTTTATGAGAAGTACCTAACTAATTCTTAGGCTTAAGTTTAGTGATTAGTCTTCCACCATTGAGTAGGCGAACCAAATTACATTGCAAGCTAATAGGTGTAGCTTATTTATTGAAATGCTTTCACAACAGGGAGCAAATTCCACTAGTTCCGCATTGTCAAAACTGACATCCAGACTAAACTTTTTGAAGGAGCGACGTACCCAGATAGCGAATGAACTCCACAACATGGACAAAGGGAGGGACTCATCGGCGAAAAATTCCGAAAAGGGAAGTCGCCAACCATTGTCACCCCCCAAGAAGTCTCGAGGCGAAAGTGATGAAGGTTCAACTAAAGAAGGCAAATCACTAGAGAGTTTAGAGAAATTTAGAAAATCAGAAAGCCATCCAGCCCATCACTCGGAAAAATGGAACCAACATCCACAGACCCTGGAACGAGGAAAATCAGAAAGCCGTTCATCTTATAATGCTGATAAAGGAAGATGATTATACAGCCAGATTTTCCATCACACAGAGAACAAATCCCAAAATTTGGGGTTGTTCAGTTCTTGTTTCTTATGTCTTCAGCTACGTTTTTTAGTGGTTTGTAAGTAAAGCACAGTTGGAGGATGACAAGGGCCCGCCCTTATTTAAGATCAAAGTCCATTTGCCCCAAAATACAGCGTGTACAAGGGCATGGCAATCATCCTCATGACATCATAAGCTCAACTATTTATAACCCAAAATACAGGATGTTCACTCATGATTATGTAATTATATTGCAGTATTGGTAAATGCAATAATGTTTAGTTGCATGTCCCAAGTCTAAGTTTGACAGAGGATTGCGCAGATTCATGTAGTGATCCAAGTGACTGGACAATATTTTAGAGTACTCATCTTACGGTGCCTTGATGAATTAAGAGATCCTTTAGAATGCAGACATTTAATTAAACACCTTAAGAAATTATTGTTCTTAAAGAAAATATAAAACGTGAGAACGGTAGCTGTTCTTAAAGAAAATATAATTATGGTCTAATCTGTTAAATACATTACCTGTAATGTTTGGGAAGTAATTTCTTTTGCACATCAAAAAAAAAAAAAAAAATTAAGATTCTGTAAAATGTAATGTAAGAATATTGCCTGTAATCGTTTTGTATTTCTGTAAGATTCCATATGGCTTGAATACACTGTATATTAATCTCGGAGAATTAGTACTCGTATTTAAATGACACTAATTTCTCCAAAGACATAGTATAAAAATCTCAACCCAATTACCATTTAATCCTCTTCAAATTCCCTCGAAAAATAAATGAATGAATCCATAAACTATAGTAACCTGCTTCTACTTCTTCGTCGTCGTCGTCAATGAATTGAGAGAATAGCTGCAAATAATGCTTAAAATTCCTTGAGAGCCTTCCTCACTTGTTCAAGTGTCACGAACAGGACCACGGTGAAAGGTCCCTGCCTTGAAATTGTGGGAATAAATCCTTTGTAAAGAGCCATAGGCCCTTCTGCTCTCACCGTCTTGAGAGCACAATCCAAGGCCCCACTATAAGGCGGCGTTTCCCCTGCCTCCACCTTCATGTTCATCACCCTCGTCTTGATCACATCCACCGGGTTCGACGCCACCGCAGCCACAAACCCCGCTGCAAAGCTCGCCGTCGCGTGGGTCCCAAGCCCATCCTTCATCAATCCCTTTTCCAGAATCATCTCCTTGAATTGATCATACGACGCCAATTGAGAAGCCGTCACGATCATAGCACGGTTCACTGTAAGTCCCGAACCGCGCCACAGGCTAGCTACCCCTTCCTGCTTGGACATGCGCGTAATTGCATCGAATACGCCTTTGTAATTGCGCCGCTGAGCTGCCGGGAGTCGACCATCGGCTTGCATACGGACCATGGCCACGTCAGCAGGGTTCCCAACGGCGGCACCAATCCCGCCGGCGATTAAACCCGCTGTGATCTTTCGGATCAAAGGCATGTTTCCTTGTTGCGGGTCAGTCCATCTTTGCTTCAGCATATCATATAGACCCATACGGGTGGTGGAATAGAGTGTTTGGCGGAGCACAGTAGCTGATACACCCGAGAAGAGGGCTGCGACACCTTCAGATTGGACAATTTTTAACCCAACCGAGATGGGTCCTGCACGAGCTTGAGGTGGAGTTGGGATTCCCAATGAGGTAGGAGCCGCCATTGTTGGAGCATGAGAATGGAATGCAAAAGCTGGGCGCAGATTGTGAACTGGTTGAGGGTTCACTGGGAGTTTCTCACCCTGAAGCTGCATTCGGACCTTGATTAAATCCAGTGGGTGTGTGCTGCATCCAGCCACAATGGATGCTATCCCACCTTCAACAAATCCTTTGACACCCATTGAATGATTCAACTCCTTAGGGAAAAAATTTCAAAATTGAGTGTTGTATTCAATAAACGCTGGAGAAAGAGAAACTTTGGGTTTTGGGTGATGACTACAGATGGTGCTGAGAGGTATTTATAGTGGGAGATTGTGTTGTGGGGACGAAGGTGCGCGCCGCAAGGTGGACTCTGTCCAGTTTCAATGCTTGTTCTTGGACACGCACAATGGGTCCCGGAAGTCTTAACTAGAAGTAGGGCAATTTGGTGTAGGTGTCGATTCGCTGGTTCTCTTTGACGTCTGGTCTGTACACGCTTTTTCCTATTCGGTATTTTATTAACTATTAAAATAAGAAAATTCATCTCAATAAAAACAAAAATCTAACTATTAATTATTAGAATAAGAAAACTCATCTCCATATTAATTTTTAGTTCATCTTCCTCGATTCAATGAATTTATAGAGTACGGGTGGAAGTATTAGACTTGTTCACAAGCTTGAGCTCAACATGTGTAATGTAAAGGTTTAGCTCAGCTTAGTTTATTTAATTAAGGAAATTTAAAATGAGAATATTTGACCTTAAAAAGGTATATTTTATTTAATTAAAACTCTTTTTCTAAAACAAGTTAGACTTAAATATGTATAAACTTGTTTAATCACGTGAACTAAAAATTCTAATATTTGACCCACTCGGTTTATTGATCTTCGAAAAGTTTCATAACTTATATCAATAAATATATTATTATCAAATTTAAAATTGAAGGTAAAATAAAAATAATACATAAACAATTCAGATTTTTATAGACGAAAAATCACCGGACAGTGTAAAATGCAGAGACGGATTTGAAAGTGTCCAAATGAAAATTCTTGTTGTGCAGTCCTTCCCAACCACTTACCCTATTTAATGCAGCCGTGGCTTCAATGGACTCTGAAAAGTCCTATTTGAAAAAAATATATTTGAAGAGGAAATCAATTTGTAAAATCCTCAAATTCAAACTGGTCATCATCATCATCATGAACATTACTATGTGGTGTGCTGGGTCCAACTCAAAACCACAATCCAGTGGTTGCTACCACTTGTCAGCACCGTGGACAACTGGGAAGGTTCCTAGATAACTATGTACAAACAATAACAAAGACAAGAATTTTCATAAATAAAATAAATCGTCAAGGTACTGAATGCAATTGAAGAGAGTAAACTCTAAATTAAGCATAAATAATTTTGAAATATTAAATAATATTTTATATTTTTATGTATAAAAATATTGCAGGGATGAAATGATAAATTATTTAATATTTTCAAATAAAATTTTATCCAACTTTGATTCGATGGCTTTATATTAGCAAAAATAAAAGAAAAATGTACAAGTCTTAAATTAGTGGTTGGTTGCCAAAGCCAAAAAACCTCTGTAACTAGCGAACGGTGTAACTCAATTTTCGTGAGACCATGCGTTTCTTTGCTCCAAAAAACTTGGAAATCTCTGTCTCATTCCCTACCGTATAATCCTCCTCGGTTGTGTTCCCCAACACCTCATCCCTCCAATTTTGTATGTATCCCTCGTCATACATAAACCCAATAGTTGTACACAAGAGTTGAGAATCATCTCCCTCTTCTCTCTTCCAACCTCCATGCTTTTCAGATCGATGAACAGGGAGAGAGGAAGAGCCATGAATAAACCGTAGCATCATCGATCTTGGTCGTAACTTGAAGAAATGGAGGTGCAGCGGATGAGGGAGTTGCTGTTACTGTGGTCAAGATTGCAGAGTAACCGTCTAAGTCTTGTGGGTGGAAACCACACCGCCGCCAGATTTTGCACTCGCTAAGACTAAATCTGGCTTCCATTTCCTCCCTCCTCTCTCTGCCTTTGTTGATTTCTTCTCCTTCTTCTCTCGCTCTCTTCAGATAGATAAATAAATTCTCTTGCGCAAAACGAAGCAACGTCAAATCTTCTCCCCCACAATATGGGCGTCGATGTAGCCGCTGCTTTCAGAACAAAATACCATGAGAAAAACAATAACTTGCCTGGGAGCCCACTTGCTTTCTACCCAGAATCTTATTATTTGATAATTAGGCTTCCCATTTCTAAAATCTTGAACCTTTTTACTCGGTTGTTGCTATTGGCTTTAGTTGTGGCTTCTCTGCCACGCATTGGATCGTTTATAGGAAGATCATCTTCGGCATTTACCCAAGCCATGTCCAATCCTGCAGAATCTGACTATGATTCCCTGTCAATCTTCTTCCGTGACTTGACTAACGAGGGACTCATGAATAAATCCGAATTGAAGGCAGTTTTTCTGAGTAATGAGAACGAAGACTCCCTTTATGAGTCTCAGATTCTTGCTGACAACAACATGGAACTCGTCATGTTGAATGATTTAGTGAAGCAGAGCACTATTTCCAATGAATCTATTGACTTTGTCTTCACGTTTAACTTCCCAAAAGCTTCACAATTCATTGACAGGACTCTGAAAACTGGTGGGGTTGCCGCTATTCTCATGAACGACAACCCCTCTGATGTGTTTTACAAGCCATTGAACTACAAAATCGCCTACCTGAGGCGCTTCGGCTTGACAGCAGTGGCCATGAAAAAAACCCGCATTGCCGAGGAGCGTCCCCCAACACAGAGAAAGCTATTGGCACACGCATCAGAAGCAAAGAAAGCAGCACTGCAGAAGCTCGAAGACGTGCTCTTGGAACCACCACGAGCAACATCAAAGAAGTCAAGCCGGTATTTGAAGCGCACACGGTACCTCCCCGATTTGATGGGTGACTCTCTCGAAAGCTACCCGCGTCGCGTTTTCATCGACGTAGGATTGCCGGAGAAAGAAGGAGGGAGCGGAATTGATTGGTTTCCAGAGAATTACCCGACAAGAAACAAGAACTTCGAGATATACAAGATTGAGACAGTAACAGAGTCATCAGGGAAGGAGGTATCTCAAATAGGAATGTCGGAATGGCTGAGGAAGAATGTGAAGGACGAAGAATATGTCGTGATGAAAGCAGAGGCTGAGCTAGTAGAAGAAATGATAAAGAGTAAAGCAATAAGGTTGGTAGATGAGCTTTTCTTGGAATGCAAGCCACAGTTAGGGCATAATCAGAAGCAGGGCAACTTTGGTAAACATAGGAAGAATCGAAGAGCTTACTGGGAGTGCCTGGCATTGTACGGAAAGTTAAGGGATGAAGGAGTGGCAGTGCACCAGTGGTGGGGTTAGACGTATCTGACAGTGTTTAGAGAAAGGTAAAGACTTGAGAGTTCAGAGTAATAGAGAGAGAGAGGGGTAGCCCTAGTAAACAAGGAATTGCTGTGCTTTCAATTTTCTTTTGGTTTTTTCTTTGTGGTTATTTGTTCAAGTGTTTGTCTTTATAATAGGTAATGGTATATTTGGACATTTGTGGTACTGTACATGAACACGTTGATGGGAATCATGAAAATGAAGATGATGACACAAAGAGGGATGTATTAAAGAGAGTTGGAGGGGTGACTAACGTGTAAAAATGCAGGAAAAAAAAATGGGTTGCTTCTTTCCTTTCTTTTACTTATTTAATTTTTGGGTCATAATTTAGTATGGATTCACTTCACAAATTTTAATGTTCAAGTATAGTTATATTTAATTTACTTTGCAGCTTCTCAAATCTCAATTCTGAATCTTTGATCACCCATGTCCGTTGTCTAATGCTATTTTGGCATTTTTAAACCAAAATATGCTGTATTCTGATCTGGCATCTCCTATTGTTAACTACCTAACCATCTTAATACTCAAGTAACTAATTTTACTAGTCGTTTTGGGATATTGAAAGCAAAGGATTAAAGTGTCTGAGGTAATTCTACATATTTTAGCAGACAGTAACAAATGAAGACAACATTTTGATGTTACATTGGATAATCATCACCATGATCGCTACCCTTGGTGATGACGGTCATAAAGATAAAACATTTCATCGAGTATCTTTCTAAACAATATTTGCTGTCCCATAGGGCTTATTCACCACCTTACCTGGTACCTTTTTCACATGTAGACAGTGCGCGTAGCTTAGAAAAATCTAGTTACAGAGTTCACGAGCTATGCCTACCCGATTATTAACGGTATCAAACAAAATCCTGAGGTTCTGTTGCTGCAAGTTGGCAATCACATTCAACGCCGAGTTCACATTATTGGGCGCCGCCGCCATAGCCAGGCAAGCCAGTGTCCCTGAACTGCTATGAATCAAGCTGTTCTCCAATGGCAACGTCAAGTCCAACCCAGTGAAATGCAGTGTAATTGTTGGGGCTAGGGTCTCGTATGTTTTAATGAAGCATGTGTCGAAAGCCCCCAAGCTAGAAAATGGGCCTTTCACCTGTTTCCTGAACTCGTCCCTGATTGCGTTGTATACGGGTTCCACGAATCGGGTTATGACCGTACCCGAATCAATGATGGTTCCAGCTCCGGTGTTTGGGTTGAAAGCCAAGAGGTCACCGGGCAGAGGGACGAGAGTGCGACCCACGCTGACTCCGGTCAGGTTCACGTAGTATAAAGATGGACGGTGGGGGTTGCGTAAAAGCGGAGTGGTCCGGATGCTCTTGGGTTGACCCACGGGTCCCAGTTTCAATGACCCGGAGAAGTAGTAGGACTTGAAACTGGGGAGGCAGTAGGAGAACACACCCGAGTAGAGTGACCCGGATTGTGAAAGCAGCGACAAGGGTCCACGACCCAGGCCCAACAACCCTTGGGCTGGAATTGACCCACCGGAGATGGCGCTGATGCAGCCGAAAGCGTAGTTCGGGATGACATCAGCGGCTAATTTGAGCGAGTCTTGCACGAGCGTAGCCGAGAATGATGAATCGGCGTAAGACTGGTTGAAGGAGCATGCGCCCGTGCCTGTGGCGGTGCACGAGAGGCCACGGACCTGACTGCATTGCGGGACGGAGCAATCCAATGACCCGTAAGTGATTGAGGTTTTGGGCGAGAAAGTGGTGGCGGAGCACCCGAGGCAACCGGAGCATGGGACCCACGCCTCATCACTGCTGGTGTCCAGGACCATGAACATGAGTTGACCCGGGGTACCGAGTGTGGCCCGGACCACGTAGTTGCCAATGTTAAATGCCTGACCCGAAGCAATTGGGGCCGAGGAAACGGATTTCTGGGACACGAGGGTAGACAAGTACTTGACCCGTTCCGGGTCCTTTGAGGCCATGTCTATGACCGTGTTGATCCACGACTCTGTTTTGGGTGCATCGAAGGGTGAGCATTTGCCGTAGATTGGAATAACGGTGAGGTCCGCGTCATCGCGTTGAGAAGTACAAGGGTCAAAGGCAGTGTTGGCAGTGGCAGAGGTGTAAATTGCAGACAAAACAAGTAAGGCAGTGATAAGTTTAGCATCCATGGTGGCGAGGAAGCTAGGTGGTGCACTGGCAGTAGTGTGCATTGCATGGCGGGGTTGCTCTATTATATAACAAAAGGAGAGGTTTGTGATTCTCATAATTGCCCTCGAAAATTATTGGATTGGAACATATGATTATTTTCTAAAGTATAGGATTAAAATGTAATCATGCAAAGTGAGCTGGTATCCACGTGGACCACTTAGGATTTTACTAAGAAAATGCCGCAAATTGGTGGAACACGATACAGGTTGTATGGAAGAGCGTGCATAAAATACACAACCATGCAAGCGAAGGGCAATTGGGGGTTTACTGCAAACTCTCTGATGTCGTTATTTCTTTTCTAGAAACTTATCTGTTCAAATTACGAAATGAAACGTAAAAGGTAAAAATCCTAGTAACTCAAGTGTTCAGCGTCGTAGCTAATTACAAGCCCATGCATGCAATGCAGGTGTTTGCTGAAATTCTTTGTACTTCGGAGGGTATTATGAGAATGAGATCTGGATAAGAATTACGAAAGAAAGGAGTCTCGTGATCAGTCTGATGTTTTCCTGGGGAATAATAAATTGACAGCACTAGATATTTTGTCCGTACATATGGTCCAGCCACGGGATGCGGTCGGTCACGGGCTATCAAAGACTTTTCTTGGGCGAAAGACCATTCGGTTGGGTCCACAATTTCCACAGTTCTTGTTAAACAATTTGAGTGACCAGCTCTTTCTCATCAACTTGCAAATTACCAAATAGATTGAGAGACCAAAATATATATATACAACAGATCTACTTGTAAGCTTTCGGCAATCCCAATTGGTCAAGCAAATAATAATATAACATTGTTTTAGAAAATCCACTTTGGAGAATATTTTTAGCTGTAACTATGACTTATTTAATCTCTTGCGCACCTTCGTGAAAATAAAAATTTCTCCTTTTTGTTGGCCTTTTAACATAGCAGCTTATTTTCGTGCTTCAGTGTATAAGGACATGGCTAGAGAGGTAAACTTGCATGCATAACTAGAGGAGTGAAAAGAATCCAGGGAAATGATTGCTAACTATATTCCACGCAGGCAAAAGGAGAAAACAAACATGTAAAGCCAAGAAAAACTTTAGAGAGAGCGTTCTTCATTTTGTACGCATTATTTCTTGAAAGTCCCTACAAATTCACGAGCTCACACTACTCCTTCAGTACAATCAGCGCAGATTGTCAGTTAATGCAGCATAGTTTCGAGCACAGTGCAGAATCTATTTTCACTTTATTCATAACTTGCAGACAAGAAAAGAAAGGAATCATCCAATATATCTAATATTTTACCAGAAACAAATTACAATCACTTTTCTAGATATTTATATCTCTCTCCTTTTCAGATTAAAGAGCAGCTTAATCATATTCAGCAACATACAGTGAGAATTTTGAAAAATAATTATGTTTCATTCAAGCATCACAATATCCTCATCCCAGACTGTAGCCGAACACTCGCTGCCTTGCCAATGTGAAATTGCCTAGTTTCAAAATTTCATGCTTTATTTGAGATAAATCTGACTGAAGAAAAAATGACGCAACTTCAAAGGAAACAGCAGAAACCTGAAAAAATAAAGCTGGCTGACCAAGGCAAGTAATATTGAAACTAGATCGCCCTAAAACAATATTTTTTTAAAAAAAAAAAACCTCGTATCAATAAACATTAACGAATAACATAATGCAAACTATCTCGAGATGTTAATACAATAATATCTGGATTCAAACGTTTCTTGAGCCTCTCGGAGCAATCATCAAAGAGATAAAAGCAGTAAAGCACAGCTAGTTGAGAAGCACTCTTGATTGCAACAGCTCTTCACACGACTGACAACAGCATTGTCCACAATCCACAGAATGTGAAAACACACAGCAGTACTAGCGGGATCTTAACCAGCATCAGGACAACATGAACACGGAAGCATCAAAGATAAGCTACAGTACATGCTCGGCAAACCGCACAATTCCCATGCATGAAAAAACTTCGGATGAAATGAAATGCATAAGCAGGGATGTAGCATCGGCGTCAGAAACTATAGTTCTGAAACCCACCTAAATAGCTAGAAAATGGAATCAGATGATTATTCCAGAATCCACTTACCTAAATTGTAAGCGGTATCCATCCAAGATATGCTAAGAAATACTTGAAATTTAAAGGTAATGAAAGACAAAGAAGTAACCCAGGCAGAAATCAGCCAAATGATGGGTGTTGTATACAAGCACTAAAATTGATAAATACGATTTTGTCTATTAACTTTTATTTCAAGAAAAATTTCCATATTAATTCTCACTAAAACTGAATTATTTCCAAGCTATATTGACAACCAATTTTATCCACGCCATTCTGCTTTTAAATCCCTTGACATATATTCATGTCATCTTTCAATTATGCAGATTCCAAGTGCACTTTTAGCCGAATCCAACTATTAGCTGCAGAGATCATGACAACGGCAAAATGCCAATAACAGCTTAATTTAGAAGTCAAAATTTTTGTGTACATTAGTTAGATTGACAAGCACACAAAACAGATAAATGCCTCTCAATTCTTCCACCCCAAAGTGACTAGAATATTCTTCTGTCAAAATCCCAAAAATCGAGAGGATGGGATGTCAAAAACACAGCCACAGCTTCTAATCAATAGCCAAGATAGCATATTAGAAGTATACCTAGTTTATATTATCTTACAGCGTCCTTTCCCTTGATAATAATGACAGGACATGGAGCATGGTGGGTGCAGTAGTTGCTAACACTTCCCAGGAACATCCTGTTGACGGAAAACAAGAACGGCATGTCAATCAAAATAGAACATTAGGACGTCCTCTTGATTAGCCTTCTCCAGCAATAAATTCATAAAGGCTGTTCAAAATTCAAATGATTTACTAGGATGTGACAAAATCCTAACATAATTGATACAAGGAGCGAAAAAACACAACATTTAAAGTAACGAACTAGCTTTTCCTTCCAAACTAAATGGGCTAGCTAGCTATTTCCTCCAGCAAATCATACAAATGGCACCGATTCTCAGGATAAAGCAGAAACCAATGGATTCAAATCCTAAAATATAGCTTGAAGTATACAAGAAGCAAAAGGAACCTAAGAAAACTAAATATTCCATAGAAAATTTCCAAAATGAATGAGCAGTGTCTGCAGAGAAATGAATGCAGCTAAAACTCAAACTAAAGGGTCAGGAGTCTAGTAATAGAAGTATTTAAGTTTACTGGCCTGTTCAGCAAGAGTATGCAATCATGACATCCAACTACTATAACTGCTATACCATAGAGCCTACAAATTGGAAGCATATGATTGGCAAAGGTAGAACTGCATGTCGGTGGGAAAATTTCAAGGTCTCCCAACGTATCAAGCCGGTTTCACCACGTCGGGTAGCCTGGCACTTAATACCTTACTCTAAGAGGAGGAAATTGTAAATATTATTTATCAAGTTATTTTGTGATACAAGCCATCTTAATCAGGCTCAACATTGTAATCGCATCATAGTATGATAATTACATCTTGTTACATTATTGCACTCAGTAACATTTGGTTTCTCTGGAGTCATTAATCCTATCCCTTGCACATAAGATGGACGCCAAACAATGTTATTAACGAAATAATCAGCAAAACTGGGTATGTTTTGATCTCTAACAAATGATAGATTTATATCAAAAGATTATTGATGATGTATATGTTTTACGAAAGTTATAAGCTCAAAGAAATTGCAAACAATTTTGTGTGCTCTTTTCCAGCTATGATCCAGTTTTCATCCTAGCTAATTTTTACCTCTTTATAGGGCCAAATGCGCGGCACCCCATCACAAGCAAATCAGCATACAAATTTTCTACAGCTTCACAAATCTTCTCTTTGGGGTCTCCAACAACCACATGAGTCTTGACACTCACCTGCTATACGTAGAGAAAAAACAGTCATCCAATTTCAGATAGAACTGCTTCAGGTAAACGAAATAACAAGCAAAATAGTGTTAACAGGTGCAAGAAAAGTCCAGTATGCATAATAAAGTTTACAACAGCAACTCCAAAAGTATTTTTGTCCTTGTTCTTACTTTACATTTTTAGGACCAATTTTCATACTACAGGGAAAAGTGAAATTCGATGAATGGTGACACTATATATGCTCGAGAGAGGTTAACTTGTTATTTAGAAAAACAACAAATTCCACACATCATAACTCATGAGCATAAATTTCAGAATAAATCAAAAATGAAAACTTACGTTTAATTCCTTGCAAATCCCCAAAGCGTGATCCAGTATCACCTCTGTGATGCGCTTTTGGTGCGCTTCGATCGCGGCAGTGAATGCAGGCACTTCAAGATTACCTGATCAATTAAGAACCTGGTTAAATGTTCAGCAATCAGGTCGGGCAAATCAAACCTCGATCAAGATGAAAACAAATAACCATAGTATTAAAGAAAAAGTGTACTGAACTGGGTCCACCGAAAGGAATGGTGCCGGGATTAAGGCCGGCGGCGATGGACGGCGGGGATTGAACGTGGAGGATGACAAAAGAAGCAGCGGAAGAATCGGGTGCGGGTGATCGGAGCTTCAAGTTCCGGAGCGCCCATCTCAATGAATTCATGCTCTCCTCGCTGCCATCGACGGCCACTACCACGCAGCTTAGGTTTCCACCTTCCGACATAGCTAACCTAATCGTCTTTCTTATCTTCGATTCGAGTTCCAGACGGGCACAGAAAACGATTCTTTCATTCCAGTGTCTGTAGCATAAGCAATCAAACTTTTCTGCAGCTCTCCTTCGTTGACTCTTTTTTTTTTTAAAAAAAAAAAAAAGTTCTGGACTTTTACTCCACCAATTAATGGTTGCACAGAGGACGTTAAATGGCGGGAATTAACTTCTGGTATTGTGTTATGCAGCTCTATTTTAATAAATGCAGTCTTTTTTCTTTTAAACGGTTATGTAAGTTTAAAAATGGGATTAAAACAGTTCTGTAAATCTAAAAATAAAACTAAAACAACTTTTCATGACTATGACTGTTTTGATTCTCCTTTCAAATTTAAAAAGCCGTTTAGAGGGCTGAATAACACAATACCTTACAGTTTTACCGTTGCAGCACTATCCAGTAGCTACTACTGCTATCGGCAATTAACCAACCCCAATTTTAGGTCTGGTACTACTCTTTAGCTCTTTTTTGGGTTGAGTTGGGCCTAAAAAATTGACCCAGAAAGATTGTTTTGGACCTACCCATTTTTCTTTTCTATTTTTTTAAAGAAGGAAAATACATTAAAAAAGAAAAAACGACATAATAGAGTCGACTAACTAGCTCAGAGATAGACCAGTTCCAATTAAAGGGTAACTGGACTCAGGCTAGGCTAGCCGAACTTAACACCCTTGCAACAACAAAGTATATCAAATCAGACAGAGTTATGCTTTTTTATTTAATGGAAAATGTTAATTATACACTCACTTTTTTACACTTTCTTATTTTTAGTATATTTAAGAAGTAATATTATAAATAAAAAATAAAAGAGATGAAAAAACAAATTATAAAGAATATGGGATAAAATTATAGATGTAGGCATATTACATCTCTTATTTAATTTACATTGATAAAATGTTTTTTTTGTTTTTAACTGGAATGCTTAAGACATTGTATTTTTACAAAATCATACATTTGGTACCATAAAAAAAAAAAAAAAATCATCCGTTTGGCGACAACACATGTGCAGCAAAAAAAGAAGTCTACTTTTTGTTGTGGATTGCAATCTTTTCAACATTTGAAATTTCGATATGGAAAAAATGTAGTTCACATCAATCTTGATATTTTCTTAGGTAGATTAGAAAAGTGGGTTAATCTTTGATTTTTCATTTTGTCTTAACAGTTAGGTGCAAGCCTTTAATTTTTTTAGACTTTTCCCTAAACATACGCTAGAAAAAGAAAAACTGATGGCTTGCAATGCAAATTTTCCCTTTCACAGAAAGTTGAAACTAGATTGTTCTCTTTTCCTGAATTTAAATTTCTTTGGTCGTCTTAGTCTAAATCTCACATAAAGAATAACACCGAGTCTCCATCACCATTATTATCTACCAAGAAAGAAGGAAAAGTCCCGCGTAGTATAATCTTTTAATTTATAAAATAAGTAAACTTTTTAACATTGTTATTTATTTTTATATACACCAAAAAATTCCTAACCAACAAGAGATTAAGGTGAGTAAAACTTCTTTCAACAGAACTTTTTGCATGCACTATATTGTTAATAGTTTATTAAAGCCAGGGGCCTTTACTTTGTTGTAATCAAAAGCCAAAATAGTCTACGTGGCTTGTACCGACCCGCACCTACTTAAGGCATCAGACCAACCGAATCAAAGGGTTAATTCCATTGAGAATCCCACGCCGTTACACATTACACGCCCACACAATGGCTGATAAACCGGTGAGTGAGCCACAATCATCTTAAGGCATCAGACCAACCGAATCAAAGGGTCCCACATCCACGTCCCACCTCCACCGCCAGTTCTCTAAAATCCAATCAACTCAAAATTCCTGATGCTCCCACAAGACCCCACTTTCACGTGCGATGTCACTGCCAGGAAACCTTCCGAGTCACTTTGTGTATCATCGCGCAACTGAACCGGGAAGTATGTTTTATCGATCCGGTCGGTCTATTCCCGAACCGGCCTCCGACTGATCAGGACCGAATATGTGAGGAGCGAAGAATTCACGCTTTCCGATGCATGGAAAGGAAATTCCTTTCCCTCGACAATCAATTTCTTATTTTGTAACGTTCAATATATAAATAAATATATTAAATTATATTGAAATAAATATTAAATTCCCTGTCACATTTACCGCCTTCTTTGTTTCTTTCTCTCTCCTCGAAAAGAATTAAGCCCTAACTTTATGATCGGAAGAATCAACCAATTTGCCTTTGTCTGAATCCACGAGCTCTGGTCATTTGTTTTTCAGCATCGGCTTCAGCTGCTCGCATTGTCTTTTTGTCAAGACAACCAACATTCATTTCTAACCTGCGAATTCGACTTTTGCTGTTATTGTCACCGTCACATACTGCCTCATTTCCATCAGGGTCCAATCACCAACAGGGCTGATTTGCTCTTCCATCGATTCATTTGCAGGTTGAGTCTAATCTATATGTGTGGCGCTGAGATTAAGGACTTGGGTTTGGTTGTTTTCGCTGGATGTGTTATAGGAGGAGGATAAATGCGTGTTACCGGGGATATAGGGTTTTCAAGCCTGGTCCTTGTGGTGGTTTGTTTGGTAATACCGATAATCGGGTTTGTCATTCGCCGGAAATGGCATCATGCAGTGGCCAGAAAGGAGGAGATCAAGAGGCTTCTGATTTTGGCGTCCGAGGAGGCTGCTAGGGCCGAGCTCGAGGCCTCCTATGAGCACGGCACCGTTTCATTTCCAAAGAATAATCAATGTGCAGTGTGCTACCGCCCCACCACAACGCGGTGTGCCCGTTGTAAAGCAGTTCGCTACTGGTACGTATATGCAGATTGCATTTGCTTTTAAACAAATTGAAAGACATGCAAAATCTTCCGCTTGGTTTGCATCTGTTAGACGATTACTTAGACCACTGTAGCTCAAGATTGAAAACCGTTAGTGTATACGATACTCAGTGGCCGCTCCTGTCTAAAACTATGATTATTACGATTTTGTAAACAATAATTATTCCGCAACTGATGAAATTTACATGAAGTTGCAGTGAGAGACATTGTATTCAGTGCAGAATAATTGTAATTACGGAAATGAAAAAGTCTTCGTAAAATTTTCTCTCCAGCATAGAGAATATACCCTAGCTGAGTTTGTGCATTGAAGATCTCAATTATTCTAAATCTGTGTCAAGTGCTTGGATTTGAAGTTCGTGTGCGCTTGGAGATTATTTGTTGAATAACTTGAATGATTGGAGTGACAGTGTCATTCCATATTACTGAGTTTCCTGTCATTGCTTTTCTTCTATTTTGTTCCTTGCTATCTGTGTACCTTTATAATATGGCAATGGTACTTATGTTGATTTTTATATTTTGTAGTTCTGGTAAGTGCCAAATTATTCATTGGCGTCAAGGTCACAAGGAAGAATGCTGTCCTCCCAGCACCACTCACCGGGATGATGATGTTGTAAGGGATTCTGGCAAGGCAGCAGCAGAGCAAGGCCGTCTTGAAATTCATGGTGAGCTTAGTGATCTGGGCAAGAAACCAACAAAACAAGATCACTTTGGAATTCAGGTCGAGAACTCCAAGATTGAGGGCACACATTCTGAACTATCATCTAAGAAACCGTCATCAATTGATATTAGTTGTTCTTCTGAAGTTTCATGTGGAAAAGATGACAATATTAGAGTTGAGCCTCTTGCTGAGGGAAGTATAGCAGATTCTAATTCTGAATCATCTTGTGACTCATTTTCTGGATTTTCAGCTTCCAATACTTCTAGCGAATCATCTGATGATGCCTCTGTCTGTGAGAGTATCATCTCAAATGAGCATGAGAGATCAGAGAAACATACTTTTGTTAGTCCCACCCTTCACATGCTAGATACTACTTCAGGTGATAATAGCGTGGGTATAACTGTGCCATCTTCACCAAAGTTTGCTGCTTTGCTTGATTCTGTGGATGGTTTTTCTACAATGGATAATTTCAATCAAATTAGATCTGGTTTTATTGAAGAGAGTAAGCTTGCATCCAATGGTACTTCAGGTTTGAGAACATGCAAAGGGGCAATGAATGAGCATTGTATGGTGTCTTCTAGTTTCTGGGATAAAGCTCTTGATTTGAGGGGGTCTACAGGTGATGCTGATGGTGACTCTCTTCCATTCGACTCCAATAAATCTACTGGTGATATAAAATCTGAATCTGGATCCTCCCTTTTGTTTTCATCCAGAAAGGTGGCTACCTTAGATGCGCGAGATCCAGAGGCAAAAAGTTCTTTTTCTGATTATTCTTCTCTGAATCCTGTCAAGAACAATATACCAAGTGCAAGATCGGTATTACAAGAGAATGGCTGCAAGGAGTCTTCAAAAATGAGGTGTTCATCTTCCATAAACAGCAAAGGGTCTGATTCTGATTCTACCAGTCATTCTGATAAGTTGGACTCTAGATCTTATGTCCATAAATTTTCTAGTATACGTGAAGATTCTGGGTGTGCTGATGCTTCATCCCCCAGAAAGTTGCAACCAGTAGAGTCAAAGGCTTCAAATCATGTTCTGGATGGCCCTGGCAGCACTTCACACCTGTTGAAGTCAGTTGAAGTTATACGTGTACCTCATGCATTTGCTGATGCCCAGTTAGATTCTAGAACTGAAGAGCAGACACATTCCAATGCAAGATTTGTGAATAATGGTGTTCAATCTAGTACTACTGCTTCATCTCAAGTTGCAAGCTGTTCCCCAAATTCTAAGAATGGTTTGAAAACATCTGTATTGAAAGTTGTTGATCAGTTTAGAGGATCTAATCTGTCAAAACGCTCCCCTCTAGCTGTTGGTAGCAATATTGCTGGAAGATACAGTGACAAGGTTTACCTTGAGCAAAGCCTGTAATGTTCTTTTGTGCCCTAAGGCACCTTGATCTTACGTTTCTTATTTGTAACTTTTGCAGGGTCTCTTTCCATACGACTTGTTTGTCAAGCTTTTTAATTCAAACAAGGTGGAATTGCGACCATTTGGTCTCATAAATTGTGGTAACAGGTAATCAAAAGTGCTACCCAAGGCTATTTGGCAAATGTTCATGTGGATTTATAATTAGCTAATGATAGAATTAAGAGTTTTCAAACTACTTTCTTATTTCCTATAGCCATAAGGATCATATTTTGATAATATATATATATATATATATATATATATTATTGTTGTTGTATGTTTTTAGGTTCTTGAATTTTCTCATAGAATCAATCAATATTACAATTTGTGAGTTCCTTCTGTGTTGGATTTTAATCTTTTCTTAACTAGTCATTTTTCTGGATTTCTTTACAGCTGTTATGCTAATGCAGTACTCCAGTGCTTGGCGTTTTCACCTCCCCTGACAGCTTATTTACTTCAAGGACTCCATTCTAAAGCATGTATGTCTGCAATCATTGTCTTCACTTTGGATATAACCCTTGATCAAAATTCTTCTAATGTCTATAGGTGTGAAGAAAAAATGGTGTTTCACCTGTGAGTTTGAAAGTTTGGTTTTGAAGTCGAAAGAAGGGAAATCTCCACTCTCTCCCATGGGTATACTGTCACAACTACAGAATATTGGGAGTCAACTTGGTAATGGGAGAGAAGAAGATGCACATGAATTTCTAAGGTATAATCTATGCAACTTTTGAATCCACACTCCTTGTCATTATCGTTCTGTAGTTTACCTTCAATTAACAGGAGTTATATTTGACAGGCATGTTATTGACACAATGCAATCAATTTGCCTTATGGAGGCTGGGATTAATGCATCAGGCTCATTGGAAGAGGAAACAACTTTAATGGGTCTAACTTTTGGAGGCTACCTTCGTTCAAAGGTTATCTATGTTCTCTCTCTTTTGCTCCAAATGTTATAAAACTATTTTTTATAGTTTTTCTTCCCCTCCCTAGTTGGAACCAAGTGTTGGCCCGTTTTTGAAATAGATAGTGCTCTTGCATCCTTCGACGGACAATGAACATAGAACTGATAGTGTGTTGTCAGATAAAATGCATGAAATGTGGGGGGAAGTCTGAGCGTCAGGAGAGGATGATGGATCTAACTGTTGAGATTGAAGGAGAGATAACAACCCTGGAGGAGGCTCTGAGACAGTTTACAAAAACTGAGACTCTAGATGGAGAAAACAAGTACCATTGTGTCAGGTCAGTGGATTTTTGAGGGACTTAACTAAGCTTTTTCTATATATCATATCTTACCCTCATTGACATTATGTGGATTGTTATAAATTATTATCAATGTTCTTTTGGCTAAAGTAATGTTCTCATTAACTGTTTTTGTAAAAGCAGGTGTAAATCTTACGAGAAGGCCAAGAAGAAAATGACAATTTCAGAGGCACCTAACGTTCTTACTGTTGCATTAAAGAGATTTAAGGTATTTCTTCTGTTAAATTGAATGGTGAGATGTCACCACCTTATATGAAGACTTCATATCATATTCCCTGTCTTGCAGTCTGGAAGATTTGGGAAGCTTAATAAACCCGTTCAGTTTCCTGAAATTCTTGACCTGGCACCTTTTATGAGTGGGACTAGCGACAAATCTCCTATATACAGGCTCTATGGGGCAATTATTCACTTGGATGTCATGAATGCTGCATTTTCGGGTCACTATGTGTGCTACGTGAAAAATTTCCAGAACAAGTGGTTCAAAGTTGATGACAGTGTGGTATGTCTCTCAGGTCCCTTTAGTTTGCATAACTGGGTGCATCGGATGCATTAACATGAAAATGTGCATAATAATCTTTAAATATGATTATTGGCGGGACATGTTCTGATTTTGGTCACTATTACCGAAATACTCAATGTCAAACATATTGAGTGATTCTCATTTGTGTCAACGGAGATGAAGCTTTGTTTTATATCTGTAAATTTTTCTGCAACAGCTCAGTTTAGCCATATCCATATTCTGGTTTGTAGGTCACAGCTGTTGAATTGGAGAGAGTCTTGTCAAAAGGAGCTTACATGCTACTCTATGCAAGGTAATCGATCTTCAATTTTTTCTCTTTTGCATCAAGGTCTCCTTTGATTGTATTGTATGTTTACCTGATTCAGTGAAGCTATCTTTTAGGTGCTCACCGAGGGCCCCAAGATTAATAAGGAACATGATAGTGTCTTCTGATTCAAGAAGTAAAGCTATGAATGGAAAGACTATTCTTTTGAAATCAAAATGTGTATCTGCAAATTCTGGTGCCGCTGAATATTTCAATGATTCGGTTTCTCCGGATGCTTCGCCCACCTTAGACTCTTTCTATTCTAATTTTCATCGACTGAGAAAGATTTTGTCAGAAGATTCATCAAGCGACAATTCATCCCTTATCAGCAGCAATTCTGATGAAGGTTCTTGCAGTACTGACAGCACCCGTGATTCAACCAGTACGGATGACTTATCCGATTATATTTTTGGTGATTCAGGACAGGGCTGCTGTGACACTTGTTCATCATCTTCGTCTTCTCCCATGTACTCTAGACATTCACCACTGGCTGATATGGACCGGCATGATTCAGGTTCTACAGATGCAGCTGGGTTGCAAACTCACACAGATCCACACATGGAGATAAATGGTCTTTTGTATAGGCGCGCTACTGGTATCAGCGGAGTGGTGGGAAGGGAGGAAGGTGTTTCTATCAGGCATTCTGACACAAGTATTCTGCAGCATATGAAATTAGATAGTAGTAGACGTAGCGTCAGTAGTTTTAGTGAGACTAACCCTGACCCTGACCCTTTTCAGAGATTAGGATCTAACCATTGTAATGATATAAACTCTGTTCTATCATCGCGGGAAAGAACAGGTTAAATATTTTATATAGCACCTTATGGAGATAGCGAGAAGTAAATAATGATGAGAAATGATGTAGTTATTCTAGTTGGCTGGCCTCCTTTTTGAAGAAAAAGTAGTGATCATCATCGTTTTGTCAATAAACTTCTACTGTGGAGGCTGAGCAGTTCAATTGGAAAAGAAATGGTCGCATGCTATTACTATTTTCCTATTTGCCTGTTGATTCTATTCGAAACTTGAATCCAATCAGATGTACATATAAAATAAAATAAAATAAATGCATAAGAATGAATTACAAATTTGTTTATCAACTATTGAATGATAAGGAAAATGTATATTAGAGATGGAAAGAGGGGAGGAAGGGGATGGAGAGATTAAGATTAATGAGGAGGCTGACAAGGAGTGGCCTACATCTGTACTTTGTCAATCATGCCAACCTTGACTTTATATGCACATCGAATCATCCATAATGCAACCTAATCCAATCCCACCCACGTGATTGATATGCACATGCCCACTCCCACTCTGAGCAACGTCATTTTTAGAGTTCGGACTTTGCTGCCTCAACAGAGATTTTTAAAACTCAAACTGATTAATTAACAGTTCAAATTTGTGCATAATTCGAAATTGGCTGCTGCATGCCCATCCATTCCCAAAATTTCTAATTCCATCCAATTGCTTTAAGGGGTAAAAATTGCATCAAAGCTACTTTTAACCAGGTAAAAGGATGAGACCATGTATAAATTGGGACCCCATTTTGGCAACTTGCTCTTAAAAGATATCCAGACACGACTTGAAACTTGTCCCTATCTCTGCATATACTTTTCTTGTAATCGGATAACAAAATTCCATCTCATCACCATCACTCCTCATTGCATCTTCATTTAATCTTTGTTTTGGTTTATCAGAGGTGAACGGGAAATGAAAAAAGATGTACCAAGTGTTCTTATAACATAAGAGGTCCAAACATTAGTCAAGTTACACATTAGAAAAATTTAAAACTTATAAAAATATATATATGCATGCATGCGGTGGCTGGCCCTAATTACGCTCTCCCCTTTTATTTGGCCTGCCTGCAGTACTGCTTTTCTTAGTCAAGATTCGTAAGTGCTTTAGAAGAAAGGTAAAAGAAAAGCACTTGGGAAGCGGAATTTTATTTTGTGATTTATCACTTCTTAAGGCAATAGAATGCAATTCTTGTTTCATCCCATTTCTCTTTCTATTTACGGGCAAAAAAAAAAAAAAAAATGCACTTATTGAAATCCAAACGCAACTTTCATGCACTAGTTTTTTAGTAATAATTGTTTTTTTATTTTATCTGAGTTTTTAGTAATAATTGTCAAGTTAAGAAATAGGCAAAAGCACTTAATTAATCATAAGAAGAATATATATGAGCAGGGAAGCGAAGGCATGCGAAGCGCGTCTAAGAACATTGGGGCATGCAGCAAAAGGTGGAAAGAATGCAAGGTAATAGAGAAAGCCATCACCGCCAGAGCATCTGTTTGAAGATTTATTTTTGTCCCAGAAATCAGCAACACAGAGACAAGTTCACAATAATTAAGGTCTAATTCTTCTATGATTCCTCCTCCCAACTAAGTTGACATTTGTGTTTTTTTTGCTTAAAGATGCTTTTCTGGCGGCTGGGTCAGTTCACGTGCTCTTTATTATTGAAATAATTAAAGCTTAGGAAAAATTAATCAGTACCTTAAAATTAAAATATACTTCAAACCATATTTCCAGGCAACCCATGCAATTGTGAATATAGTTTCATGACTAGACATTGTAAGCATTGATGCCTTGTTAGTTTTATTTTGATAGATTTGGTTCAAATTTTATTACTTAAATCCTTTTGAAAAGTAATTCATAAATATTATTATTATTATTATAAGTCTTCAATCCTTAATCTTTTTGTTTTGATTTTTTATGGGTATGATAATTTTTTTCTGATTATAACTCTCTTTTCTTCAGTACAGTATATTGTTGCCTAGCTAGTTCATTTGCTTGAGATGACAAAAACTGTGTTGCATAGGATAGACATTGTTTGGCATGTCCCTAATTTTCTTTGGAAGAGGCTGCTGTGTTATCTGCTTGTGGATAGAAATTAATAGATATGATGGAAGCATAGATAAGATCTGCCTCACCGAAATGGTCCCACTTCTTTCAATAAGCAACTTCCATTCAATGTATTCAAACCGCTAAATTTATATCTCTTAGCCGTCAAGGAATCCTTCAAATATTTCTCCATCAATTATTCCTACTCTTTTTCCCCCTTTCCACCTCCTTCAGTAAAGTTTAGACATTATTATGAGATAAAATTCGACCATATTCATTTCTTTTTGCCTAATTACAATTATATATAACGACTAGCTTTTCCTAGCCATCCTGCATAAAGTATTTTTAAAATTATATAATGGCATTTGTTGGGAATTTTTTTTTTTTTTAATTAAACAAACAAGACAAAAGCATAAACAAGACAGATGATCAGATTTGAATTTCATTTTTTTTAAAAAAAAAAAAAGTGAATGATGATCTTTCTTGATATCTAGTTTGGCATTCAATAAGTCTTGGATTTTTTCTTTTCTTTTTAGTTTAGTATTATTTTCCATACAAATTCATACTGTGTGTACTTCAAACTCCGACCTCTTATTCCGAGAAAAACCAGAATAGTTTAATACGCATGCATGGAAATTGGATGCAAACAAGGGTTGGCCGAAAAGGCCAAAGGTGTAGAAATTGTGGGCACAAAAACAATTGGATTTAATTTTCTGCGCCCATACACATCTCTTTGCATATTGGGACACACACACACATATTTAAATATATATATATATATATATATATATATACACATATATATATATACACATCTCTTTGCATATTGGGACACACGCACACATATTTAAATATATATATATATATATATATATATATATATATATATCACTATCAACAATATTATATCATTCAAGAAAAAAACTTGTTTAATTCCTGTCTTGTGCCCTTTTATTCCTTGTCTGCTTCAAAGTTAGATGTACCATCGAAACCCATCCCACGCATGTCTGCTTCACGATTTGATGCATGCAATGAACTCCACCACTCAATCTTTAAATTCCGATCGTTTCGAATTTAAAATATATAAATACTAATATTAATTAACTAGTGGTCTAAAATTATCTAAGCTTAATTAATTTTGTTCAATATCATAAAATATGAGATAAGCCAACCTGGGATGCAAAGAGCTAGCTTCACAACTTCCCAAATCGACTTTGCTGGTCGAAGATCGGCCATTTGAATCAGACCTTCATTATGGTAAATTAACGGACTAGCTGCATAAAGCTAAAGTGGAAAACGCAGAAGAGTCATAATGCAGCAACCTTCATATCAATCTGGTTTTGAATATTTCTACGGACGCTAGCCGACAGCACGCAGCCAAGTCAAAGTTAAACGAGAATAAGAATCATTAAGTTTAGCAAAATAAAGAATACTCCATCACTCTAAAAGGATCCAATTTTTAGGCAAACACTTCATTCTTATGCTTATAAAAAGTCTTAATGTAACTTTCTTTGTCAGATGTAATTACATGCTTATAAACATTGTATAGTAAACTTTTAAAAGTTGTAAATCGCCTGCCAACTTATTATTATCTCCTCCCGTTTCTTTATGTGCTCTTTTTTTTTTTGTTTCTTTTCTCGTTTTGAGAAAAAAAAACATGTACTTACTATCAGCTAAGATGGTGTTTGACTTAAAAATATTTGTTAACAATGAAAAATGGAAATGGGGCCAAGAAACGGTCAAGGAAAGAGGCGCCACCCAATGGAGGCAGCCATTAATGTTGCGGTTGATGAATTTTGCAGCATAATACATTATCCAAAAATTCAACGTTGAATAAATAGGCTTCAGACAAATATTCTTGTTTCATTTTGAAG
Organism: Bauhinia variegata; assembly: GCA_022379115.2. Lineage (NCBI taxonomy): Eukaryota > Viridiplantae > Streptophyta > Magnoliopsida > Fabales > Fabaceae > Bauhinia > Bauhinia variegata. The sequence continues at coordinate 17,411,519 of CM039437.1, forward strand.
GGGAACTTTCCATGTCTTTGTTTGGTCAGTTGCTCATATGGAGCCGGCTAGCTACCAATAAAAGTTGAAAAAAAAAAAGTACAATAAAGTTTTTTTTTTTTTTCCAAGATAAATGAGAATTCAGGAATTTAACTAAAACAGAATCAAACCCCACTTCACAATTGTTGGCGTTAGATGTTAATTATATATATACTTTGTTAGTGATTTGATATCTGTTCAAGAATTTAAGTAGTTCAAGGTTTGGTCCCTTACCATGTGGTTATTAAGCCACTCTACTATATAGGATTATTATATGTTTTATTACTCTTCCCAATCTTTATTTTATGAAATTAGAATTGATAAAATTAATTAGATAATATTATAAGTAAGTTACAAAATAAATTTTTGACTAATTTTAATTTATAAGACAAGATTTAAAATAAAAATATTATCCCATACTATATATATATATTTTAACTTTTCATGAAGGGGTTATGGTAAGAGGAATATATGAATATTAATTGATTTATCCTATAAAATGAAAACGAGAACTTGCAAATTAAAAACCAAACTTCGACGTCAACAGGCTGGAGTAATAGCAACCATCTCATTCATTAAGTGGACAATTAGACATTACTAGCTACTTGTTTTGCCTAAAGAATCTTGGACGTCAAGACAATAATAAATAACACGATCTCTAATAGACATAGATTGAAGAAAAGTCTCCCGAGATTCATTGGGTAAAATGAACAATTGCATGAATGTGTTGACTTACGATAATCAATCATCATGATGTTTGGAGTGAAATCCAACAACAGAACGCTCTTATTTTCAGCATATCTTATCTTAATTAATTAAGCTAATCCTTGATGTGACATCTATGACATCAACGTATCTTAAGTTGTATACCTATCACCATTTTTACTCAACACGTATCCATTATCAAAGCAAATCTTAACTACCTTCTAAATTTTAAAATAATACTCTCAATTATGCAAGTTTCTGCTACCGAGTCATATTTTCACGTCATCTAAGTAAAAACTTTTATATGTACTGATTAACCGTACCTTCATTTCATTCACAAGCTGGTGAAAATGTACGTAAATTTTTTTTCTACTAGTAACCATTAACCATGCAGTCATAACTAAAAATAATCGTTAGTTTCATATTACCTGAAGTATATTCTGCCATAAGGTAAAGTCATAACTCTTCGGCCACTTCGAACTTTCTTCTATTGAGCATTTTGACTAAAATTTGTGCTCAATGACATTAATCAAACTGGGAGCAAATCTATGAAATTAAAACAATTAATGATGATAGAATTTAAAACATAACTAAGTATCGATAAAACCAGCCCTAACACCATTACCTACGTAAGATCCCAAATGTACTACACTCACACAATCGCTTTTCTAAGTGATTGCCAAAATAAGAAAAATAATGATAATAAAATATCTTATTATCATCAAAGTTGTGAGGATTCTCATAAGCCCCTTTATTAAGAATAGATATTAATAGCAAAATTCAAATCGAAGTTCCACCCATGGCTTTTTTTTTAAAACAAACTTTTTAGTTTTTCTTCCTCTTTAATTGAAGCCCAGGGAGAGAGAATGAAAAAGAAAGAAGGAAACTGGAGAAAGAGACAAAATCAAGTACAGAGAGATCAGATATAAAGTAGTGGTGGGGGAGATCTCTCACGAGATTTCAAGAACGTATTTGCATAGATAAAGCATCACCCCAGAAGTGTCTTCCCCGCTGATGCTCCTACTGAAAAGAAAGTAGCGAGACACAACCCTAGCCACGTTCTCCACTGCCATCCACTTTATCCAAATCAAGAAAAAGCTAGACACTGAAATGAAAACATCAATCTGAACCCATCATTTATGTTTTAGCAGTCATCAGTTAGCAAGCTAGCGTTGTCTTCAACTAATGACTCACTCACTAAGCAAAAGCCTCCGCTGCAAACCTGCAATGCAGTGCAGTGAGCAGATATGGTCAGAGCCCCAGACTTCAAAGCTAAACCAGCCCCCACACACTTTTTTCAATCTAACCAAACCAAACCCACTATTGGAGACTCATCTCTAACTAAAACAAACTAGATTCCAAATGTGCCCACATTGGTGTATCCAACGTACAAAGGAGAGAAACCAAATCGTGTTCACGGGAAAGCTTGATATCAACGTCTGGGTAGTGAATGTTTATGTCACGGCCATTGATTCTCCATTAAATAGGGATAGGTAATAGGTGACCAGAACGATCTCTGTACGGCTAGCCCCATTAGAATTTTCTTTTCACCATAAGAAAAAGCGAAAAACAAAGCAGAATTCTCAGCACATATTGCGGCCTAATTAAATTGCTCGCCTAAAAAATTAATCGTACCCAGCGAGTTGAAAAGAATAACTCCGAAAAATAAATACACTAGGACCCTAAAACTGTTTCTGTCCAACAAGGTAAGATACTGATTAGCTAACAGTGAGATTAAAACTAGGACAAACAAAAAAATAGACAAAGTAAATAAAGAAACATCTAAATTAATTCACAAACAGCCACAGAAAGTTGAAGCAATTAAACTCAATAGGGTGGTGGCCTTGCTGTTGGAGCCCAAATCACATCCGAAGGTAAGTGACAGCTGTACATGGACGTCCCGCATGAGTCGGCACGTGGCTGCCCACTTTCTACACCGCCTGCGGAGACTGGAGGCGACTGCCCATCTCCGCCTCCGCCGCCTGACACCGATGTTCTGACGTCGTCTTCAGCAGGCAACCTGTGATACGATGGGTTGTTGAACGAAGCAGCTATCAGGAACACGGTTCCAGCTGCGATTAAAGCGCCAGCAACCAATCCTCCCACGATCTGGCCTTGTGGGCCCGCCAGCGAGATTGTGAATCCGTTGGGGACAGCCGGCGAACCCCCTTGTTGCTGTGGAACGAAGGTGGCAGATAAAGAGAGGATGTCGAAACGGCCGTGAAAAGTAACGGTGGCACCTGGAGTAGTTGAGGGTTGACGGAGCATAACGTTAGCGACGGTTCCAGAACCAGTTAGGACACAGAGACCGATGTTTTTGCGGCGACTAAACCGGGCGATCGCTTCAACGACATCGCTTCCACCAGGGACTTCGAGAATGTAGGGGCTCATGGCAGGCTCGGCGTCACGGGTAATAATAACGGCTGGCCTGGGCTTGTTTTTGGATCCGGGTGGGCGACCACGGGGTCGCCGGACAACCTCAATGGTGGCTCCATCGCCGGTGGAATTGGGCTTGTGGATGGGGCCGCCGCTGCTGCGGCTATCGTCTTCTTCGGAGGTTTGGCATTCGCGAGAGAGTTGGAAGGGATGGGGTGTGAAAGGATGGTGTTGGTGTTGAAGCTTCGAGAACATATCGGGCGTTTCACCCTTTGGCTGTTGCTCTACGTATTCACCTTTCATGCTCTTTTTTTTTTTTTTTTTTCCTTTTCTGAATATCTCTCAATTTTCAATACTCAATTATCTAATCCCAAGTCTATGATTGGGTATGATCTGGATGTTGTAGAGTTACGTAATCAATAAAAATAAAAGGGAGTAGGACCAAAGAGACAGTGAGAGGAAATGGCCAAGAGAGAAATAAGATAGGGGAAGCCTGGAGAAGAGAACACAGCAAAGCTGGTAAGGAGGCGTTTGGATTTGTTTATTATTTTAGAATGGGTGAGGAGGGGTTTTATGGAGAGAGAGATTTATGAGAGAGGAGGGAGAAAGGAGGTGGGTGAGCTTTGAAACTAAGTAAAGACTAATGGTGCCACTGGTGGGAGCAAGGTGGGGTCCACAGTTATATGTGAGAGAGATAGAGATAGACGTTCAATGGAAATTGGTTAGCTCAACCTTACCGCCCTTCGTTTGCTCCTTTTTCGTTTCTTCGAGATTGGAGAGAGTAGAGATTGGCCCCCAAACAAACAAGCAGTGAAATGACAAGGACTCCTCGATGGTCTTGTTTTGGGTTATGGGGGATGGCCTCACGTTGTTCTAGTAAATTCAATATCTTCGTATCATTTCCTTTGACGTGAAAATCTTTCCTAGATTGGTATTTGCTCTAATGAATGACATTTTCTTAAGCTGCATTAAGAAATTTCAAACCTTAATCACAAGGTCAAAGATTTTTTTTCCTGGTCTCAACAAAAACTTACGATGCTTATTTAATTTTTCATGGTATAGCAGAAGGGAGAGAATACTCATTTTAAGAGTAGGACATAAGACAGTTAAAAAATACTTATAAATTTACCCAAAAAAACTTCTATTAAGGAGATTCAAAACCTTATAAAACAAAGCAAATCTATCTGAACCAACTTATAGATAACTTTCATAGATATATAGGTTTTTGTTTTTGCATAAACATAGCCAGAATCCAAATTTGATTCAGAATAAAATTTAACACAGTATTATTACATTAAAATATCACGTTATCAAAATAAAACTTTATTGAAAAAATATGGTATTTTTTTTTTGGAAAATTAAAATAGAAGCAAAAAGTCTCAAATGGCTCAAAAAGAGAAACACAAAGTAGATATATAATAAAAAGGGTACAAGATTAAATTATCTTACCCATTTTAAACCCATGAACGATCAAGCTATATTTCACATCAAAGATGAATCAATCGCCTCTCCTACACAACAAGATTTCAAGATTTAGATCAAGCCCGTTCTTTAAATATCAATACTTTACGTTTTTTATTAGGTGACAACGCGTAATTAAGTTCTAAATTTTATAAACATATTTCAACCTTAAATCCATTTTTATCGTTATTATTTATTTTGATTTAGCTTCAATATATAATCGAAATTCTTGTTGCACGCTTTAAAGCTAAATTTGGCTAATTAATAATTTGATCTAGTTAAGTTGTAGGTTCTTTTATTTTTTCTAAGTAATCAAAACTTCTTTCGAATAGGGGGAAAAAAACGTAACATTATCAGCAAAAGAATTTATGAATGCCCGGTGAAACTATTATCAAAATTAAGATTGTTCGATTAAAACAACCAAGAAATTAAAGGGATCTTTTTGACCATTTACAAATTTTAAGCTATGCTTGTTTTTCTTCTACAATTGGAATGCGAAAGGTAAATTTGTCTCAACCCTAGATAAGGAGATTCGCATAACAGTAATCATTCTACTTAAGTTGAATGTTTGATGGTTTGATTTGTGATTATCACCCGAAAGTCAAAGAGAGGTTTTTGTTATTTTCTTCTCGTGCAATTTCAAGTCAATTGAAATGTGCGAGTAATGTATTGTCGGCTTCAATGCCCCATTTTACTCAGCATCAAAATTTTCCCCCTTAGCCCGATAGCCGTGTATGACTTTTCTATTTATGATGCAAATGGATTAGATTGCGTTTTGAAAATTTGTTCAAGTTGATGCCTCAAGTAAGAATTTTCATGGCTTTGAACGTGACAATTTTAGTTTTTTGTCACGTAAAGAAGTTAAGTCTCAAATTCAAAATCTCATCATTCGCCATTGGACTCGCAAATGTGCCATCCAAAACCAATCGATATATCACGAATAAGTCCACATTTATTGAGTTTGAAAACTATATGATTTAAGTCGTTAGTTATGATCTAATTGTAAGGAGTTTTGGTACATTTTGACAGTTTTGTCTAGGATTGAGTTTGTAAGCACCAAGGAGGTACTACGCTGATTGAAAACGAGATGTGGGATCTTGTGGGTTGAATCTTGAACTAGTTGAGCATTCTATGTGATTTAACAGCAACAACACAGACGCATTAGAGTTTTTTAGGTGGGGAGGTCCTTATCGGGAGCAGCATCAAGTACGGTGATCCTCTATACAGAAGTTTTCATGGCACTTGTAGTTGTAGTTGATGCATATGTATGTGATAGAACGAGTGACAGAGGATGAAATGGATGGTTTTTATGAGTTGAAGCCGACTAGAGAGTAGTCACTCCGATGTACTCCAAATCCTATGGCTGCTATAGAAGATAATGTTAGCATAGACACTTGCCCTATAAAATAAAAATAATCTTAAAAAACAAAAGTAACACTAAAAGGACATTAGTTTATGATAGAAATGCAATCCAAGGTATGGATACATGCCTTATTGGGCCGCTAATAATGGACTATGTTCTGTCAACGAACCAAACTTGAAAAGCTATTTCCTATATAAAAATAGAAACCTAGACTTCCTGGATCTAGTCCGGTTATCGAATGAAATCTTGCCGACATGAACATGCTGAAGTTAAAAATATATAAGATAAGCTGCTGAAAAATCGTTGACCTTATCCAAAAATTCAGCATTTCGTATGAACCAAAACAAATAACAAGATTATGATATGCAATTTGAAATGAAGAAAAAAACAACCACACTTATGCTTACCGACGTAGAATTTTCTGTTCTTGTCTTTTTTTGGGGAAGAAAGCTACTGTTAAGGAACTTCCTTTTTGAGAGAGATTGCTAGTTACATGATTCCCTAATCTCATAAAAGAGATTTGAAGAGACATTATAGGTGGAAATTTTTAACATGTATCGTGAGGACACATGTTAACCCATGTTTCAAATGCTAGAATTATGCGTTGTGAATTTTTTTTTAATTAGAACTAAAACAAATCAAAGTTGATAGAATAGAAGAGATTCCTCAATCATATCGTACAAGAAATTTCTACATTTTATGAACTCTCTTTTCAGACTACCGTTAATGGTACTCGCTTGCAAAAAATAAAAAAAATTCAGTTGACAATCTTGCATTATTATCGGCAGTCATCGAGCTTGAAAGTGGGAAATTTGTTTTACTGGAAGGTTTGACATCAATAAGTTCTCCCAACCAAAACTGTTGTACTTAGTGCTTTGAGTCATCGACTAAGACGTGCATGAGAGAACTAGAATGGTGAGAACATAAAAAGACTTATCGTTGAGGTGGTAGATTGGGACAGTTTTGGGGCTTCGGTACTAACTAATGTCACAGTAGTAGGAATGGACAATCTAGAGTGAGGAAATTGAGCATCTCGGCAGAAAGCCTGGATCTAGAATAGAAGATTGTTCAGAAGGTTGACATCGACGCTTTGGCCCGAAAGTAGGTAGAGTAGGAATTCTAATGATAACCCATATTTGGATCCCCGAGTGACTCATTGCAAGAAAAATTTGACGATGAGTTTCCTTCACGGTTCGCAACCAAGGCTTAATATAACGTCAGAATAAGAGAGTTGCCGAAAGAATGGTACCGTACTAGTAGTGCTGCTCCAACACAAGCGTCATCGTCGAACAGTCCAGTGCCATACAAAAGCTCTACGTGAGAGAAGCATAAACCATTGTTATTAGGGGATTACACAAACAATCTTCCAAGGCAACATTAAATGTCAAGAACACAAGGGTGGGTTCTTATTTTCAACCGTTCAATTATGGAAATGGATCCACCTTCAACTCTTGTTCTCAAGGGGATGGGAAGGGGATAGAGGATTTGATTCTGATGGGGAGTACCATTGAACATTTAGAAATAGACTAAACATTCTTAAATTACCAGTGTCCCATCATTTATCCTTCAAACTTCCCCTCCTCTATTCTGCATTAGACATGCACTGCATCATACCCTGAGCCAAATGGTCACAATTAAAATGTTCCATATGATCTCAGTGCACAATCCTCGCTATTGTTCTCATTTAGTTCTATCTTCATGATATTTGATCCAAATATACTAGGAAACGTAGGGGGAAAAGAAATCACTGGGGAAGTTCATTACAAGTAACTGATAGAAGCAGGTATGTGTAACAATCAAGCATACAAACGGTCTATTGTTGACCTCAAGTGTAATTTACAAATAAAGAATAAAATAGAGGAAAGGTAACTAGAAAAAGGAAGGAGATAAGGAGGGGAGCTTAACTACATCATATTCTAGCAACATAGGAATTTGCCTGTGTGACATATCTCACCCACCGATATGGTTCATAGGTTCCCGACTTCTTTGCTATCTGCAAGTACTTCACCTGCATATGCGAAATATATTAAGCACTCGGCATCTTCAAGTTCAACCGAACTAAGATAAATGCAACAGTTAAAGTTGTAAAACCTTATTAAAAAAAAAGTTCGTTTAATCATAATTGGAATATACTACTGCAGCAAAAGGATTTCTCTCATTATTTAAGCAATTTTTTTCCCTCGTAGACCCAGGTAAATCCAATCTACCAGTTTGGGCGCCAAAACTTTGAGCGAATGAAGGTCTTTGGAGAAAGAATAAACGATAATACAATCAACAAGTAGGCATAATCTGTTTACCTGAAGCCGAGATACATTGTACATTGGTATGGTAAACGTCATGTTAACTGGTCCAGATTCTTTCGTGATATTCCCTATTGAGCAATTAATTCACGTATATATTAGGATATATACCAACCACCAAATATCCAAAAAGAAATCCAGTGTGTCCACAAATCAAAAGGAGTAATACCATGTGTTTCCTGAGAAAATGTTAGCTTTGCACGTAGAGTATGCTCAGATCCACCAACAATCTGTTTATTTGCACTTTATCAGTAACCATTTTCTGGAGCACAGCTCAATGACCCAATTTTATTTTTTAAAAAAAAAAAAATTGCCATAACAAAGAGAAAGTGAACTAATGCAAAAGAGAGAGAATTGACGAGAGCATTGCCTTCTTTATACTCCATTCGAGCCTTTTATTTGCTTCCTTGAAATCAGTTGATTGTCCAACAGCGCCAGGTTCCAGCTCAAAACTAACCCTGAGAAACCGCCAGATAACAACTTAGATCAACGACCATGACATCAACTATCATTATCATGCAACGAAATGCAATTTTAGATTATTGTCTTGGAATTTATGCCAAAACATGCAATAAAGGTGATCGGCTAATATTTTGAGTACATTTATTAGGAGTGCTCCACAAACTGCTTCGAGCGCATTCTTCCAAGTTTTCTTAATGACTTCTTTTACAGTCTATTATTGACAGGAAAACTAAAGTTTGCAGTTCATCCAATACCAATTCATCATAATGTTCAAATTGCATGCTTAAACTACAGAGTAGCAACTGATCACAAACCATTTAAGTCATACATGAAAACAGCAGATCAATACCAAATTTACTTATCCAGTGACATAGAGAAAGACATAATAATACCTGGTGGTATATTTTGGCAGTGGCATCTGCACCTTGATGGTGTTTGCAGTTACACTAGAGGCAAATTCAGCACGTATTTTCAGAATCACTTCTGCCTGCAAAATTGCAAATATCCAAAAATGTTGGCGAGTGCCAAACAAATTTTCTTCTAACATAATACAGTTTATTACAATATTTAGAGCAATTATTTACTTTGAATTTAATATCTAATGTAAGGTTCAAAGATCAGAAGAGCATAACAGTGGGACAAAAAAACTACTTATAGAAAGCATTCCTATAGTAAGGATAATGTAGTACCCTTCAACTACCAAGACATTACTGCAACTCCAAGAAAAACAAGCAACTACAAAGGACTGTTAGCCAAGAGGTTAAATAAAAAAACAATAAATTAACTAATCAAAAGAAACCAGGCATCACCTTAAGGGCACCTGCTTCTTCAATCAGAGCATTAATACGAAAAGGAGGTCTGAACTCCTGGGTCATACGGTAGTTCATGACAGGAAACTCACCATCTGGCGGTACCTAAAATTGACAGTATGATGGAAAGTAAAATCAGATAATGTGGCGGTATCTTAAAATTAACAGTATGATGGACAGTAAAATCAGATAATCAAAAAGAAAGCAAACTGGCTAAGCACATTTCTATTTTTAAATGATTATTATTTGAGATAACCATTGGTATACTCACCAGGCTCAGAGTTCTGTCCATATCAAAACTATCAAGACGAACAGATTCATGGAAATTACAGTCATCCAATATAACTGTTCCTGAACCAGATGAACTCCTATAACCTGCACGAGTAACAGCTCAAGTGATCAAAGCAAAACCGGAATCATTCAAGACAGACCAAAAAATATCATTTAGTGAAATCAGAAAACAACTATGAAGGATGAAGGCATCGCAATAAACAGCTGATGCAATTATCATACACTGTCCAAATATGAAGAGAAGAGAGAGATTCTTTGCAGAAAACTTCAATTTAAAATATAAAAAATTGGTGATCATCGTGGTGAATGAAATATTAGTTGTTACTAGCTAATCAAAGCTATAAAATTTAAGGATGGCTTAACTCTCCAGAAGCTGGAAACTTCACATCAAATTATCATACTTGTCCACATGACTCAAAAGAACTAGAAATGCAAAATCACTGAAGAGAGAAGGGGTGGGAGTGAGGATGGGGAAAAAAAAAAAATACCATAGACTGGCCCCTGGCCTCTTCCTATGGCGAGATCATCATTAAGAGCTAGCCGAATCTCAGGATTGCCAGAAAGATAGCTCTTCATTTGTATGGTGCCATCAATCTCAGAAGTCAATATATATCCCTGATTAAATAAACATATGTATATATATATATAAGAATGATTAACTAAATGAAATGAAAAGGGAAAGAAAAAAATATAACTTGCACACTGAAAAACTTCATTCCACATGGATAATTCTGTTAATAATTCAAGACCTTGCCAACAGAACCAAACCTCAGGGTCTTTAGCAGATTGACTGAGACTTGTTATTGTATACGTGTCTTTAAGCACTTGTTAAGCATTAATTGAAAGAAAGAAAAAGGGAATCCAAGAAATACATCTAAACTTTCTGAAGTAACACGGGACAAACAGTAAGAATATATTTATTAATAGAACGGCCACAGGTTTGTGAAGATAGCAAAAGCCTTTAAAAAGACAAAGTAAATGAGCCCTTGGAAAATATAGAATACTGAATTTAAAGTGCCGACCTCTTCCACTCTAAAATGAAGAAGCAAACTGCCCTACGTCGATATTTTCCAAGATTGGATATCTAGGCTCTCAACATATTATATTTCATCACATTAATGTCAAATAAATTGTCACTGAAGCTTCTATAGTTCTATATAGTTCTTCATTTTTGTTAAAATAACTATTTCAACAAATGATGCTTGAGATTTTTGAGACAATGTTTTGAAAGACTTATACCGTAGTAAGCAAAACTAGAACAATAATTATTACGAAATTAGCAATCACAGAAAGATTCATACACTGGAGCTGAAAGTGATGCTGATTTTCTCAATTATATCTACAAAGATTTCCTCCCTCTTTCTACCCCCAGGCTCTGTTGCTACAACTGATTTTGTGACAGCTATCCCTGGCATTCTTTTAGTCCCATGCTGCAAAGAAACCAAATTCAGGATTAAATGCATCACACCATTATAGTTACGATCAGATACCACCTAAGTCCCACGTAGAAATATGCAAAACAGAATACCGCAAAGATTGCAGTGGGTCCAAGAGGTGCCAGACGTGCTGCATCAACCACAATTGGCTCATTGAAAACGTAGGATTTCAACACTTCAGTGGATGTTGTTTGCACATAACCAAAGTCCTGGTTAAAACAAAGTCATCAAAACTCAAGTAAGAAATATTGCTTTTGGAAATTTACTAATTGACTAGAAAATTTAGATTACAATGATGGATCAAAATTTTTTACACAGAACAAGTGAATGACTAAGTACTAAGATCAATCAGAAATTTAGATTGGCTTATACTATCTATTTTATTCATTCAGGTGAACTATCAAGACAGATCTGTCAAAATTTATTCCCATAAACTATTTTAACTTTCAAGAATTATTGGATACAGCAAGTAGAAGCTAAAGCCGTATTCAGATGAGTCCTCAAGGAAAAGGATTATAGAAAAACTACCAAAAAAAATCCTATTTCAAAACACAAAACTAAGGAGGCACAGAAGATAAAATGACAATTAGCCTAAGAATAAATATTGCAATACTGAAAATATAAGACCTCTATAATAGAGGCACAAAGAAGTCCAATACTGCAAAGAGTTAAGGATGAGAGAAAGCTCACAATGACTTCGTCAAGCAACTCATACACAAGAACAAAATTCTTTCGTAATGATTCTTCACTGAGAACCCCAAGGTAATCCTTAATAACACGAGCAATTCTTTGTAGAAGCTCCAAGACGAAGGAAGGTGATACATTAACCCTAGTGGTTGCAACAAACAACAGTCCGACAACCTTCACATGAAAGTAGTTTACCCCATCCACATTCTAGCAATAGAACACAAATAAACATGTCAAAAAGATCAGCATATTGTACCAAAAGAGAAGCAAATGACATAATATGAAGCAAGCATCCACAGACTCCATAGAAACCTAGTTACAAGAACTGAACACATTTTTCATTTGGTGTCATTTCATTTTTGAGATACCAATTTCAAAAACATCAAACGATAGTAGTTATGAGCATCAATTAAGATACGTTGAAGAAATTGAAGACAAGATGTGGTTAACATGATTGGTCATTAAATCTACCAAGAGATTCAAATCACCTCCACCCTCACCCCTTTCTCAAATTTAAAATCTCCTCAAAACTTATCGTTATATCACTTATCATACAAGGCAAAGATGCATGTATTCGAAGAAACAGGGAAACTAGAATTTTTTTATTCAACGCAAGGACAAGATCAGACAAAATGCATGTATTAAGGATTCCATAAGCTCAACCATTCTAATAAGTCAATATTAAAACGCTTCTTAAAGTGCACTGCCTGATTTAGTAAGATATACCTACAAAGACAGGTGGTGCTTCTTCCTGTCCATCCTCGTTCCAAAACTTTACTTTCCGGAAAAATATCTCTGCACTCCCCTTTTGCACTTCACCACGATCTGCAATTCCAAGACTTCGTAATAAGTAAACAATGGTTCAATAGCAAGAGTTGCACCGCATGGGGAAGGTCTCAGTAAACAATTAAAAAGAACTATTATATTGTCATGGATTTCTATTTCACTTAACACGAATATTTTCTTTACTCGGTTCAATCGTCAGAAAAGCGGTTTCAGACTAGAAGAGCTTGTATCTTTCTTTCCCAGACAACACAACAGAATTTAGTACCACAAGCATCAGTTTGCTTGTATTAGGAATTCTGAAATTACCAGCAGCTTAATTCACACAATAACACAGGAAACTGAAAAAAGAGACAAGATAAAAGAAGAACCACCAGGAAGATTATAAATCACTGTGAGCTCCCAAAGGACTCTGCCACTTGATTTTTGACAATGGCGCCATCAACATATCTTTACTTTTATTTTTACTTTTTTGCCAAAATCACATAAAGATGTACAAACCCTTCGAGAAAGATAGAATGTATCCGTATAAGGCAAAAGATTTCACTAATTATCGATAACTGCATTTCCACAAGCGAATTCTAAGCCATCTTCAGACTAGAACAGATCAATGTGCACTATAAAGCTTTTGAGGTCATGCTACACAAACCGTAGGGGACTGAGCTAGAGAAGATAAGTCTACACAAATTAAGAACTACGAAATAAAGATTTCGTTTCCTTGATTTTTACAGGAAAGTAATTGGCACGAGATCACGATTCAAGTAAGATCTAGAAGTAGAAACTAGGAGGTGATCTCATTTCGGATCAGCAAGCTACATGAAAAGACTTCAACGCGAGCATAAATTGATTGCAGACTGAAACTCGGTTTGAAGAAAATATTGGAACAAACAGCATCAGATCCGCAAAAAATCTGAATTGGAACATAAAATCGCAAACGAAACGTGAGCCTGTGAGAGAGGAAGAGCTTACAATCTCGGAAGACGATGTTATCACCACGCTGGGACAGAACGAAGAACTGCGAGATCATGACTCCGAGGTTCTTTTGAGCGGGATAAACTTCTAGCTAGTAGCTACTTGTGCTATGGCTGGTTTCGTTTTGTACTGAACTCTGACTTCGAGCATCCTTCCCATTTATATAGCGCCCTTCAAAAAGAAAAAAAAAAAATTGAGATTTAACCAAAAAGAAAAATGGATATAACTATTTTCTTTTTTCTCTTTTTCTTGAGCAGCGTAGAAGGTTATGTGTGTATATATATATATATATATATATATATATATGTTAACCGTTGAAAATTTAAAAAAAAAAAAAATTGAAATGCTAACTTTACTCTCTTTTTTAGAGGTGTGGGAAAAAAAATTAAAACAATGAAAAAGAAACAAAATAATGCACTTTTTTATAGGAAAATTATGCAGATTTTAATTGAGCCCAATGTAATTTATAATGGATCCAATTAAACTAAGTATTGCGTCGCCGACATATAAAAAATAAAAAACAAAGTGATAATATTTAGAATATTACAAGTGATAAATTTTCTTTTATTTGGTTTCTAGTCTAATTTCTAACTACTTTTACTCTACCCTTTTTTTCTTTTTTTTTTTTCAATCAGACCACTCTTATCATTTTTATCTTTTATTTTAAAACCAATATGTGAAAATTCTCTTCTAATGATAATAAATAGTTTCAAACTTCTTCTAAAGACATAATTTTAAATTTATTTAAACAAAAAATAAATTCTATTAAGATTTGTAAGATTACAATAATTTAGATTCACAGATAAATCACATAACCCGGTATTGGTTTTGGTTTTTGGTTGGTTGTTTAGCACTCTAGGTGTGTAGTGTATACTACCATATATATAATAACGCCACTGCATTGAGTAATATATCAACACTGCGTTACATTCAAGTCCCCACATATGCTTTGCTTGCTTATTACATGATTTTGCTCTTACAGGATAAAAGTGAAATTCTTCCTATATATTCACAGGCAGAGAAAATAGCAGAGTCAGCACCAGAATTCTTGATCTTTGACTGTACAATCGCCTCCTTCTCTAACATTGTTTCCTTTAAAATCAAGAGTCCATTTCTCAAACGTGCAATTTAAGAAATTGTAGTATCCTCCATGAAGAGAAACTAACTCTTTTTTCACCTTGTCTTCTATCCAAGGGTAAGTGAGCAAGTTCAATAATGATTGGTTGATAGATTCCTGTAACAGATTGAATGAGCATCACTAAATTAAAAGACCAACTTAAATTTAGATTAGTCATCGTCTGAAATAGTATTATTAGATATCGTATGATTTTTAAAAATAAAATAAAAGACCTGCAGAATTTACCAGTGAATGGTTTAAAATACAACAAAACCAGTAGATCATGATGAGAGATAATGGATACCTTCTCGCAGAATTTGCATTGTTGACTAAAGCTGAGATGAGCTGCAGCAGCTTTTGTAATTAATTTGGCGTCTTTCCCATTGGCAATCCACTTGTGGATGAAGCTACTGTAAGCAGAAATTAAACTCTGATGGTAACTGTAGCCATAACTACCCTTCCATTTATGAAACCATAAGTTTGAGGAAAAAAACCTGGATTCAACCTCCTCTTGCATATTCATCAAATTTTCGATTCCAGCACATCTACTATGACCGACTACTAATATATTCTCAACCTGAAAATAGGACGGACCATTTTGCAATTACACTATTATACAGCATACCATCTAGGCATTCAAGTCTTTGGTAATTTAAGTTGATATACAAGTAGAACCTTGAGAGTTGTTACTGCAAACTCAAGAGCAGCATTACACTCGGATGGACCATCCTATCCCACAACGAAAGAAAGAGAAAAGAAAATGAGAGATGGGTAAAAAGGAAGCCAGGATTTTTTTTGACAATCAAGTTTGAATGCATATTAGAGGGCAATGATAAAGCAAATACCTTTAGTGGAGGAACAAGATTAGCAATGTTACGTATCATAAAGGCATCTCCAGGTTGAAATCCCAAGATGTTGGAGGGGCATACTCTAGAGTCTGCACAAGCAATTACCATAAACTGTACTTGGATTTATCAGTTAAGACCAATCTATCTGTGTAATTAGAACAATATGAAGCAGTTTGGAAATGAATACGAGGGGTTCTGTAAATCTCAATGTTATCACCTTTGGAAATTGAGCTTCAGCAAGGGATTCAAAATGCTTCAATTCTTTTCTGTCCAAAAGCAAGAAAGCGCGTAAGATACTTGACGATATATAACAGCCAAGGAACTAATTTCCTGAAGGTACAATATGGAAAGCAGCTATTACTCACGTATATTGGTTTTGCTTGAAACTGAGAAATCTCTGCTTTATCAAACCGAATAAGTCCTCCTGACCACCATGAGTTTCAATCATGTTTTCTACATCAAGGCTACTGTACTCTCGGCTGAGTTTGAGGCCATTGCTTGGAACCTCTAACTGATTCTCCCTAATAGCGAAGAGAAGTGAAATAACCAATTGCGGTAAAAAGTAAGGGATTTCTAATTTTAATATCAAAATCTACGTACCAATTTCAGTAATTCCAATTTCCAACTTACCTGACTGAAGGTAAAAGTGCTGCTCGGCTTCCATTAGGTTTTGGCCATTTCATCTGAAGACACGATCGGAGGAAAGTAATGGACAAATGATTAAAGCTTAAAAGAAGTAGATCGAAAGCCTTTAAGCTTTAACCACAGCGGATATTAGAAAGAGAAAATCAGTTCTTGTAGAATCTTAACATAAGAAACTCACAGATTTTGAGGGAGGCCTGGCCACGGAAGAACCCACAAATTTGGTGGGAACCGGAAACGGTAAGCACCAAGAGGAGTCCCCATGGATGGAGGAGCCTGCGAGAGCTGCCGTTGATCGGAAAAGCAAACCAATTTTGGAGCCTGTATTTTGGAAATAAAATGACAACATAGAAAAGGAAAAGGAAAAGGGAAAACTGGGAATAACACAGCGCCAGTGCTACTCACGGATTGGCCAGACCATCTCTTCCCGCCTCTACGCAGAATACAGTTACTTACTGGAATGCGGTTTTATTTCCATATTTATTTATAATAATTTGTCCTTATCTTTAATCATTGAACTTGTTTATTTATTTAGTGGAAATGCCAATACACTCGTGGCCGTTTTATTCAATCTGGATAACGAGATGAGTAGATAACAGCTACTGTTGGCATGGCACGGGACACTCGACTCTCCCCCAACACCTGTCCAATTATTACAAGCACCAAACGGTTATCCAATTTTATGGGATCCGTCTAACATCATCCGCTATTCTCTCACAATCTTTTTCTTTGTTCACACGTCACATGCTCCTTTTCTTCTTCATCTTCTCACGCCACAAGCCAGATTTAAAAATAATACCCATTAATTAATGCATAAAGTATAACCTCTATCAATAACTCATAAACCACCACCTGGCACATTTTAAGTTAACCAATTGTCTCAGGTTGAAGCCAAAATTTCATTAAAAAAAAAACATTACTATATATTTTTTTAACCAAAATTAAATTAAAGAGTTTTGCCAACTTATAGTACTCAAATCAAATACTTAAATATTTTTTAAAAAAAAAAAACTCATCCTATTCATTTAAACTTCATCTTTTATAGATTAGCATGTTAGAATTGATGAGTGGGAGCTTCGCGTCTAGAGATAATTTCCATTTCGTCGTTCGTCCTGCTTTTTCATCTAAAGATTCTAGACATCGAACCCAACTCGAGGATTTGATTACATCACGAAGGCGCTATCATCCTCGATTGGAGAACTATAGTTAGCTCGGGCCCGTTTGTGGCCCAACACTATGCCACCCATCCTAGGTCCCACTAAAGCGCGATTCTCCACTACGGCTTTCAAGGCCCGTTCCAGTACTGCAACATCCTGCTCTCCGCCGTGACCAGGCCACTGCATTACCACAACGCTCTTGGTCCGTCCACCAACCGTCATCATCTCCGCTCGCACGGCCTTGCCCCGGACCGACCGGATTGCCTGTATTAGATCCCGGTTCAGATTGGGTCTGTCCTCACAGCAGAGCGTAGCTTTCAGGAGCCTGGGTTCGCCAGCATCGTCGCAGTAACTCAGAGTTGCCTCATCACACTCTCCCGGGAACGGCCACGTCTCAGTTTCTGCAGACTCCGACCCGGCCTCGCCACTGCTGCTGCTGCACGATAAGCTTCCGTAGTGACGACGTGCCACGTCAACAGCCTGTTTCCTCAACTCCTTCACGTGCTGGACCACTTCCGCGAGCAACGAGGCCTTGTCTGACTGCACCATATATACATAACAACCAAATTACCATAAAAGCCCTCCCACTCCGATCTGAATAACAAATAAGCAACTCTAACGGGTACACACGCGGAAAGAAAATCACCTTGGCTGTGTTAGGGAGGAGAGTGCGCAGAGTAGAGAGGTGGGCGTTGATTCGCTGCCGGCGTCTCCTCTCAGCATCCCTGTGACTTTTGCACGCTTCCGTTGATTTCCTCTCCAACTTTGACGCCGAGTTCAGAATCGGTTTTCCTCCGTTTAATTCCAATGACTTGATCAACGAGTTTGGTTCTTGAATACACCCATTGTTATCTAATAGCCAGCTCTCAAACCCGTTGAAACTCCGGAAAGGAAGCATCTTTCTCTTTGTTCCTCGGAAACTGATGGAGAAGAAGTTTCTTACGGCGACACAACTTTAGAGACAACGTAGAAAGTGAGAAGGGATTAGACTAGTGAAGGGTAAAAGGAGAGTTGTTGAGGTGTTGGTCTGGTCTATGACGTCGTACATACAGTATCAGGCAGCTTTTTGAGGTAAGAGAGTACGTACATGGAAGCCACAGAAAGAGAAGGAAAAAAGTGAAAGAATAGTAATAGACAGAAGAGAGTGAGATCGAGGAAATTAAAGAATGAAGAAGGAAGCAAAGAAGAGTAATAGAGTATATGGCAGAGGAAGCTTAGAACTGTAGTGGAGGAATGAGACCCAACAAAGGCTGAAAAAGACTGGTACTTTTTTAACCGCTCAAAGATGAAAGATACCTAAAAAAATATTTTTTGAAAAAGAAAAAATTGTAGACGACGAGAACGATACCCGAGGTGGAAGGAGGAATAGGAATTGAAGCTGCAGCTAGCTAGGAAGGTTAAAATCAGTGACCTCTGAGAGACCAGAATATATATTGCCGTGTGTACATTGTTACAAGAGAGAAGGAAAGAGTTGATCAGAATGATGCTACACCCAATACACGCCCAGTTTTTGATTTGCAGACAATAAAACATAAAAGTTTAGCATCTTTAATCTCTGCTTACTTTCTGGAATTTAACGTTGGAATTTTAAGAATAGCAAAATGAAATTAGTAATGGTAAAGAAATTAATTAAAACATTCGCTATTTAGAGCTCTCATTGTCAGGAGAAAAAAAGAAAAAAGAAGAAGAAAACACCGGGAAATTGTTACGTAGAAAAAATAAAGGAAAATGGAAGGGCAACGTAGCGTAGGTGTTGAGAGATAAGACGCAGTGGAGAAAGGCAGGGGAGGGAAGTGAATGACTATAGTAAAGAGATGGTGACGGGATATAATAGAAATGAAGTGGAGAGTGGTAGGATATGGATGATGATTCGTGTAGAGAAACAGATGATGGTGGTGTTTGGTGTAAAAAGGAAAGGTGTGGAGTGGTGCTATCATTTTCCAAGAGCAAAAGCACTGTTACTTAATACTCACTCCTACGGCGGCGCCGACAGCTTTGGTAATAAGTGAATCATAACACGACAGGCAGCGATACAGGACCGACAACTTCTTTTGGTCCTCTCAGTGCTTCTTCATCATCTCTTCTCTATGTATCGCTTTCATGCCCTAAAAAATCACCTTTTGTTCCAATGGGATTGTCTCGCCCCCATGAACTCATAAAAGCTAATCATAATTAATATGGGTGCTGACTGAATCAATATAATGTCGAATACTATGTTGTAATGACCATCACTACTCTTCCATTACTAAAGACAAAGTGAAAGGTAATGTGCAATATCTTACATGTACGCATGCGTGCATGTATTTTCATGGCGGACGTTCGGCCATGCCTACTGAAGACGTTCTCTTACTAATAAATCTTTCCACAAAATCCCTCGAAGATAAGAAAGTGAATAATTTAAATTTTTTTTTTTTAAAAAAAAAAAAAAACATTTACCCTCTCACAGTTGGCCCAAAAATAAATTAAATCTTCACGAATCAATTGACTCATAATCAACTTAAATTCTCTAAAAATTGGCCAACGTCAATCCTCCATCTACAGTTGTCTATCGAACATAACAGAGTTGTCGGATGTGGTACATGAATTATCAATGTGGAATATTAAGTGAGTCTCTGGTCTCAATCTCTGAACCCTAAACACAAGGGTTGTGTTTGGAGCTCCACCCTTTGAACTTTAAAGGGAAAAAAAAAAACTTATTTCAGCTGTCCGAAAAGCAGCTCTCGCATGCGTTTTGAAGTGGCTATTTTCTGGGGTTTAAAAATATTGTCCAAAAAGGGAGGGAGAGTGCGAGGGAGACATTTTGCGAGGTCTAGTTGAAGGCTGAGGGAAGAATTGGTGAGGCAAAAACCTACGAGGGAGAAGGAAAAGTTGAAGGATTGGAGCTTCAACTATGAGCACAAGTTTTGGAGAGCAAATTTTTGTTCGATTTTGCTGACAGAACAGTTTATACAACATCAGAAATTCAATCAAAATACACCATATAAACCCCAATCCCAATCCAAGTCAGTAGTAGTATCCCTAATTTGCACAAAACACACTCACAATCATCAAAATCCTATCTTGCAGTGTTCTTCTTCCAACCGCCTCCCCTCTCTTCTTCTTTCCGCATTTTGCCCTAGACTTCACAATAGAATATTTTAATCTCCATTAAAATGACACCAACAATGTGCTTTATGAGTGTGCTATTTTCTAAGTGAAACGATGCGTTTTGGGACCAAAACTCACCTAATGTTCCACATTGGTAGTTAACGTGCCAAGTTGGACAGCTATGTTATGTTTGACAGACGGTTGTGGATGGAGGGTCAATGTTGAGTAATTCTTAAAAAATAAGGTTAATTATGGGTGAGTTAATGTGCGAAAATCCAATTTATTTTTGGTTGAAATGTCAAGTGGGTAAATGATATTTTTCTCTTTTTTTTCTTTTTAATGGAACTCTCTGTAAAATATGCATGTGAATATGTCGGGTGGGCCCCCACAGAGGTAACAAATATTGGGAAGGTTAGATCAACATCGGGTGTCAGTGCAGAGGCAACAGGCAGGAAGAGCAGAGGAGACTTCAGATTGGTTGCAATCCGCAGGCAGATGGAGCTGAACGCAACTAGCTGGCTCAATGGCCGAGTCCATGGATGGCTTAATTTAACTAGCTGAATCTCACTTATTAAATAAGCACCAAGCAATAATAGCTAGCTAGCTCAATTTCTTCTCTCCCCCTTCTGAAATTTTCCCCTAATATTTATAATTTATGCATGTATGACCATGATATTGACATTTCCACCCTGCAATCAGCATTTCCCCGACATGCAGTAATGCATCTGTACACATGTAAATTTATACTGTTTGCAGGGGAAAAAATTGTAAACTTATACTTTCACATGTTT
Organism: Bauhinia variegata; assembly: GCA_022379115.2. NCBI lineage: Eukaryota > Viridiplantae > Streptophyta > Magnoliopsida > Fabales > Fabaceae > Bauhinia > Bauhinia variegata. Next base: position 17,432,824 of record CM039437.1, read on the forward strand.
ACTCATATTATACAATCTGAATCTGAATTTAACTAAAGATTAATTCGGCTAATTCTTCTTTCCTCCATAATAAGGTTTTAAATCTCTAGAATTACTTAAAGAGATTTCATGAGTCCAATTAGCTAAGACACTGTTTAAAGCCATTGATGTCGTCACGTCTAATGATAGCTCTTCTTTTTCCCATTAAAGAATAAAGGCGCATGAGATTCTCTAACATTAAATTTAGGCTTATATTTTGTTATCAACTTTATATGAAAAAGTTTTATTCTTTTATATATGATATATGATAAAGTTTTCTTCTTTTTTAATAAGAAAATTGAGTTTTCAGGTTTGAATTTGAGTGGGGTTAGGGGGGAAACTGGAAAGGAAAGCTTTTCAAGTAAACATGTGCTGTACTTTTACATTCCACACCCCTCTCGTAATGTACTCTATGGACCCACCGGAGAATTAAGATTTCAAAATCCAAAGGAATAAATGGGGAAGGGAAGAAGGAGAAAAAGGCAGAGACAAAATAATGAGCGATGCAGGGAAATGGAGTGGACTGTTGAGGCAAGAGGAATTCTTCACAGTAACAAACCTTACGGATGGTCTCTAATAAAAGCTGCGTGTTTCTCCCTTTGTCTCTATGTGAATACACAACTTTTACCAATTACCAGACCACATGGTCATCATCCATTGATGTTTCACTAGGGAAAGAGCAAAAGAGATAATGGTGATAAACAGATAGCAGAGAAAAAGCAAGAAAGACACATGAACTTTGACTTTTGCCAGGGAAACAAGATTTGGGCTCCGTTTCTTCTGTCATTTGTCGAATTGTCTTAATCCATGAATTGTTAGAGGATAATGTTTCCTTTTTCGACGAATTACCTCTCAATCCTGCCCCCAAAAAAAAAATATTCAATGTCTTTGTAGGGGCAATAGGATAGATCAGCTTTGTTTATGCACACAAAGGGTATTAGGGTGCGTGCAGGTCCGTGCAAACGGAGTTATGGCGTGTTTATATGGTATGAAGATGGCATTGGACAAAGGGTTCGCAAGTTTTATGGTGATGGTAATCCACCTTTGATAAAATGGAAGAACTTGGGCATTGTTAAACACTGTTGGATCATAGGCCCGGAGTTATATTAACTTTGTCCTGAGGCACCAGCGCAGGACAAAGGATACGTTGAGTCATGTAATTACTCTACAAAGTTTTGCAGTTCTAGTTCGATTTGAAATCCGACCGAAAATATAACGAAAATTGAGCAATATATCTATCCAATTTACGGTATTGGACATTCTAATTTGATCCTGGGGATTAGTCTCCAACTTGTAAACTATATGTGATGTTAAAAATAGAAGGCATATGTGCAATCTCTTCTAAATTTGTCAACTTAGTGAAGAACCTAAAAGCTCGAGCAAGGGAATTAAAAGTTCAACATAGCTTTCGCCTCAAGTAAATTGACAATACAAAATTTTGTAGCTATCAGCCTGCACACCACCAGTGGACCTTTCGCCTCCATGTTTCTGATTCGGGGGATTTTCCTTATGAGGCTGTTTCCTGAGTAAAATATAAATAACCAAGTCAACAATGGAACTTGCTTATAATATAACTGAAAGGATAGAAGAGATTTGACTTACAGTTGGTTGGTCACTCGGATCATTGTCATAATTATCAGTTGGGGACCGTTGCCGTTTCTTCTCAACCTCATCCTGCTTGTGGCTTTTACCTTTACCCTTACCCTTACCTCTGTCTTTCTTGTTAGCACTTGGACTTGGACTCCCTTGGTTGCGATCCTTCCTTGGACGTAATAATCTGACACCAATGATCAGCGGCGAATCCGGCTCAGGGCTGTTGCTTGTTTCTTTGTCCTGCTCCTGCGTTTTTGAGTTACTTCCTTCAACATCCTTTTGCTTCTCGCTTTCCTTAGAATTTTTTCTTACATTTGCTGCTCAAATATGCAAATATTGTTACTGGTAAGTATAAAATATAGAGGTATCCTTTAGTACCCCCGCCAAATATACAAGTTAACTTTGGAATCTATGCACTAAATACCAACCCAACTAATCTAAGTAGCGTAAGCAATAATCTCTCTCTTCTTTAAAATGATTAAAGAAAAGAAAGGAATTCAATTGAAAGGGCAATTTATCTCTAACATTCTTAAAAGGAAGAAAAAAAATATGCATGTAGCTTCTTCGTCCCGTCAAGTAATCATAGCTTATAGGAGAGTTTACATGACTTCATATATTCGTATCTCCTATCCCATCACAATAAGTATTACCAAGTTTAGTGCTTCTTAAGCCATAAAGAATTAGATGGGATATAGCTGTTTTTCACCACCAAAGTGACCTTGCTGCAATTCATATCATATAATTGATTTTTGTTGTTTGGTGTCTGGAATGTTGATGCAAAATTGTTGTTCCATGTCAGTAAAAATAATTTGAAATAAATCATACTGAACTTTTTACAGAACCACTATAATAAGTCGATTAATAATTTTCAATGTCAATATATAAGACTTCACACAGTTATAGTTCGAGTGTCATGTCCGTCACCATTCCCTCAACCATATAAATATTCAAAAAAATTCCTAAGCGCATGAACTACATATATAAATGGGAACTTGCGTACTGCGTTGAGGTGGTATAAAACAGTAAAAGGTATAAGAAATCACTACGGGGTTAAGCTGGCTAACCTCTAGTCTTCGATCCTGACCCACTTGATCCAGAGGCTTTCTTCGAGCTAGGAAGATCCTGCACACATACACAATAACAGAAACTTTCAGTTTTCAAGACCAGAATTGCAGCCTAAAAGGGAAGTAACCCAAATAAAGAAAGGACATGTACCTTTTCAAGAGATTGCATAAATATCTCCGTTTTAGAACTCTTACTCCACTTAAGCTTCTAAAAGCACAGATACTTATCATCATTTGTCACCAAAAGATCAGGTCAAAGCTATTAGATTCACACAGAGAAACAAATGCCCAAAGCAGCAAAATTTAATTGCAATTAGACATCAAACGGTTACCTCTTCAAACTGATGGCGAGATTTAACAGGATCTGCATACAAGCTGCAGAAGGAAAAGCATATTATTACACATTACCTTTGAAAACATAGGACAATAGAGGTGGGAAAAGCACTTACTAAGTAGAACTTCCATAAATCCTAACAAGAACTTCCCCTTCTGATCCTTTGCTAGGTTTGTTGCTCTCACTAACACTATTCTCATCAACAACCTACCACATTGGCAAATAAATAAAGAAGCAATTCAATTCACAAGGTCTTGCATCCATAAATTCCTTTCAAGAAAATCAGAGAACCCATAGTTTATGGAATTTTGCAAACCTGTGCAGGCCACCATGAGCCATGATGAATCTTGATGTATATCACATCTCCCAATTTTACTGTATTAGTTGGAACTTGCTCCTCTCCTTCTCCGCGAACCCGTCTCTTACCCCTTGAACTACTCCCTCCCGCCATAGCTTGCATAAATTGCAATCACCAGCCAAGAAAACCCCAACGCCTCAATTTGGTTTTACCGCTAATAGATTAAACCATCCAACCAAAAAACCCAAAATGTAGTTCACAAAACCCAGAATTTAGTTATCAGATGGAACCCAAATAACGAATTCCACTTCCTTCCTCACCTGAAAATTGAAGAAGCGATACATAAACAAACCATAACCTTATGAAAAACTTGAAAAGAGATAAGAAATATATGTGATAGAATACTTTACCAAATAAAGCACAAAAGGACCATAGAAACAGAATATAGTTTAAGGATTGGTCCTCTCTGTGGGTATTTACAGTCAAAGAATGCATCAAGAAGAAGGGGAGGACTATGAGTAACCCAGACGAACGCTCGAAATCAAGACAAGTAGCGAGAAAGTCGTGCTGGAAAACCCCATTGGAGTTCAATTTATGACGTGGCAAAAATTGTTAAATTCCTTTTTAAGAAAAGCTACGTTTTTAAAACCTTTAACTTTCAGGAAAACCCCGGGCTAAACAGAGTGCCTGTACTTCTAACCGTCACTGACTTGGTAATCCAGGTTAAGGTCGGTGGTCCGGGCTAGGGATTCACCGGTTCAGTGTTGCAATGAAGCCATGGTTCCGGGTTCTATATTTCTTATCTTATCAACCCGGTTCTTCTACCATTTAAAATTAAATAAATTTATGAAAGTAATGGGGAAAAATCTAAACTAAAAAAAAAAACTGCTGTTTTCTATTTTTATTTATAGTAAAAATAAAAAATGAGGCTATAAAATATATTTAGTTGAATAAAAATTAATATTAAAAAGTAATCGATGAAAAAATTATAATTTTTGACTTATTTTAATTTTTTTAAAAAATAATAATTCAGTAAAATTATTAAAAATAATTGTTAGATAAAAAATAAATATAAAAACAGTTGAATATAAAAAATAAAAATATAGAAACATATTTTCATAAAATAAAAATGTGAAAATAATACCCTTTATGGAATGAAAATTATTTTTAAAAAAAAAACCATTGATTAGTTTGTCTAGAGGAAGAGAAAAGCGGAACTAATTTCTCAGATATAGGCTATTCATTACTTCCGTTTATATCCTTAGCACACTGAATGGTATTGATTTTGTACAATCAAGAACAAGCTTACTGAAATGGCTTTTTCAATTGGAGGCTAAAGAACAAAAGTCTAATTCTAATGCGCCTTAGCACACAATAGTAATTGCTTTACTATTTTAATTGTTTCAATTTTATATATATTTATAAATTTACTGTGATTACACACACAGGTTTAGAATTACTATCGTATTACGAGAATGAAGTACATAGGAATTACTACAAGCAGATAAGCTGATATGTCTGATGTCCCAACCCAAACTGATTATCCACTAACAGTTTTGGAATTTTGGGTCATGCTAAGAATTGAACTCAGGACAGTAATCCAGATTACATAATCTTTTTTCTGGTTATATACCCAGGGTACCCAATCAATATAGTTAAAAGACTAATTTCTTTAAAAATAAAAAATCATCAAAAATGTGAACATTTTTCTTAAACAAAATTCTGTACATACGACAAAAATCAAATCTTCATCAACATATTTAAAACATTTAACCTATCTATCAATTGTGATGGGGCTTTATAGGTATTCTAGAATGCATATTTGATAAGAAGACAATCCAGATTGCGCATTTGATATAGAGAATCTGATCGAAGTTCTTTTAGCACAACCCATAATTTCCAAGTCTTTATAGCTTGCCTTTGCGTTTGCGTAAGAACTGGAACCGGGTTCCCCCAACAACGTTAGAGTAAAAGCTCCAATTAGACAAACGAGGGACTCTACTTCCGAAATTCAAAATGTGATTCATGGCTCTCCTCCATCTGACATGATTCAAATCAAGTAGATCTCTACATAGTAGACCATTGATAAGAATAAGAACTCTAATGCAAGATGTCTGTTCCCCATTAAGGAGTTTCCTCAATATATCGCCATATACTATATGAGCTCTTGTTATGTGCTATCGATTCTGTACACAGAAAAAACCAGGTTAACATTTTTCACAGAGAACTTGTCCATGCAACAACAGTCAAGACTTGAACATTGCCATGTACTCTGGATGTAGCACAAAACTAGTTGGGCTGTTTTTAGTGAGCTCCTTTCAGTTTCCAACCAATACTTGGTCTGTATCAGTGCCTTTGACTTCCAAACATTGAGCTCCCCTTTCCCTCCTCCCTTGTATGATCTTTCCAGGGAGAGGAAGAACTCGCAAATGAGGGTCTTGACCGGATTTGGCAGTACTCTGCTCAAAAGGTTTTGTGGGAAAACCAACAGTGATCTATCACCCATTCAAACAGATTGTATGGATGAACCGATCTCCATTGAAGTCAATGTTGACCACACAGACTTTCGATTATATGCCGCTTCACATGACGTGCAAGTGACCCTCGAGTTGGTTGATAGATGCTTTAAAATACCAGAGAAAATGGTTGCGTAGTGAAATGCCTGTATCAAGGTTCTGGTGAATGGTGTCTCTCTCACCTTCAGTAGCTTTGTTTGGGTCAACCAGGGGCTGAGATAAACGTAAATGAAGTTGATGATAAGGAGTTTTGATGTTTCTTGAGAAGAATACCTCAGATACTGCATGTGCTGTGCACAAGTTCACAGGCACAGTGCAGGATGTTGAATATAGAGAAAAGATGAGGTTGCCCAATTAGAGATCATACTGAGAGTAGTAATAGAGGAAGAAAGTAACCCAAAAAGAATCACTAAGTGAATCAGAAATTTTCTGGAAACTTATTGGCAGACTAACTGGGAAAGGAAAGGAAAAAAATGCACGGCTAGTGAAAGAAACTACGAACTAATTACTGAACCACCAGCCTTACCAAATTGGAATGCGGACTGTTCCACGTTCATTTGAACTACGAAAAACACTAGTTATGGTCCTGTAAAGGACATAACCAATGATTTTGATTAACTAGGCTAGAAGCTGATATGACTAATACCAGCTCTACGGAGTTGCAAACCATCAAGTATCAACCATGAGGAAGTCAGTAAAGAATAACATTTAAATCTGAACATCTACAAACAAACAAACAAGAAGTAAACAACTTCACAAGTAACACAACACTGTAAACAACAATAGTACCTACAATTTTTTCCATCCATGCCGCTTCATCTTTCTTTGGTCTTCCAAGAAAGGCAAATGTTAGCCAAGTCTCTTTCTAATGGACCTTGACAATCTACAATCAAGGCATTTCGGGCCGCAGCTGCTAGAAAACCCAAAAACGTTCCAATTGGTCGGAACCCAAACCTCTTTTATGACGGCAAAGGATTTTTCCGGGGCCTTCCTCGTTTCTTCGGAGGCCGCCCAGACCCCATTGTTGGAGCAACCCCATTTGGAATAGGAACAGCCACCGGCGGTTGCTGTGGTGGCGGCGGTCCCTCATTATTCCTTGCATTCTCTGGCTGCTGGTCTTCCGGAAAACCTGGTGGCACCCAACTAGGAAACCTCACCGGTGGCGTAGCTCCCTTGCCAGAAGAATTTCCGAAGGCAAAACCCATTGGAAAAAAACCCCAGCAACAATAATAAGCCTCTTGGCCCGGCACAAGAGGTGGCAAGGACTGAATCGAAATCCCATGGAATGACCTATCGCAATTCTGGCACCTCAAACAGCAATTCTCGTAAACCTTGGCGTACTCACACAGCAGGTAACAGTAGGGGCAGAGAGTCCAGAAGGTAGTTCTCCGGCGTGGCTCTTCCTCGGAATCGTCGCCCCTGGCTGCATTCCGAGCACTCGGCCTGGAAACCTGCCGAACCACTGGCGATTTTTCTTGTTGAGAGATTCCCTGAGCAGGCATACTCAAATCGACCCTAGTAAATAAGTCTAGCTCCCTGTCGTAGAGAGACTTCTTAGTCTGGTCCGATAGCACAGCCCATGCTTCGCCGACGAGCTTGAAGGCGAGATCAGAGAAGAAGAACCTATTCTTGTCTGGGTGGAGGAGCAAGGCGAGCCTACGGTACTGCTTCTTGATGAAATCGTAGTCGTCGGATCGACGATCGACTTGGAGAATGGCGTACCAGTCATGGTGGTTGTTTATGCGTCTCTCCGCCGCGAGTAGAACCTCAATAACGGCCAAGATCTGATCTGAACCTTCAAGGAGGGGTTCGGTTTCTTGAGCTAAAACAGCGAAGTCCCTTGAGCCGTTGAGGTCTCGGTTTTGCAAGAGCTTTTCGGCGATGCCAAGCAAGCGTTCTGCTTCTGCTCTGTTTGGGTTAAACTCCATTTCCTTCGATGAAGAGAAATGTCGTTGCATGGTTACGTGGTTAATTGGATTTCAAATCGGGCAAAGGGTAAAGATGGTGCTATTTTGTTGTACACGGGTCAGACCGGCCCGAGAGGGTGCTGTTACGGGGTTAATAACGCATTTCCAATATATATTTTTTTAATTTCTGATTTAATGATTTAATATTAGATAAATCTAAAATATATATAAAGAACAAAACTTTAAATCTAAAATTTCAAATTGATTAAGAGAAATTAAATCAACTGTATTCTATATACAAGTTTTTTATGGAAAATATGCAATTTTTATAAAGTACTACCATTACATTTCTTAGCGTACCAATTCAAAAAGTGATTGCATAGGTGTCAATTAGATAATCTCTAGTGATAATTGCATAAAAATTCTATAAAGTTATACAATGTTTATAACATAAATAGTAGACTCAACTTATATTAAAAGAGAGAATATTAATAATAAATAAAAAAATATATAGTAATTTATGAAACTATTTAATATGATTTTTAAGAATTACATGAATAGAAAGAGTAGTTATTCAAGTTGTATAAAAAAAATGTCATAATAAAAGTTATAAATAGATAATAAAAAATTAATTGATACAATTTATCATAAGTTTATAATTAAAAATGCTCTTACTAATAGACTCTATCATAAACAAAATTTAATAAATGCAATTCCTTTATTTAAATTTTTCTCAATGTTCCTCAAGTGTTTTTACACTTTTTTTTTTTTTATTCACATGATTAAAGATTATTTGATGAACTTTCTTTATTGACTCTCTGGTAATTTTTTTAAAATATACATCTCATTATTATTTTTTATTTTCTTCTTAATAAATGTGATTTATTTATTTTTTTATGTAATCATTTTGTGTCTTGTTATTTTTTGTATGGTCACCCTTCTATTTTAGTATTCTCACTTTTGCATCGTCAGTTCTTTGCTTTTTTTTATAAAAAAAAAAAAAAAAAAAACAACTTTCATTCCCACATAGCATAATTGGTCTTACTATCATATAACAAAAATAAGCATACATATGACTTTACATAATTCCACCTTACCCTAGCCATATTTCATTTGTTTGCTCACAATGGCGTGAATATTTCAACAATATTGATTTTGGTGGTTTTTTGTCTGTCCATGGAAAAGCATTTACTTTTCATAAGGGCATAAATGATGATTATTTGAAGAATAGCTTTAGCTTACTGTAAGCTTACTTTCGTTCTTGACTCAAAAGGTTAATTTTTTCGTTCCCTTCATTGTTTAAATCTCTTGCAAATGGAATTATTAGTTATCCAATAACTAAAAAGATAAAAAAATACAATTACTCATATAAAATAAATAATCCTCATGTGAAATATTAATTAAATTAATAATAAACAGAATAAATCACATTTGTTTCTTTACTTTTGTTTTAAATAGGTCTTACACCATATAAAATATCAACATAAATATAAGATATAACATTGAATAATACAATGTCATTAGAAAAAAATGAAGAAGGCACATATATATAACTCTCTTTTTTTTATAAAAAAGTTTTAAAATACCAAGACATGTATAAATATAAATTATTATATTTTTTTAGTATTTTTAGAAAAGACATAAAATCTGAATATAGAATCCTTAATTCATAAAATCTGATATCACTCGGTTAGTATTAACTCTTTTGTAGATGCACCCTCCAAAAGGGACATCAAATGTAAAATCTATGGCAAATGTGAAAATATATAAATAAATTTCAATTCTTAAAGTTATTTTTCCCCATCAATAGTCAGATCAATTAAAAAAAACCAAGTACAAAACATATAACATGTACCTTTACCAGTCACCAAGAATAATAGTACGGGGAAAGTGGTAAACAAATCAGGCTACTCCTGTTGGGACCACTGAATTTATCTAGTAAAACTATTTATTTCACATGGTTTTGTCCCTGGCCCTGGAGCAATGATTTTTCCCACTCCACGACTAATGTTGTAATTTTCTTTTTAGACGTGAATGAATATGAATAATGTAATTCGTACATTGTACATAATCATTAAATTAATGATCTAGACGAGAATCACGAGTAAAATAGTTATGTAAAATAAATAAATTAAATATACCCATATTAGAAAGTTTTCTGAAACATACTCTACATATGAAAATTCAAATTAAAAATTGAGGCAACTCGTAAATTTACTTTTATCACATAATGATATAAACTGAGGATATTATTATTTTATTTATTTTTCCTAATTGTTGGATACTGCAGGGAATATATAATTTGCGAAGTTTAAAATTTGAAGAGCCGTATAATGCATGGATGTTGTACAATACAGTTAAATGGTGTGCGAAACATAACATCACATTTTTGCTATAATAGGTAAAGGTAGGGTAATGAAATAGTGTATGAGAAGGGCGTCGTACGAGTGCGACTGCTGACTGGTCATGTAGGGCACTTATTATAATGAAGTGATTGCAGAGTAGGGCTACATGGCTATCATGTACGGAGAGACACAGTCCACATAACAATAATTAAAAATAATTACATATCGGGTAAGCTAAGCTCATATTCGTAAGCTTTCACCATTCTAGGTCTGATTTTTTTGACTCCCTTGAATTTTATTCTGTTCTGTCAATGTATATATCTCAGCTATTTTTAGCTAACCAAATGTTGGAATAACTGGAGATAATAGAAAGATTCCATCGTTTAGCCATAAAAGGGAAGCATTTTCTTTCCTTTCTTGAACACCAGCCTCCAATAATAATCAGGTTCTCTTCCTCTTCCCCTCTCTCTTTCTTCCGTAGCTTTGGCCTCATCTCATCTGCTAGCTCTAATGTTATTTCTCTTCTCTGATTGTTGGTAGCACTTCTTTTACCTTTTCATCGCTCATCAGAGCTACTTCACTTCACCTCATTCGGTTCAAAAGTAACTATTCTTCGTGGGTATGCTTGCATGCTGAAGAGCTTTGCCTTTGGTGGTAGCTTTTTTCTGGGTCTTCTCTATATATACCCAGATCTGATACTGGATGTCCCACTAGGGTTTTTGTGACTTTTTCTTGGCTATTCCTGCAAATTGAACGAATGCTTTGTTCTTTTGCTTTTGTTTTATGTGCCCATTTTGTTGGTTTTTTATTATGTACCTATTTTCAGATCAGGAGAATGTGAAAGGGGAAAGGACTTTGATTTTTGTACAGAGAGATCGATATTGATGAGATGGCAAGGGAGAAAATCAAGATCAAGAAAATCGACAACGTAACAGCGAGGCAGGTGACTTTCTCTAAGAGGAGGCGAGGGCTCTTCAAGAAGGCACAAGAGCTTGCTGTGCTGTGTGATGCCGAGGTTGGTCTCATCATTTTCTCTGCTACCGGGAAGCTCTTTGATTATGCCAGCTCCAGGTATATTGGACTTTTTGACTTATCTCGGCTGAGAAACAACTTAGCATATTATAAAGTATGTTCTTCCTTACTCGAGCGTTTGACTGTGTGAAAGAGACACTAAAAGAGCGCCTGGTTGTAATCTGATGGTGTTTTTGAACAGAAACCTCGTATGGCACGCTTGTTTTTTCTTGATTTTATGGAAATTTTACTAGTTTATTTCAGGGTTTATGTCATTAAGACGTGAAATTGAAAAAAAGACTGCGAGGGTTTCCTCGATCTTCTGCGTTTATGGGTGTTCTTCAAGATTTGAACTGATCAAAATTTTGTGAACAGAAATAAATAATAAATTATTAAAAATATTTACGTACGGGTCCGGATATTGATATATAAACATAAAATTAAGTCTTGCCATTTACTTGACGGAAGATAACTAAATAGCGTCAAGCCAGTATGGCCCTTTTGGTTTCTGTCTTGGTTCTAGTCTCTGCTTCCACTAACTATTATGCCTTTGATATATCAGTTAACCACATACCAACTTTAAATTGGTTTACATAGTGCCGGTTGTACTGTGTTAGGGGATTGAGAACTACTTGTTCAGTTTCTTTGTCCCCATAGGGTTGTGCAGTTATATATACATATATATATATATATATATATATAGAGAGAGAGAGAGAGAGAGAGAGGGGGAGGAAGAGATCGGGATTTCCTGCGATGTGAGCTGTTGGATGAATAGTTTGAGGGTGAATATAAATGGCTTCCCAAATTGATTGCTCGATGTAAATGAATAGCATCGTCTCCTTAAGCTGAAAACACATTCAATTATCTTCTTAAGCCGAATACTCAAGATTGATGGAAGGGGACGTTGGAGTGAAAAGGCGTGTCATATATACGAAAGGGTTGGAGAGAGTAATACAATCATTTATTTTATCAGTCAATTCTTTGATTTTTATTTTTTAATTAATTAATTAATTTAATGCGGCTTCTTCGATCAGCTAGATAACAATTTATTTTTGATTTGTTGAAGCATTAAAGATATTATTACAAGATATGAGCTGCACTTTCAAGACGCCAACAAAACGAGCAGACCTTCCCTTGAGCTGCAGGTAGTAATAGATAAGTTCTTAATATGTTTGCTCTCTATATATTTATATCTATAATAAATATGGATTTTTTAACTTAAATTTCCTTTTTTTTTTTATCATTATTTCCTGTTTGTTTTATGAGGATATCTTTTAGTAGGAACTCCAGGTTGTCATATGCACATGAATTTGTACTGTTTCTGTGGCCGCCATGTTAAATCAAAGACCCACCTTAATTATTTTGCTTTTCCTTCATCAGTATTGAGTAGTAGTGTATGTGACGATAAAGCTTGAATACTAATAATTGGAAGTTTTTTATTACTTGTGATTTCAGCTAGAGCATAGCAGTAATATCAAATTGAGTCAGGAAGTTGCTGAGAAAACCCGCCAACTAAGGTACTTCAATTCGAGATTCTTTGGAAGTGAGAAAAAGAAATTAATCAAACACAAATGCTTCAAATACGATGAGTATATGGGTTTTTTTGGCATGCAGGCGAATGAAAGGCGAGGATCTTCAAGGAATGAGCTTCGATGAGTTGCAGGAACTAGAGAAAATGCTTGAGACTGGACTTAGCCGTGTGATTGAGACTAAGGTACGTACGAGCTTATTTCATTGATTTGAACATGTATAACTCTGCAGGTTGCATGCTGGCTAATTGTTTGATTTATATGTACTAACGCCATGCCTCCTTCGCATTCAGGATAAACAGATTATGAGTGACATCATTGCACTGCGGCAAAAGGTATACTTTATTTGTGGTTTGAGTACTGCAAAGTAAGTATATCCTAATAATGTTTACTTAATCTTAAACAATATTGTGGAATCCTGCAAATGATGATGAAATTCTAGTCTAGCTAGCTTGTAGTTGTTTGGGGTGGTCATATTATTGATGCATATCATAAAACACTAGAGAAGCACCTACATGCGAGATAATGTATCTAAAAGCTGGATACTACTTTCAATCTAAAAACCTAAGACATTAAGTTAATAGCTATATCTTTTCCACTTAATTGTGTATTTTTTAATGTGAGTCAAGTTTTTTTTTTTTTAATTTTAACTCATAGTTGTATATTTGAGATTATTTGCATAGAATATAAGATAATGGAATATCAATTGAAATATGATGATTTAAGCCAAAGATTTCTGCATATGTTCATTTATAACATTAATTCTAGCGAGCACATCTTTGAATTCGAACCATTAATTGTTATTCATTTTGCCCGTTATATGAATTAAGGGGATCCAACTGGCAGAAGAGAACGAGAGGCTAGTGCGAAAGGTAATTAGAATTAATTTCTATATATGCAGTTGCTTAGATGATTTCCAATCCATAGATCTAGTAATTAAAAAGCAAGCGGGGTTAATTAATTTCAGATGGCGATGTTGGATAAAGGATCAAAAGGAGGTGTGTTGATGATGGATTCGGATTTTGGCATACAGCAGGCGGAAGAAGGTGTGTCGTCAGAATCCATGACGACGACCAACACTGGGAGCTGCATTACTGGGCCTCCTCCCGAGGATGATTCATCTGATACATCGCTCAAGTTAGGGTAAGCAACACAAGCTAGCTAGCTAGAATTCGATCGAAAGTCATAAACAAAACCAAATTAGGTTCATTCTCTCTCGCTGGGATGTTAATGTTTGGTGTTTGAATTCCATGAAATTAAAACTATATATTTTCATTAATTTTCTTGTCAGGCTTCCCTTCTCATAGCTGACCCAAACAGCAGCTAGTGGAAGGCCATCTCGCGATCGATTGACTGAGGTTGCAGCCAGTTATCACTGTTGCGAGTTAATATTTATTTAATGCTTGCTTTCTATTTACCTGATCTCTTGGTCTGCATGGCGTTTAACGATTCAATATTGCATGTCGTTTCTAGTTTTATGTAAACTAGATGGCATAAGTCAGCAACTTAGCGTGTTTGGTAAGTGCATATATAAAATAACAAAACCCTCAAACAATTATAGAAGACATATGAATCAGCAATTATAGAAGAGATATATGAATGTTATGGATATGGAGTTATTATGTATATATATTGTTGAAAGATGGTTATTGCTTAAGATGATTTTATGGAATTGTTGCTTAGAGTTGGAACACGTACGGTATTTGGAATTGAGAGTCTAATTCTAATCTCTATAATACTTTCTCTACAAATAACAAGTTCTTGGGATACTTGTTCTAATTTTATTTGGCCATAATATTAATTGTACCCCTTTATTGAAATTTACAAGTTGGGGAGAATAAATTATCTCATAAATCTAAGACTGTTGTCCCTAGCCTGCTAATTACGGCAAATAAGAGGTACCCAATTTGAGGGTTAATATATGTCATCTAATCTAATTTTATCTACAAACCTAATAAACATCGAAAGTTAAACATCCATTAAAGACTTATCCATTTTAATTTTCTATTATGGATATGGACATGTCTTATAAATAAAATATGTGGTTTTATATTTGGAAAAAAGAGTTAAACACTTCCCATTTTGTTTTGGGAGAGAGAAATTTAAAAATCGCGTGAAAATAAGAATAATTGAGAATTAGACAAGCTAACTTTTTATAAGTTCATTTGATTCACCACTAATATAATTTTGATTAGCATTACCTAAGATTTACTTTCTTTTTTTTAAAAAAAAATCTCTATATTTTACTCTGAAAATTAGAAAGTCGATAAATGATAAATGATAAATGATAAGCGTGCTGTCATTTTCTTTCTGACTTGGAGACACCGTTCGCCGGCACTTGTAATTGTAATAAATAAATAATATTTATCTGCCCTCGCAGACTTGCGCCGTTGCGCGCGATTTCTGTTATTCGGACAACTCGTTGCCGCTGATTGACCAAATCCCGCGCCCTTCTTCAACGTCCCCCAAAACCCCTCCAGCTAAGCTAATTCTCTCACCCGATTGAACCAGTTTCGCGCCCGATTCACTTAGCTTACCGAAACTCGTCCTCCTTCGAATTTCAAACCATTGTCGGGGATGATGACGACGTCCCCGCGCAGAGATCTGCAAGTGCTCGATTTCAAGGAAGAGGACGAGGATGTCGACCTAGCCTCTGGACAACGCCTCGAGGAGTTAAAAAGCCCTGACCCCGACGATCAATCCACATTCAAAGGCGAACTTCTGAGTCACGGTATTTCGATTTTCAGAAATTCCATTTTATTTCTCCCAACAAACCAATTCGCTTTGATGACAATTTGGAATATTTTAGAGCAACTGAAGCGTATAACTTGCATTGAGTGTTGGTCTTCTGAGATTTTAATGTGGTTTCCTTTATATTGCTGTCCTAATAATTCTGTGAGTGCCAGTAGTACCGGTCGAGCTCGTAGTTTAGCTTGCAGAATTTCTGCTTAAAGCAAAACCATACATTGTTTTCACCTTTTCATGTAGATGCCTTGTTTTCCTTTACTGGCTATTTACTTACTTAGTACAATTGTTTCTCTAATTTAATATACAATGGAATTTGAGAGCTTTATTGCAATAACGAGCTTGTTTAATTTTGCTGTATTCTTTCTTAGTACATTTGTTGGGAGCACATCTCAAGTTTCTTTCTACTTGTAGTATTTCCCTATCATTTAGTAATTTGCTTTAAACGTGAGATCTGGTCTCATGTTCCTCACCTTTTCCCCCCATGATTTTCATATTTCAATTTGCGATATAATTAATATTTTTACAGTTTCCCTAGTAGACAAGGTCTATGTAAAAAATGTTGGTAGCATCCCTTGTGTTGATGATGATGCATCAAGTGATAAATTTAATTTGGACAAGGGTGTCTAGGGTTTAAACAACACCTCACTGCATTCCTTGTGTTGATGATGGTGCATCAAGTGATAAATATTATTGGTTTGTTTAATCAGCACCCCACTGCCCCCACCACACCCCCCCCCCCCAAAAAAAAAAAAAAAAAAAGGAAAGGTATTGTCAGATGCTTCATCAATTGCCTTTTGTTTTTGGAGAATATAAGTTGAAGTAGAAGTAGTTGATTTTTCAAATTATGTACTTTTATAACTCTAAGGTGACAATATAAAATGCTTTCTAGAGTAGTGAGATTCGTTATGCTATTACTATTTCAGCTTTTGTATTGACTACAGTTCATTCTTATGCAATCCTCAGGATGACAAGAATGTGGGAGTTGTTCTTTATCCTGATTATGTCATGTACCGGAATAATTATTATATGGGGCCACAGTTGACATTTTCACATAGTTGCTTCAAGATCAATGGTTCAACTGCATCTCTAAAGCAAGGGACCTTCAATCTTGAATGGGCGGTTGATGATCTCATTTATGTTCAGTGTCAGTTGTTTCAAAATGTGAGTTTTTAAGTTCTGTTGGTGTTCTGTGACTCACAAAATTTTGTTGTGTATAAATTCTTAAGTTTCTTATCTGTACTTTGTTTAGAATGGAGTGGCCATGATAAAGCTTCGAGTGATATCAAATCTTGAAGGCAACTCAAATAATGTAATTGGCACTTCAGGTCAGTATATTTGATGGCTTTGGTTAACATTTGATGATTTTTTACTATGATAATGCATACTTGACAGAATTTCCATAGTCGTGAACGTGAAAGCTGTGACAAGAAATTTGTTGTATAATTTCTAGTATTAGTGGTTCACAACTTTTTTGAACTTAATGGCATCTCATGTTGCTAAATGTATCTGTTACCAATATTAATCCCAGGCATTGAGGAGTTGAAGATTGTAGTTTCAGGATCCAGTTGGTCCCTGAGACATAAACAAATCACCTCTCTTAATGAAAAGTACATGGCTATTTGGAATGTTGTTCTCGGGTAAGTTTCTAAATCTTACCTTTAGTGATTTTCCCCCTTAGTCATTCAGTTATTATGTTCATTGTGTTCTGTTATGAAAAGTAATGCTATCTGGTGCAACTATTGTTGATACAAATAATTGTTTTTAAACTAGTTGCAACGTTATTTCCCTCTCAAATATCATATTGTTTTAGCTCTATTCAGTCTCGCACTCCTTAATTCCTTGGCTCTACTCATTTCTCGATACTATGCATCAGTCTAATTTTGTTGTATGATTTCGCTTGTAAGAATAAAGTTTACTTACTGGTTATATTGATAATAGATTGAAAGGGAGGTAGCCTAGCCTAGATGGCTTCTTGTGATCATTCCTTCTTCTCTTCTTGTTTGTTTGATGTGTATTAAATGCCAGTTTGTATGATTTGATTTTATCAATAGGTAATTCACTTCATCTTGTAGGATGGACATGGAAGATGATGAAACTGATTCACTTGGACAAAGCTCTTACTTCCCCAAGTAAGCAAAAATTGTTTATCTCTTTATCTTTCCAGCAAACATACATAAAAACTTTGATGCGATAGTTTTGGGTTTTGGATTTTTCTCTGGTACTCTTTTGTCCCCTATCTCTATTTCCATGGCACTGTATATGTTGTTGTAGTATATTATTCTCTTTTTTAACGAGAGTATACTTTTGGCATGATTGGCTGAGTATGTTAAATGGTCATTAATTGATTATGTTGTTGGAAGTAAGGTAATTCATGGTTCCTTTTTCTGCTATTATATGGTTTCTCATATATATAAAAATCGAAACTTACATGACATTTATGGTTGTCTAGGCTTAAAATTTATGTATAAATCTTCTAATTCTTCTCCTAGTTCTTTTTAAATTTTAATGATTGTTTAGGTTATAGTTCAGATGGATGCAAATATTCTTGTTTCTTGGCCTTTTTTTCCTGGAAAAAGGGGATGAATTTGTCATTAGATACTCAGGTTATATATAGTGTTCAATATTCATGTTAATTATACAGCCCCTATTTTGATGGGCTTATTCACCTTATAAGCACCTATAGTTATTTTAATTACAATCGTTATTATTATTATTTTCATAAATTTCAAAGTTCAAACGGCTAGTTGGACCAAACTAGGCTGATTTCAGCGTATGAAATATTATCTGAAACAGTGTCATGGCTTCTCTTTTGGTTGAGGGGGTGGGTGGGAGAGAGTTTCCATGTACCATCTAGTTCAAAATGACTAATTCTGATATTTTGTATTTGAAACAGTTTTGATAAGCCTTTTGAAGAAATTATCTACCCGAAAGGGAATCCAGATGCTGTTTCCCTAAGTAAGAGAGATGTTGATCTATTTCAACCTGACACATTTGTCAATGGCACAATTATTGATTTCTACATCAAGTAAGTTCGGATACTTTTGCTTTCCTTTATTGCATTCATTTGTTCCACATGTTATTACAAGAGAAGATGGTGTGATAGTTTTGAAAATCTTCCTTTTTGCAGGTATCTAAAGAATCAGATACAAGAAGAGGAAAAGCATAGGTTCCATTTTTTCAATAGTTTTTTCTTTAGGAAGTTGGCTGATATGGACAAAAATCCATCAAGTGCTTCTGACGGCAAAGCAGCTTTTCTACGTGTTCGTAAATGGACAAGAAAAATAAATTTATTTGAAAAGGATTATATTTTTATACCTGTAAACTTCAAGTAACGTTTCTGCCGAAGTTGTGCTTCTCCATATTGTATCTTTCTGAATTCAGGTGTTCATTAGCTCTAATTTTGGATTAATGACAATCTTCACTGGAGTTTAATAGTTATACGCCATCCTGGTGAAGTGGTTAGTCTTAATGATAAGTTCTAGTTTCTATAATGTCTTTCATGTGAATCTCTATATTCACAGAAATTTATGATGAGACATATTGCAGACAATCACTGGCACAAGTCACTTAAAGTAGCTTGTATATTGCGTATGGACTCTGTCAAAGGAACTCATAGTCGCCTAAAAAACCTTTTACAAAGGTATAGTGGAGTCTGGAGCTTCTCTTTTCGTATGTATTTTTCTTCAAGAAGTGAACTTAGCAAGCTATAATGTAGATTCTTCCCAATTGTGAATTGACAGTTATTTGTTGGAAGAATGGAAAGAACCTCCAAAGGATACATGGGAAGAAGCCCTTTCTTCTAGATTCTTCAATGTCCGCTTCCTCCCGGTATTGGTATTGCCAACTAACATTGGATGACCTTCAGATTAGAATCACTGATATACATGTCGTGCTAACAGTTAAGATAAGTATATTAACTTCATTAGTATAATTAATAATAATAGAATATATATTTTTATTACTGAAACCTAATATCAACTGAACTTAAGTGGCCCACTAATTTAGGAGATATGCGATAATAATCATATACTGTTCCCTTATCAAATTTAGTTGGTTATAGACCCTATTCTTAGGGTGGATACTCCTACGACTATATAAAGGGAACAAGGTCCCTAGTCTAACTAACATGAAAAACTCTTTTAGGTTTACTTCTTGCCATTGTCATAGTTTCAGAATTCTGAGAACGATCTTTTAGTCTATGCTAATCTACTTTAGGTTTACTTCTAAATGATGGTATTTAGATAGTTTTTCACGACTAGGGACCCAATTACATGAAAAACTCTTTGAACATCATTATTAAGAAGTAAATCTAAAGGAGATTGCCATAAACTAAAAGATTGTTCTTAAAATTCTGCAACTATGGCAATAGGGAGAATTACGTCTTCTGTTTTATCTATTTACGATAAGTAATTATAATTGTTTCTTATTGTTTATTTTCCAACAATACATTGTTGTTATGAATAATGGAGGAGATTAGATACTGCCACTTCCTTTGAAAAATTCTGGCTAAATGTGAATGAGACAAAATTCAGTCCTTAACGAAAAGTAGGTTCTACGTTGTATGGGAAACTAGTACCACAAAAATGGTTCGATTATTCTCAGAAATAAAAATAATAATAAATAATTGTGGCCTTTTCTCTTATATGGATAGGATTAAATTAATTATTATTATTATTTTCTGCTTATCACTGCAGTGTCATTTATATTTTAAAGAAAACTCCTGTTATTTGATAAGTTCGTTGCCGAAAGGCGTACTCCCGAAATCAATGCAGAATCGACAATGTCCCATGCTGGCCAGGGAATATAAATCACTCTATTATCTGCAGCATCGTCTATGGATCCTCAATCGTTTAACAATTCAGGCTTGGTTCTCAGGGAGCTTTTCGAACCGGGAGCTACAGAAGGAGCACTACTGGGGCAGTGTCAATCTTTTGACCACACATCATCTGACTACCGTCTCATTGGTTCCATATTTCTGATACAGTGCATGATAGCAACGAGAATGGAACTCTCGACTCTTCCCGTGAAGAGACTTCTATAATACCAATGCGTCAAGTTTCTGATGCAGTAGATGACAGAGCTACTTGTGATGATGTCCAGATGGTAGTTGACGTGGCACCTGACTTTTGTGAAGACCAAGCTGCAAAGAGAAGGAGGTCCTGCCAGAAGAGTCCCATTTGCAAACATGATGATAATTTTGAATAGTTTCCTAAGGTTCATTCTTCCAAAATGTGAGAAGCGTCGTTTTTGATACTGGTCATTTTTCTGAGTTGTAGAAGACATCTGCTACTTCCAAATATAAATCCAATTTCTTGTATTGATTGCAAGTTTTTTGCTCGAAAATAGTGTTCATGCTCTCTCTCCTCCATCCTCGGCACAACATTGCAAGTGTCAGATTCTTTGGTTTCTTTCACTCCCCTAAAGTTTTACCATATGATAGTGTGAATTAAAAAGTAGCACTCATCCGATTGTAACTTAACCTAACAGCAACTTGTTCATTATTGTAAATAACGTCTTATTATTAAATATAAATATATTTGTAAATCGCATCTCATGGTGCCATTTCGCACGAATCCCCCTACAATTTTGCATTCTGCCTGCATAATTATTTATTTTTGATAAAACAAAATAAACAAATTAAAAAAATATTGCAGACAAAATTTAACATGATTTTAGGAGATTCAAATTTGGAATAAAACTAGCTCGCCACCCTTTATATTACATACACGAGGTAAAAAAATACCTTAAACTCTCGTTAAAAAAAATTCACCTTGTCTCGGAAGTCTGAACTGAAAAATGTGGCTAACGGCCTAACTTCCTTTTTATAGAATTTCTCCCGAAAAGAAAATAATATAAAGTAATTGAACTCACCGAGTTGAGTCACAGTAAATGCTCGCTGTGTAATTGTAGCCGGTCCCTCGCTTCCTCGCCATGATCCCATGGAACCTTGTCATTTGATACTTACCTGGGCAAAACCTCACACTCACAGTTGACAATCTAACACGAAGCAAAGGTAAAGAAATGTCGAAGCTTAACTTGAACAACCAAATAAATCACTCTCAAAAAGCTGCCTTCGCTGGGGCTTTCGTCATTCTTTTGCCGGTTTTCTTTCCCAATCTATTTGGCCCTTTGGGTCGTGCTTCGCCTTCTATGTTCTCAGTAAGTACTAATTTTTCCCTTTTCTTAATTTTGTTTAATTCTAACTGACTTGTCCTCTCCTTTTCTTTGGGATGTCTCAGTTTTATGAGAGTTTGCTTGTGTCTGAGAAATAATGCTCGAATCAAAAGGTTTGGGCAGTATTATAAAACATTTATTTATGTCGATGAAGAACCAACTTTTCGAATCGTTTTCACTCATAAAGCAGATTCTGTTTTTGTCAATTTTTATATGAAACAAAAAGAAAAAATTGGGGCAATGTCTTCGTATCACCAGGCACCAGAACAATGTCAGTGATCTGGTGAAATGCCGTACTTGGTTTTGAACCCACGGGTGATGATGTCTTTTACGGATTATAATTTTGCATATTGAATCCAGGCACAGCGTCACCGCTATGCCTCTCAATCTCACTGTGTGTAAAAGGCCCAAGTATTTTTTTCTTTTTTGAATGTTCTGATATGATTGGAAAGTTTTAAGAATGTAAACAATCGAATGTCTGATATGACTATTCTCTGTATTAATTTGTAAAAATAAAATAAAAAAATGATGAATTAGCCCTTGTATTGCAGGAGTGGAATGCTCCAAAACCTAGACATGTGACTCTGCTAGAGGGTGCTTTGCAAAGCCACACTGTGAGTAGATATTAGCTTGGCAGCATTTTCTGTCTCCTGTTAGTTGCTTAAAAATATTGAATATTTCGTCATAAATTTATCTTACTCTTTGCTTTTCCTCCTTTCTTTATTTAGTCTACTCAACAAGAAACCAACCTCTGGTCTCCTTTGGCTTACCAAGGGTGGAAACCTTGTAATGAGCCTCCAAAATTATCATGTGAGTGTAAAAGTAAACCAAATAAACTTCCGTTTCCTTCTCTTTTATGTGGCAGGATAACCTTGAAAAAGGGATTGCGCTATATGTGAAAGAGGCTGCTATTAACATATTCACCTTTAATTTCTTGCAGCACAACCCGAAAGAACTCAGGGTTATATCCAGGTTTTCCTTGATGGAGGGTTGAACCAGCAGAAGATGGGGGTATGTAACTGAGTTTCTATTGGAAGGATGTAATTTGATCAAAGTATGTCTGTTAAATAGTAGTATTTTATCTTATATCTCTTTGTTATGTTTTTGCAGCAAGAATATTTGTCTAAACAGTTTATTAACTCCCCCCCTCCCTTTTTCACCTGTCTTTTCCTTGAAAGATATGTGATGCTGTTGCTGTTGCAAAAATTTTGAATGCGACACTGGTGATCCCACATTTTGAAGTGAATCCTGTTTGGCAAGATTCGAGGTATATCTTGTATGCAATTTCTGCAACTTTTTCCGGTTTCTTATTGAAAAGGTAGCCATTTATGTTAAATTATCATGTTTCTGTAGTTCATTTGCTGAAATATTTGATGTGGATCACTTCATTGATGTTCTCCGTGATGAAGTATCTATAGTGAAAGAACCCCCTAGTGAATATTATTGGAGTACAAGGGAGTACTATGCCACGGGCATAAGAGCTACTAGGGTTAAGACAGCTCCCCTTCAAGCTACTGCTGACTGGTACATAGAAAATGTCTTGCCTGTACTTCAGAGGTTAGTATATTCTTTGTACTCAGATTCTACTGTTTTCTTCTTGCTTTCCGAATCGGCTTGGTTATCATCAGTGTAGAAATTGCTTTATTTGGATAGATCCTTGTATCCTCTCTGGATATTATAAAGAAGGTTCTTCCTACAGGACCTTTGGTGCTGATGATTAGGAATTTGTTTTAAGATACAAGTTAGAGGTCTGATTTCTTCAGATAATAATGGCCATAATATATGAGCTTGAAAAATAAGCATGGAAAACATATTCCCCATTTAGTCTTGCCTCACCGAAGACAAACAATTGAAAAGCCGTGCAGTAGGCAAATATATTTCTCTTGCCAATCAAGGCACTAATTTTTAGGATACAACCTTCTTTAAGTTAAAACTTATGGTTCATAGAAAATAACTTCTTAAAAGGTATTTGAATTTTATTATACGAGCACAAAAAAAAATCCTTTCTTGAAGGATTATCAAGCTCATTCCTTGATATCCAATGATGCCTCGTATCCTGATGACCATCAAGAACTTCCAATTATGAAATGCTCACTGCTTGCTTTCTAGTTTTGCTCTTGTAGTCTATTTCTCCTGATAATAGTTATCTGATCTATAGTTAATGGATATACTGAATGCCAGAAAATTGCATGAGTAGATATAATTATCAGAGTGATTTGGTTCGGAGAGATTTTCTTTAATGGTGTCTGTTTGTTTAACTAATGTAATAGTATAGGTTTAAGCAAGGTCGATCTCTTGGCAGTATGTCTTTTGTTCTTCTTCCTGAATTATCGGGAAATTTTTCTTGACAGAACAGAGACTCTATAAAAGCACCAATCTGTTTTATGCATGAAATACTCAAAAATTATTCTCAAAGTGCGATATTGATGGTATTGGTTTTCTCATTGTTACAGTCATGGGATTGCTGCTATTTCACCTTTCTCTCACCGTTTGACATTCAATAACTTATCATCAGACATCCAGCGTCTCCGTTGCAAGGTTAATTTTCAGGCACTGGTCTTTGTTCCTCGTGTCAGGGAATTAGGAAAGACTATTGTTCATCATCTCCGCTATACTCCTAGCATTAACCAAGAAGCAGCAAAAGGGTATCTGCACGAAGGATCTGATATATCTGGAAAACAGCAAAGTGGGAAGTTTGTTGTGTTGCATCTGCGTTTTGACAAAGTATGATCTTTATTTGTGTTGGAACATTTTAAAAGGGCTTAAAGCCGAATATATCTATATTTTTAAAGCAGAAGAACTAATTCAAAATTCAAACATTCATGTACCAAAATGTTTCTTCACCCTTAGTTTCGTAACAGCAGATGATTATGTTTCCAAATTTCCAATGCAGGATATGGCTGCTCATTCAGCATGTGATTTTGGTGGGGGTAAAGCTGAGAAACTCGCTCTAGCGAAATACCGGCAGGTACTTTGGCAGGGAAGGGTAATGAACTCTCAATTTACTGATGAAGAATTGAGAAACCAAGGGCGTTGCCCGCTGACTCCTGAAGAGATAGGTTTGCTCCTGGTAGCTTTGGGCTTTAACAATAGAACCCGGCTTTATCTTGCTTCACACAAGGTTTGTGATTGTATTATGTGACAGCAAATATTCTTCTTGATATTGAAAACTAGATTTTAATTATTCAATATATGACTTTTCTATGCCTTCAAGGTTCAGGGCTAAAGAACTGCATATATGGTATTCTTTCAGGTTTATGGAGGAGAAGCTAGGATAGCGACTTTACGGAAACTATTTCCTCTTATGGAAGATAAGAAGAGCCTCGCCTCTGCAGAGGAACGTGCCAACGTTGAAGGCAAAGCATCTTTATTGGCTGCCGTCGATTATTACGTAAGCATGCAGAGTGACATCTTTATTTCTGCTTCTCCGGGGAACATGCACAATGCTTTGGTATGAATCGTCCTCAAATATTCCATTTGAAAATTCTTGTAAAGTTTCATATTCCTCAAAAAATTGGAGCTAACGTATTTTTCATCTTCCAGTTGGGACATCGTGCTTATATGAATATGAAGACTATCAGGCCAAACATGGTACTGTTAGGCCAGCTCTTTCAGAATAAAAGTATGGGATGGTTAGAATTTCAACGTGCCGTTCTTGATGGACATAAAAACAGACAAGGGCAGATCAGACTAAGAAAGGAGAAGCAATCTATTTATACTTACCCTGCCCCTGATTGCATGTGTAGAGCTTAACGGGGACGCTTCTGCCAGTTGTAAATCGACCTTTTACCTGTGTACTGAGGACCAAAAAAGTATAGCAAGCAGTTCATCTGAGATTAAAACAACTCCAGCCCATTTGAAAAGCATGTTACAATGACTGGTGAATGAACACGAGAGATTTTTAAACTCAAAATTTTGTTCTCAAATTATGATTTATTTTTTCCTGTAAGCTTAAAATTTAGGAACCAGTTAGATTTTACCAAAATCAAAGGCGTGATTACCGTTAAACTTTTACAGCTTCAAACCCTACTTTTTCATTTGTAATTTTTTTCGTCTGTCTATGTTCAGTTCTTGATTTGTTTTAATCATCCAAAAGCTCTAGCTTTCTCACTTTTCAAAAAGTTAAGCGTCTTATCTATCTATATATATATATATATATATATATATATATACGGCTCCATGCATCCAATCAGTATCGAGCAAATGCTTGATGTAAGACATAAAGTCTGAAAGAGAGATGGCCATAGTAGAGAATGAAAGATATAAACATTTCTTATTTACTTTCTCCTTAACTTAATAGAAGTTACATGATCCTTTCTCTGGGTATGGAGAAAGGCATAAATGATAACGCTTGCTACTCAAGAGGTTCTCAATGGGATATAATTCCTAAATTGACAATTATGTACAAATATGGACAATCAACTACTGAGAATGCAACTGCATAATGCCAGCTTTAAAAAGACAGCTGGATGATTATTGCATAAGTCAAGACTGAAGAGAATATAAGTTAAAACATCATTATCTACCTCTGCTCTGCTCATTGAACTAGTCACTCTGTTTGACACCTGGAGGTGTAGATATGTGACCATCTCTTTTATCATTACCAGTAGAAGAAAGTCCACTCCCGTTCCGTTGGACGGCAAATTCTTGTGACTCTGCAGGGATTGGAGATGGAGTCATTTCTTCATCAATAGGAAGAGTGCGTCTTGAGCCCTCTAGAGCAACACCAAGAACAATATTCTCTTCAAAGGAAGGCCTGGCTGATGATGAGGATATGGCAGATTTCTGTTCATCTTGCTTTGCATGTGAAATAGCAGACGAAGTCTCTACCTTGCCAGACTCATGGGAATTTTCGGATGGATCCGCGGTTACCTTTCCTGTCTCTGCTGCACTTTCCTTTTTGGGCTGCAAGGTTTTGGAGGTCTTCTGTACAGAACTGTCAGCATCCATATTCTGGGTTTGCGCTTCCGACGTTGAATTCAATTTGTCCTTGGAGTTGGAACTGGGTGTAGTGGTTGATGTCCCCACCAAATCCCCATCTCCTTTGGAATCAAATGTCAACGTTTCCTCAATTTTGGCATCTTTTTCCTCATTTGTACGAGATGAACGGGTTGAGGTCTTAAATTTATCTTCACCATTAACTTTATATGATGGTTCTATCAATAGGAATGGCCGATTTGTTGCTGCTCTGGAACGAGTGAAAATGTCACCAAATGGTATGTTTTCCACGTCAGCCTCACTGTATATTTTCTGAACTGTGCGGATCGGTGTGGCTAGCCTGGCTCGATGATGACTGATAACTCTGAGAAGATCCAAGATGATTGCCTCCTATTTCATCACATATAAATGACCTCAAATGAGACAATTCTGTTACCCAAACAGAACTATATCACTATAGATTAAACGATAACGATCTTGTAGTGCAGAAACACACCACAAGCTGAATTGATAATTGGTTATATGGGTCAACATCTTTTTCCACAAGGACACATGAAAATGCCGAAATTTTGAAATGATTTCTATATCAATAATAATTTGATTAAGCCAAAAAAGTTTTCGTATACGTTCATTCAGACAGTTCAAAAGTATAAATCAAACAGTCCAAATATTCACAAATACGAGGTAACATACTAAGTTAAGCAAACGCAATACCCACAAACTGAGGTTCAAGTGCAGTATATGGCCAAAAAGGTTCGAGTACGGATGAATTGAAAAACCAATGAACAAAGACGTTAGAAATAAGAAGACAGTGATTATTTGTGTCATAATCTTGGCATCGAGAGAACTAAATTTCAAGATGGGAACAAAAATTTAAAAAAAAAAAAAAATTGTTAAAAAATCCTTCTAGCACCTTCATCTGGCTAGACTTCTAAAACATCCCAAAAACCAAAAGTCAGGAAGCTACCATTGCAATTGAGTTGAAAATAGCATTCAACAAACATAGTTTACTGTAATTCCTTAGCATATTTGAATATTGTATTAGAATTTAGAACAGCACACTTCATTCCTATTCAATTGCTTTAAGAACAGTAATCTTATCTTACCTTAACGCAAAGGTACTCCTCAAAATGTGAAGTTTTCACAAAGCAAGATATTAGTATCTGCAACAAGAAAGGCATTTAGAAGATAACGGAAGCTGACAAAGGAAAAAGGAGAAAAAGAAAAAATTATTAGCAATCAAAAGTACATGAATAAGGGACAAAATGCAAATTCGCTCATCTTCTGAAACAATTAATGCAGTATATGTTTCACTCTCGCCACCAGATGACCAAATGAGATGCCTTGTATGAAAGGATGAGAATACAGACAAATTTAAAAACACCAGGACCCAAGGATAGTATAGGCAGAAATTTAACAAATATTTGTACATAGCAATTAATAAATAAAGTTAAAAAGAAAAATTCATAAGCATTCAGATGAAGGAGGTTCTAGAAAGCTGATTCACTGAACCGTGTCAAAGAACAGCAAAAGCTATAGGATAAAAATTTAAGTTCCGAGACATTATGATGTTTTATCTATTTGACACCAAAACCACTTTAATAAATATGCTATGAATTTTAGATCAATATAGGGAAAACCAAGCAAATTATAGTAGTGCAGAAGATAACAGAGAAAGCAACATAAAACCATCTAAAAGTCATCTTGCTCTTGAGAAAGTAGAGAAATATATTAGAAATACATGGTGTGGTATAACCACATGAAAAGAATGGATACTTACCATAAGAGCCTGATTATCTGGATTGACATTCTCCAAGAAAACCCTTCTGTGCAACTTTTGTTGCTCTACTTGAGGATTTTTTGCCAAAACCTTGCGCATATCAGCTATAATATTCTGCATAAAGAAGACAGAAAGAGATTAGAGACACCCAACAGAAAGTCCTTGAACAAGTTTTACAAGCATTAGATCAGTGATAGCTCACGTTAATCTTGTTAACATCCAAGTGGCTGATAGCAAGATAAGTTTTGATGCGCCAATGAGATTTCTGACTAAGATTTCGCACAACATTTACGGTGAACTTGTGATTTGGAATATGAACTGCTTCACGATCATCACCTCTCACTATAGTTGGTGACCACCACCCCACATGCTGGAGAAAATATATAATTTCAACTAAAAAATTATTAAGATACTAAAGACAAAGAATTAAGAAAATTCATCACAAATAACAATATTTTTATCTGTCACATGAATTTGTAGAATCTGAAAACCACTGATAAAAAAAGATATACATATATATAGAGGACCAATATTTATGTTTTCTATATTTACACTCCTTATCTAAGAAGGTAGATACAAACCTCGACTGTACCAGAAACCTCATATCCGTCGATCTTTGTTTGAATCCACTCATTCACAACAAATGGCCGAGTCGCATGAATCATCATACTTGAAAGGAAGTTCGTAAATATCTGAATGCATCAAAAACATGAAGTGAAAAGGGCAGGAAAAAAGATCAATCTCGTCGATAATGTTTGCTATGCCTAGAAATGACACCTTACACTTTTGTAGGATTCAACGATGTTGAATATAACGCTGATCTACTAAATGCAAATAATAAGAGGACTTTAAACTAATCAATTCAAACAGTGTCAAAGAAATTATACCATACCTCACGACCTGCAAGGGTGAGCAACACTGTGCCCAAACCACCAGCAGTTAACCACTTCTGTGTAGAAAAGCCTAGCAATTCCATGAACAATGACACTGCAGCGACCCAAACGGCAGTATATACAGCTTTCCCAGCAAAGTCAAAACCCATCTGTCATGCAAAATACAATTTTTTCTTAGTTAAACGAGACTCTGGGGCATAAAAATGAAAACCCAGATACTGAAAATCAAAAGCGTAAATAAATTCTTTAAATCAGCTTTATTTTTTAAATAAGTTTACTTCTCCATCCGTATTATTGAAGCAAAATGCTATAAAGCAAAAGAAGCATAATATGGATTGAAGAGATACGAAATGAATATGTAACAAAAACATACATTTCTGGCATCACTGGAGTCTTTTGTCTCCATAAAGAATTTTTGTACTTGTTGAATTAAGCTGAAAACAAGAAGTAAAACCATATAACATCATAATGCAAACACAATACATGACCCAAAACACAAAGAAATGAGCAATACAAGAAATTTGTTAAAAATAAGGAAGATGAAAATATTGTATATGTTTGCAATTGTTATCAGCAGAAACATTTTTATACAGAATAAATAAGCGACAGATATGCAAATTAATTCCAACATTTAGAGAGGGGGGGGGTAGGGGGGCTTATCAGTAAGGTGCAAAGTAATAGAAACTTGGTTACTGTCCCAATTTCCTTCAGACATCATGTTCCGGAAATAAAATTACCTTTGTACACAGTACGCAAATGAGAGCACCGTTGATAATGATCTCACAAAATTCAGCACCCGTTGCTTCACAACTTGGCTGGCTTCTGACGGTAAGACTATTGGATCAAAAGCCCTGAACCAAATTATTCTACGGTCAGTACCAATATGACCTTAAGGTCATCAAATGAGGAGAAACTCAGAGATTTAGAAACAAAACCTGCAGACAAGCATTGCCCCAGTCCACAGCAGCAAAGGTTGAAAATAAGATGTCATAATATAATACGAACTACTTTTCTTCCAGCTGCTATCAGTCCTCTGAAATATTTGCCATAGAGCAGAAATCAACTAAGTATAATGTTCAATCAGATTAGGCAAAACATGAAAGAAGAATATATGGTAATTACTTGGAGAAACAGGACCCTGCCCACGCGTAGTAGTGGCTCAATACCACAAACAGCAAAGGCAATGACACCAAGGGCTGGGATCAATTGAAGCACAACAGGGCTTCCCTGTACAGCATCATATGACCTGCATCAATATAAACAAATAAATAATTTAATAGAGGCGGGGAGAAAAAGATGGGTGAAGAGATGGAAAATTATAAGGGAAAGGGACTATCATTTATCTCAGACGAAAAGCATATACAATTATATGCATGTGTGTCCACTACTTTGTTGAAACTTCTATCAACTTGAAGTAGAGAGAGGGACCTTGTAAAAAAAATACTAGCAGATTTTATGGATGGAATCCCACTCGCTCCACCAGGTAACAGGGCAGAACGGCAAAAGAAAACATTACATCTGGAAGGTACAGGCCTTACTGGAGCATAAACTTTACTTAAATGGTGAAGAGCTGAAGTATCCTGCCTCTGTTATTCATAAACAAAGTTCTCCATCAATTCAGAGTATAAATAAAAGAAACACACATAAACCCGAGTAATAACTGTATGCAAAGAAGATACACGTGAAAGTGAAAGACAACAGCAATTCTAACAAATAAGATAACAGATAGGTTCGTCAGGAAATTATAAAAGAATTTAATTAACTAAAATAAAATAAAGAAGAATAATATTTTTAAACCAAGAAAGCCATACCAAACTATGTGGCGAGAGATTGATGGTAAACAAATGTAATCGACCACCACCCCTTGGATTCTGTGAGGCAACGTGAAATGAAACTCATCAATTTGAAATTGAAAAAGGGAAAATCTAGTCCAGAGCAACACAAGATTCAATTATCACATACATGATGAAAACTACAACATTTACTATTACTGTGGACACTAACGTCGTGAGCCAATTGCATTGAACCAGGATAAGCCATTGTTGAATTGAAGCAGAAGGTCATGCTATGAGCACAGAATTACGTCGCAGATCAAAGCCAGTTTACCCTTTAATCCCAATGCTGGAGTATATTAGTGGGATATCCAAATAGTATAGATCTCAATGCAATCAACAATTAGACCTGCAAAAGAGAGAACACCAACTTCAACAGGGAATAAAGTACGAGAAGTCACAACATCTTTTGTCTCTCTTTTTTCTCCCCCTCTTTTTGTTGTTTTCTACGGAGAACAATGAAAGAGCCAAATTTCAACAAAGCTAAAGAAGAAAAAAGAAAAGAATTCTAGTGGAACCAAAAGGATGAAAACCTAAATTCCTGCAAAATATCTTCTTGGATATTGAAGCCATTGACCACCAAACACAAGATAATTCGACACCCTTGACGGAATAGGTTAAAGATAAAAATATTAAACACCTAATTCATCGAAGATTAAGATCTAGCAACCAAAACTGGAATCAGTAAAAAAAAAAACACAATGATTTTCTCAGAAACAAATGAAGCTACTTGCCAGGAATTTCGAAACAGCATTACAAGATCAAAGGGAGTAAAGAGAGTTTAAACTCACGGAAACAAGTAAATGAAACTTGCAATATCCTTTCCTCTTTATATCAAGAGATATTTTTGGCTCATGGACGAGGTAGAAAGGCCAACAAAGGTTGGCCAAGCGTTCTTCTAACTACGTCGATTAACAGGTTTATTGTACGTGGTCCAATCAAAACGCACTATTTCGGATTAATTCGTTATGATAAACGTGTGAATTACGTAGTCATTCTTCATCTCCAATTATGTGGCGCCTGGAAGCTGGAAGAAAAGTGCTAAAATAATTGTATTTTATTTATTTATTTTTCTAATTTTTAAAATTTTTGCAAAGAGAATTGGTGTTTTGATTTTCTTTGAAAACGGGCCTGGACTAGATCTACTTAGTACAGATCTGTTCTAGGCCATTTCTTTTAACAGCCCTAAATTTCTATTCGCACACGCATAGCGCACAACCTCACCCTCACCCGAAATTCACAGCGCACCCACCCTCTCCCAAAATTCATAACCCATCAACAATACCACCATCGCAGGTACCAATATGAAGGAAGAGGCACCAATTTTGCAATAAGTATCTTTAAAAAATTTGTAAGTACACTAATAAAGTATGACTTAGTTGGTAAGTAATCCGAGTTTATAGAAAAACTTTTCTTTTATAATTGTCTAAGGACATTTTTTTTTTTTCTTTTTGATATGAAAAGGAGGGAGAGGGGTTAGATGAGAAAAAAGTAGGGGTTATAGAAGAAATCTCCCATAATGGATCTTTCAGTGGGTAAGTGTGAGTGGGTCATGCCCCGATGAGGTCCTAAACTGAAATTTTAAATGCCCTTTTGGTCCTTTTCTTTTCTTGTTTCATAAAGGTTGCCACTAAACCGTTGGTGAGCCACTAAGCATAAAAGAAAATCAAAATATTATAGTCTAGTTTGGTAGTTATAAAGTTGTTCTCTTCCTTGTTTTGTCTCGAAATTGAAATTTTTACCTGCCTTAGATTAGTTAAATAAACTAACAGCAAAATATAGTTCAGGTATAAAGAAGTAAAAGTAATAGTTGGATTAATATATAGAACAGAACTAGGTAAATGACAGTTGACCTCTATCGATCCAACTATTTTGTTGAAATTTTAAGAAACGACGTTATTTTTGTTCTTTTGAAAATTTATAAAATAAAGTACCTCAAAATAATTAGTTTTGCTTATCCCAAATAATTTTGACTATAACAAAGTTTTAAATATTCATGTGAGAGGCGATAAAATAAAGAAAAAAAAAATCATGTGAGGGGAATACTTTTATATTTTAAAATTTAAAATTTATGTGTGTGTCTTGTCCTTTTTCTCTTCCATTGGTGCTTAATATTATTTATGTTTTATGTTTTATCTTTTATTAGCCAGAGTCCTTTGGTTTGACATTTTTACCATAAAAGCATCCCGAAGGAAAATGTTAACTCTATTAAAAATTAAAGCAAGGCTCAAATTTAAGCCTTTTGAGCAAATTTTCATAAATATTTTTTGTTCAAATGTATAAAAATTAGTTTTTTTTTTTTTTTAAAAAAGAAGGGAAAAATCCTAGTCATATAATCTGATCTATCTCCATTATTATGTATGGACAACTTTATACAACTCAATTTCTGATAAAAAAATAATTAATGTTAATGTTAGTAGGTAAAAGTAAAAAGTGATAGTAAACAAGTAGTTTGGTTATCAAGGGTAAGATGAAAAATTACCATCATCCTATGAAAAAAAAAAAAAGAAAGTCAATCCAGGTAGTAAGAAGTGAAATTGGTCACTGAGAGGAAAATATTTTAGATACTAAATGCATCAGCCTTGTTGGCTTTAGATAAAACCAATCCATAATTATCCATTTTTAGTGGGGTTACCCTGTCCAGACAGATTTCACCAAATGTGCCCTTGACTCACAGACTATCCGTTACTCTCATATTGCACGTGACTCGCGCGTGATGATATCCTTTTTTTGAATTCAGACCCGAGCACCTTTTTCTCAAATATAGTTTAAATGGAACCCGACACGTCCACATTCAAAATCGCGGTCAGCACCTCTTCAAAAACAAAGCGCAGAGAACCATCGTTCTGTTTTTTTGTTTTTTATGATTTTTGTCAGAGACCTCGTTTGATTCTTCCTCTTCCACCTCTCACACTACCGCTCACATCTTCATCTCGGAGGTACATTCAGATACCAGGCTCCCTTCTTCTAATCCGATCGAATTTTCTTCAGCTTAAATGTTTCGTATATTTCAATTTTATTACCCATTTCATGGTTTTAACATTAAATTGCAATTGAAAATGGGACGCATTGAGTTAATTTTCGCTTTGCGTTAGGTTATAGGGTTTTCAAAACGGATTGATATATGCAAAGATGGAGAACGCAGATTCAACGCAATGTGTGCGAGTCGCCGTCAACATCCGCCCTCTGATTACATCGGAGCTTCTACTCGGCTGTACAGATTGCATTTCCGTTGTTCCAGGCGAACCTCAGGTGCTATATTGTTTCCATATAAGCCTACGTCTATTATTACGCTTTCATTGAACGGCGGTGCACATTACATGTTCCATCTTCTATTAACTTGTCAATTCATATGATCTCTTTGTTAATGTGTAAATTTGATATCTGATTGTTGGTATATGGTAGGTGCAAATTGGGTCACATTCCTTCACATATGATTATGTTTATGGTAGTAGGGGGTCACCTCCTTCTGCAATATATGATGATTGTGTAGCTCCCCTTGTTGATGCGCTTTTCCATGGCTACAATGCCACTGTTCTTGCATATGGCCAGGTAATTTTCATATACTGTTAATGTTATCTCAGTGGCAATATCGACTTTGTTTGCCTTTTCTAGTGTTTGCGTTATGAGAATTTTACTTCAAAAATAGTACTGAGTTTTTGCTCTCATTCTATTAGACGGGCTCTGGAAAAACATATACAATGGGGACCAACTATACAGGAGAAGGAAGCAGTGGTGGAATTATACCCAGGGTGATGGAATCTATATTTAAGAGAGTTGAAACCATGAAAGACTCTACAGAATTTTTGATAAGAGTGTCATTTATTGAGGTACAGAGGACTATTATATAAGTTCATGACTTTTCTCTATCTTGTAGAGCTCAGTAACTAACAGAAATTTTCTCTCTCCTGAGTAATTGAGCTTAGACTTGCAAAAATTGACCTGCTTAAAAATGACAGATATTCAAGGAAGAGGTTTTTGATCTGCTTGATACAAATTCATCAGTTTCATCTAGAGAAGTAGCATCAACTGTAAAGCCTGCTGTGCCACCCAGAGTTCCCATTCAAATCAGAGAAACAGTGAATGGAGGAATAACGCTTGCTGGTGTGACTGAGGCTGAAGTTAAGACAAAAGAAGAAATGGCATCGTATATATCTCGTGGTTCATTGTCACGTGCCACTGGCAGTACAAATATGAACAGCCAATCGAGGTAAAATTTATCAAGAAAAGTGTATAATTAACTTCCCTTTATAGTTGATTTGTCAGCAATATAGGCATTTCTTGAGAAAGGTTATATTGCTATGAAGCTCTCAGCTAACGTTTATGATTAACGAATGTGGTTACCTTTATAGTGTTGACCGTGTGTTTTATGTTAATGTCCAGTCGTTCACATGCTATATTCACAATCACAATGGAGCAAAAGAAAATTGCTTGCTGTCGTAATGGGGTTGTTGATAACGATATTGGTGATGACATCTTGTGTGCGAAATTCCATTTAGTGGACCTTGCTGGTTCCGAACGTGCAAAAAGAACGGGTGCTGATGGCATGCGTTTGAAAGAAGGTATTTTTTCTAGCATTGACAATGAGACAGAAACTCAGTGTAAACAGTAAATCCTTTTCTCAAGAAAGTTTGATATTAGATTTAGCCTACCTCACTTAGTGGGATAAGACTTATTGTAGTTGTTGTTGTTTGATATTAGAATTATGAAAGTTCAGTTCATTGATGACCTTTCAGTTGGTTAACTTCTTGTTTATGTGTGCAAGTTTGAACCTGCATTTATTTAATTTCCAACTGTTGCTTTTATATAAAAAAATGGTTTAGGGATTCATATCAACAAGGGTTTGCTGGCTCTTGGGAATGTGATAAGTGCCTTGGGAGATGAGAAAAAGCGAAAAGAAGGAGGTCACATACCATATCGTGATAGCAAATTAACACGCTTGCTGCAGGTTTGCTCAATATTTAGTCTCTAATAAAATTTAGTCTACCCTATCTATTCAAGGTTTAAGTTGAATGTGCGCAGTCCTTATCTAATGTTTCGTAAGTATATGTGATTCAATTAACTTTAACCTGCTCTTGCCTTGCAAGGTTAAACAAAATGCCTTTTTACATGTTGAATCATATCAGAAGTAATTATGGGATATCTAATAAAGAATTTATCCATGTCTGTTTACCATGAATTAAAGACCATATGTGATTTGGAATTCTTTCTACTCGATTAAACATTGATTCCCCTAAACTGAAAGTGTCATGAGGAAAATGTATTACAACTTCAAGCCGGAAATTATTTACAGAAGTCACTGTTTTTTGTATCTGCCAGGAAGGTTTTGTTTATCGTGTTTAATTTTAAATATTTTTGTCATGGATTAGTATTATATCATGACGAGTAATCGGATTTTGTATACGTAGGATTCTCTTGGTGGAAACAGCAAAACAGTCATGATTGGTATGTACTCCAGACTTATTGGTGAAGTGTTTAAAAAATTCTCCACTTCTATCACTTTTTTTTTTTTTTTTTCTTATAATTTATTTATTGTGAATTGTGAACGGTAGCATGTGTTAGTCCTGCTGACACCAATGCTGAAGAGACTTTGAACACTTTAAAGTATGCAAATCGTGCTCGCAACATTCAGAACAAGGCAGTTGTAAGTGTTCTGTGTTGATCTTCATTTTATTCTTTTTATTTTGGGTGGGGATGTAGAGTGATTCATGTTTCTCAATTTTGATGATGAGATTTTATGTTTTTCAAGGTTAATCGTGATCCGATGGCAGCTCAGATGCAGATAATGCGCAGTCAGATTGAACAATTGCAGGCTGAGCTTTTATTTTATAGAGGTGATGCCAGTGGACCATTTGAGGAACTTCAGGTACGTCACTGTTATAAAAAGTTTCTGCGAGTTCTCTCTCATTTACTGGGTTTATATAATAAACATCTAATGTCTTATTTTTATTTTATTTTATTTTTATCTTTCCCCAGATTCTTAAACACAAAATATCCTTACTTGAAGCGAGCAATGCTGAGCTACAACGGGAGCTTCAAGAACGCGAAGTAACTTGTGAGAATTTAACGCGACGTGCTCTTGATGCTCAGGTCTTTCATCATTTTTTCAAGTTATTACAAAATATTGTGAGTTCCATTAGGTGTTGCTTAAAATGCTGAATATTTTCAGGTTGAAAAAGATCAATTGGTAATGAAAATTGAATCTGTTCGAAATGGTAAATCTTGGGAAGAGATTGACTCAAATTCAAATCAGGTCCTAATGCATGAATCCTTGCTACTTCTCGGTCACGATTTTCTTACAAAGTAGATATGCCACTCAAACAAGTTTTGTACTGATTTTTAGGATTATGACTTGGTGAAATCTTATGTGTCAAAAATTCAAGATCTAGAGGTGGAAATGTTGCGCTTGAAAAATTTCAGCAACACAAAACCTACTCGTTTTGTTGATTGGACTGACTTGGACGAGGATGGAGATACTAAAGCTGTTGACATATCAGGTGAAAATTTTATTTCTTCATTCTTTACTTTCGCCATGACCATGGTAATTATAGCGACAGTTATTTAAACCTATGTAGATGCAGATGGCATGGAAGATCATGCGAAGGAGTTAGAACACTCTTCTCTTCAAGAAAAGCTTGATAGGGAGCTAAAAGAATTGGACAAAAAACTCGAACAAAAGGAGGTAAAAGTTAACTTTTTTCTAGTTTTAAATCCATGAAATAGTTATCTTTTTTCCTTTTGGGCTGATTTTTTATTTAACGCTTGTTTTCCCAATATATCTATTGGTGTATATGTTTCTTGATATATTTGTATAGTCATTTTAATTCCTTTTTTACATAATAATAACTAGATTTTTAGAACTTGTCTTGTATTAAATAGAGCTTATAACTTTCTAATTTTTTGCATTTTCTTCTATTCTCCATTATTGATTTTCTTTTTTCCGATTTTTCTAACTATAATCTCTTTCTGATAATTCTGATAATATTTTAACTTGTTATAGGCTGAAATGAAGCGGTTTAATGGTGCTGATACTTCAGTCCTCAGGCAACATTATGAAAAGAAACTTCTGGAATTGGAAAAGGAGAAGAAACTTTTACTGGTGACTGTTCTACGCTATGCAAGATTATGTTTTGTGTTCGGATTTTTCTAATATATTTACACGCATTATCATATTCAACTCTGTTTTATGTACTTTTATTGTTAGAAAGAGATTGATGAACTGAAGTGCAATCTTACAAATATATCATCCACCTCTGATGATGGTGCTCAGAAGTTAAAGGAGGATTATCTTCAGAAGTTGAATGCTCTTGAAGCGCAGGTAAGTTGTGGAATAACTTAACTGTCAGAGGCTACATGATGTATTGGACTTATTAGTTGCTTTTTAGGTCTCTGAGCTGAAGAAGAAGCAAGATGCTCAGGCTCAGTTATTAAGACAAAAACAGAAAAGTGATGAGGCTGCGAAGCGACTTCAGGATGAGATCCAAAGAATTAAGACTCAAAAGGTGAACTAATCTTGCTAATGAAGCATGTTTTTTCAGTTAGAAGTTGAAACTTTTTTACCTTATAGAAATAGTTTACTGATATTTTATTTTATATTTATAGGTTCAACTGCAACAAAAAATTAAGCAAGAATCTGAGCAGTTTAGATTATGGAAAGCTTCACGCGAAAAAGAAGTTCTCCAGGTATGTACAACGGGAAAGATTTGAGTTGACTCGAGAGCCACTTGAGTTGAATGTTTTCTTTTACTTGTCTTATTTGTCTCGGGTAGTATGGGACCTGGTCCCTGTGACAGTGTATCACTGTGCACCTGTAAAACAGCTATGTCATATTTTGATACGACAAGCTTCTTTATAAGGTTTATTCTTACTGTTAATGATAGATTAGTTGAAGGACCCTATAACATCCTTAAAATTGAATAAAAATGTTTAGGAAGCTAGTTGCTAAAGGTTGGATGATGTAGGGGAACGAAATATAGATCTTTATGCGTGCTTTTACAAATATTAAGAATTAAAATTTAAAGCACGTGGAGTTGTTTGTATATATAATGACCAGTGATTATATATTGCTCAATTACGTTGTCTACATGGTACAT
The DNA here is from genome assembly GCA_022379115.2 of Bauhinia variegata. Classification (NCBI taxonomy): domain Eukaryota; kingdom Viridiplantae; phylum Streptophyta; class Magnoliopsida; order Fabales; family Fabaceae; genus Bauhinia; species Bauhinia variegata. The sequence continues at coordinate 17,471,897 of CM039437.1, forward strand.
TATGAAAGGGATCTTCGCGATAATAAACCAAAAACTGCTGCCACTGCTATGTGTTTTCTTTTTAAAGAAATATTTCTTATTCTTTATCTATATTTTTTCTTTCTGTTATGACGTGTCAGATTATTTCTCAACCTCCACCACTGAGACCTTGTTGACAAATTGAATTATTATTTCAATAGCGAGTTCTCTAATACATCTTTTGATAAATCACCAGCTCAAGAAAGAGGGAAGGAGGAATGAATACGAGATGCATAAGCTGTTAGCCTTGAATCAGAGGCAAAAAATGGTAACTATGATCTTCAAATCAGTTGATGTTACGCTCCTAATTCAAATGTTGCTTATCCTCATTCATTGAGATTTACATGCCAGGTATTGCAAAGGAAGACGGAAGAAGCTTCCTTGGCCACAAAAAGACTAAAAGAACTTTTGGAATCTCGAAAGGCTTCGCGTGAAACCGGTTAGGATTTTATTACTGCATTTTGCATCTTTTAGGTGATATTTTATGTGCTTACTAACGAGTGTCATTGTAATTTTTGTGCCCACTTGCCCAGGCGCTGGAGGTGGAAATGGTCCTGGGATTCAGGTATTTATAATTCTATGAGTTTGCATATTTGGATTGTATTGTCTATCAATCATTGATGAGTACTTCATTTTTTCTTTGGATTTCCTAGCATACTGTATCTGTTTTCATAAGCAAACTACACGGTATATCTTATGTGATGTTTTGGATAGTTTCTGAATGAGATGTATATGCTTTCTCTTTGAAGGCTTTGATGCAGGCAATTGAGCATGAGCTTGAAGTCACTGTCCGGGTGCATGAAGTACGGACAGAATATGAGCGTCAAATCGAAGAGTATGTGATATTTTTTACTTTACTATCCTTGTAAAATCTGAGGAGCGTCAATATAAGTAAGTGGAAGATAGTAGGATGGCAACGGGCGGATGAGATGGAGTGAATGTCCACATAATTTGAATATGTAATTAAAAAAAAAAAAAAAAGGAAAAACTTAGCAATCTGTCTAAGTTGAGGTAATTACCTGTGCTTCTAGAGTGGCAATGTATAGTGAGGACAAAGTTTTTTACCTTCAAACTTATTTATTTATGTATTTAAAGTATTCATATTTTGCTCGAAATTGCATTTAATTATTTCTTTCATTCATTTTAGGCGTGCTAAGATGGCGAATGAGATAAAGAGGTTAAAGCAGGAAGCAGAGACGATGAATCAGAATAATACAAGGTGAACAGCCTTGCGGTTATTTATTTCTTTCATGGTTTTGCAATCTTGTGGAAGCTTTCTGTGGCAGTCTATAAAAAAAAAAAAATCCTGCTTGACTGGTTGCTTATGCAGTGGTAGCCCCATATCATTGTCGCCCAGTGCAAGAAGTTCAAGAGTTTTTGCCCTTGAAAACATGCTTGCCACTTCTTCGTCAACTTTGGTTTCTATGGCGTCTCAGTTGTCAGAGGCAGAGGAGCGTGAACGGTTTTTCAGTGGCAAGGGACGTTGGAACCAAGTTCGGTCCCTTGCCGATGCCAAGAATTTGATGAATTTTTTATTCAACTTAACATCTTCTTCCAGGTATTAATTTATTTTTCAGATAATACTTTCTTCTTAACTTGCAAATTTGCTACTAAAATGCAATTTATGTTCCGGCTTTTTATGGTAATTTCTGGCCGTTTACTTTTTTTTTTTCTTTTAAAAATTAGGTGCTTATTGCGAGATAAAGAAGTTGCTTGCCGAGAGAAGGACATAGAAATCAGAGATCTAAAAGAGAAAATAGTACGGCTGAGTTGTTCACTACGACAGTCGGAAACGCATAGGACTGAACTTATTCATCAAGTGAAGTTGTTGCAGGTCGGTAAATTTAGTGAACTCTTTTTTGCCCCTTCCGGTTACAAGTCTGTGTTAGTGAAGTTATGCGACTTGCAATTTATTTGTGTTGAAAATTATAGTTATTAATTCCTACATGTGAGTGGAAATTTTTGTTGTAATTGAAAAAGTATCTTTTAATAATTATTGTGAAAACTCATAAAAAAATAATTCTTAAACTATGGTTTTCTTAAAAAAAGAAAAAAAAAAGTGTCATGCAAAATGGGTAAATTTTTTTTTTTTTTTGGAGGTATGCATTATGTTTTTGGAAGATCAACGATTAACTTTTTAATTTGGATATCCAATTACTTTGGGTCTTCTTTTCTGCCCATTCTTTGGCTGTGGCTAAAATCTACTTGTGACCACATTGTTTAATTGTATGACAGAATGCAACCTTGAATGCTGGAGGACACAAGTATGACTTGCGCAAGCCGGTAGGTCTACCTATATAGCACTCACTTCCCTACTACATAAATGCTCACAAAGGATTTCTATCATATGCTGTGAACTATCTTGTGTCATCTGACTTTAAGTAACGAATTAATTGGTTATCACTGAATTTGCTATTTTTTATTCCACCTTTAGGAAAACCGTCGATCTACTATGTTATTCGAAGATATGATTATAGCTGACACAGACACAGATGGTGATGACTCTGTTGCGGAGGCAACAGATGATGAGTGGGTTGAATCGGCTAAATTACAGGTTAAGAACAGGAACTCCAAAAGCGGTCGTTCAAGCATGGAAAAGAATCCATCTAATAGCAACAATTCTGAAGACGTCAAAGATGATTCAGGGGAAGGTGGATCAGATGTTTGTTGTTCTTGCAGTAGGTCGTCTTCATGCAAGACGAATAAATGTCAGTGTAGAGTTGCAGGCAATGATTGTGGAGCATCTTGTGGATGTTTGGCCACCAAGTGTGCCAACAGAGGATCTGTTCCAGATGACCTGCAACAATCGGAAGCAGCGGAAGGGAATGAAAGCGGTTTCAATACTGAAGAAACTGACAAAGATCGCCTTCTTACAACTGAAGGTGCTGTGCTACTTCAGAGTGCACTAGCTGAGAAGCCCGTTGAGACCAATAGTGAACGTGGGCCAAGAAAACCTCTCTCTGACATAGGAAATACACTGGTGTGTTTTACCAATGACCAAAGCCATAATTTTTGTTTTGCTCGTTTTGCATTGCAACTGAAAGTGCTTATTTACGTTGTTGTTTTCAATTTCACTGCCAGTTTTTGTGCTGAGTTCTTTGCATGGTTTAGCTCTATTTTATAACTTAAAATTTCAATGGTTCTTTTGATTTATTATCATGTTTTGTCCGTCGGTACGTTAACCCTTGCTCCTTGTTTTTTTGCAGGCGAAATCAACTGCCCCGAAGCCTAATCACAGAAAGAAATGGCGGAAATCCACAATCCTTCTGGTTTCAAACCCGCCACCTCTCTCACAGTCAGAGAATTCTGAAGTCCCCAGGAAACAAAATAATGGCACAAGTGAAGCAAATATCCCCGTGAAGCCAGCTCAAATTAGGCCATCAAGGCCTGAAAATGCTGCAGTGGCACCGAAGGTAGAGGGCTTTTCATTTGACCCAGAAGATATTCCTTTGAAATTACCACGTGTTATGCGAAAGGCAGCGTCATCGAATGCTGTCGTCCCATTCTGGGATAGGAATTCTAGTAAGCCAGATGAATCTGTCGTAAAAACGGAGTCAGATGTTATCGACACTAGAAGTCCAGTTCGGCAGAAAAGAACATTTGAGGAGAAAGAAAACAGTGGTCGTTAATCTTATACCATTTATAACAAAATCACGCAGACGGAAATGATGCCGTTGTGATTTTCTTATGGTGTGGTCTTGGCTTGAAGGCGATTAGGTGATTAGGAATGTAAATGTAATTTATTTTTTGTTTGATGGATTGGTTTCGTTTTTGTCCAATTAGACATATTCTGTGTAGGCGGGTTCTATTCTTAATTAGAATTCAGATAGCCTGGTGAACGATGTTGAATCAGGGAAACAGTCTTCAGGTCTTCTATTCTTTAGGGTAATCTGTCAAATATCGTCCGGACATAGCCTTGGTGAGGTATGATAAAGAAGTCACGTGCCCATGCTGTATTTATTATCAACGCTTTTTGTTGAACACGTGAATGGAAAAACCTTCTATCCTACCAAATTAATTCTGTAAAAGAGAACGTGAATTGAAAATTGTGCTTTGCAATATTAATAAAGTTTGTCTAGTTGAATATTATATAAATATTTGGTGTAATATTTGGAGGTTATCGCATCGCTGAAGTTGAATATTCTGTAAAAGAGAATGTGAATTGAAAATGAGTTTCCAAATTTTTTTGTTACTAAATTTAAATCAATGGTTAGAAAAAGGAAGGTGCAAATGTAAAATAAAAAAAAAAAAGATATCTGATTTTTTTTTATAATATATCTGATAATATTTGCAAGCATATATTTATATTTAATGGCCACACAACAGCTTTATTAGTTTCATTTTTTAAAACCTTTTTGTCAGTGTCTTTTAATTGGAACAGTGTAAGAAAATACAGATCATTGATCACAATTTTAAAAACGACAGTGATAATTATAATTCTCTCTATTTCTTTTATTTGAATTCTCCCTAATTATTATAGTTGACGAGTATGACGATCTTTTCCTCATCAATTATTCCTTAATTATACATACAAATATAATTATTTTTATCTGACATACAATTTTAATTTAAATTATTAAAATTAAAGAATAAGTTTACGTAATAGAAAGCTCAGTAGTAAGTTGATAATCAAAATATTAATTAAAATTAAATCCTAATTTTGTTATGCAATGAGAGAATAGAAAATTTGAATCGAACCACTTTCCCTCCACTGGCATCAATTACGTTTGCCTTTGTTGCTCACGTGGCATTTTATGATTTGTTTCGTGCTGGGCCATCCGGCATTGGAGCAAGTGCTTATAAGGCGCGACGATACAGAGAATGGCTTCATTGGCTTGGGTTGGATTCGTTCGGCCTTAGCAAGAAGGAATCAATTTACTTCGACCTGGTTTGCTCTCTTTTCCCTTTGCTTACCCCTATTTGTCTGTTTGGTTTTTGAAACAACTTTCATTTCCAGATTTGGTCTTGTCTTTCTCTATAGAATTATCGTTGACGACAATGAAGAAGACGGGTCGCAGATCTAAGCAATCCAGTCCAATTGATGTGTCGGCTTCCGCTACAAACGAAAAGCAATTGTATGAGGAAAGAATTCACCAGCTCGAGAAAGAAAATAGAGCATATCAGGTTTGCAGTTTTCATTGATCAACAGAACGCTTGCTAATGATCTCTGTTTTGTTGCCGATAAAATGTGAAAAGTTATTAGAAGTAGTTAGATCCGATTTACGGATTTCATTGGAATAATGTTATTATGGAAGTCCACTGACAGTCTGACATTAAAACCGCTATTTGCACTGGTTTGAGGGTATGCCAATGAGAGGATGCGCTTGAAAAAGTTGATGACGAGGGATTTGAAGTTTGAAATCTTTGCGAAGTATTGCATTGTTGGGTTCTGAAAAAGGGAAAAACAGAAACGAGGGTCAGTGGGTAGATTAGATACTTGGGACACTGAAGCAAAAATGTTTGTTCTGTTTAATTTTATAAATTTTTCCCTAATGAATCTTTTCATACGGGACATCTTTCCGAACAATTTATCGAAATTTGAAAATTCTATCAAATCTGGTTGAACAAGAAAGAAATGAGAAAAAAAAAAAAATCTGTCTAAATTTTAGCGGTAAACATGGGAAAAAAAGAGAAACTTATGCTTCCGAGTGTTGTTCCGTTAAGAACTAATGCTGTCTTGATTTCTTCCTCACTTCAGCTACTTTGTAATTTTGTAGGCGGAGATTGAGGAACTAAGGCAAAATCATGGAAATGGTTCACCTGCGTCTGATATTGGCCTTGCAAAGCTTAAAGAAGAGTATCTTCAAAAGCTGAATGTACTTGAAGAGCAGGTAACTCTCCATTCAGAGTCAAAATGTGTTTGGTAATGGGACCATGGTTTATGGCGGTAGTCTGCTGTTGCAGGTGACGGAATTGAAAAAGAAACTAGCTTCTCAATCCCAATTCTCAACCCAAAGAAAAAGAGTTGATGAAACGACTAAGCAGTTACAATTTGAGATTCAGAGTCTAAAGGCTCAGAAGGTGTCATTTTTATGTGGATGGATACTCTTATGTTCAATTGCAGTCCTCCCTATCTCTCTCCTACTTTGGGAATTAACCTTATTGCCCATGATTTACATCATAGGTCCAACTGCAATGTAAGATCAAACTAGAATCTATGCAATTTAGATTATGCAAGGCCTCGCTTGAAAAGGAAGTTCTTCAGGTACACATATACATCTATATTACTTTTTTTCAGAGGCTTGGATGGTTGAGAATTACATTGACAAAATATGTTTTAGAAGACTGATGGATTATTTCTTTGGAAAATATATCTATTAATTTCTATGAATACTATGTAGATGTTGCATGATTGCTTCTAGTATCTCCCTTATGGAATATTTCTCTCTGCTTCATCAGCTTAAGAAAGAGGCAAGGAGGAAGGACTATGAGATTCTTAAGTTGAAGGCTTCAAATCAGAGATTTAAAATGGTTAGTCCATAATATGTACCTATATGATTTTCATACTTGTCCTCTGTATGTTGGGAGTGTTATTTTTCTTAAAATTTCTTATCAATTCCCCTGTCAGGTATTGCGACGCAAGACGGAAGAAGCATCTACAGCAACAGAAAGGTTAAGAAAGATGATAGAATTTCGAAACGCTATATCAAGTCGATCACCTGGTAAGAAGACCTACTATCTCTTGTTCTATATATCATTTCATTTTTTCCCCAGCCCAAACCCCATTAGCATTACTTTGCTTTCTTTCTTAGTTAGGTTGGTTCTCTTGTAGGTTCTGGGAATGGCAACAATGGTGTAATTCAGGTATTTCAGAGTCGAATTGAAATTTTTGGTGTATGAATTGAAATGACTGTTTATTCATAGATCCTTTTTCTTAATATCTATGTTCGATGGAATGTTTTGCAGGCTGCTGAGAACGAACTTGAAGTCACGACACAACTACATGAATTATGTTCTCAATATGAATCTGAAATGGAGAGGTAATGCTTATCCTTCCATTTTCTGCTTATTTATTTTTAGTCCTTTCTATTTTTAGACATTGCATATTCTTTTTTATGTAGCTTTGGTTGATGCATTGATCAGTTATATTGCTGTAACATATACCAAAGTATCATTTAGGCAACATTTTTCTGACTACTGAATGTATCTTTTGACACTGATTCCTGCCTGAGTGAGTGTGTATACTTTGAGTTGGACAAACAACACTGTATAATAAGCTTCCTTTATCCAAATCTGTAGAAAATTGTTAATATACTGTTTTAAGGTCAAAGTTATTTGTCAGATTTTCCTAACGGGAAATTGGGTCTGACGACAATGATGTTGAAATATGAGTATGTAAGATTGTATATTTTTGGTTGAGATGCCAACAACAGTTGGTGTTATATGCTTTTAGAAGCTCTCCATTGCATTGGAGTATCCGGTGGTCCAATTTACTTATGCGGCTCAATTTTACTATGGTTTTCGTGGTGTGTTACTAGCTTGTTCTTTTTTTTAAAAAAAATTAATATTTAAAAGTTGATTAAGATCAGATACTTTTAGACGTGGTGGAAGATGTCTATTTGGTAGATTAAAGAGTTGCCATGAAGTCATAAGCTTGGGTTACACTAAGAAGAAATTGCCATCTATGAGCTTAACATTAACCAACTATTAAGTTGCTTTCAGTTAAAAGTTTCAACAAAATGAATAATAATTTAATACTGCTACAATGATAAGCATTTGCCATATTTCCTCTCTCTAAATTGAGTAGCTGGTATCTGCTTAGTAGTTTGTATTTAACCGGTCTATGCGTGATAGCGAATTTGATAACATATGGGATAGAGCCAAAAAAAGATAATACTTTGACACAGATTATGACAACTTTGAACATGGGATCACCCTGTTCAACATGAGTTTTTGAAGTGCATATTAATTCAAGCGCCCCTATTCTACATTTTGGAATGGACAGAATGGCTGAAGAGATTGCAAAGCTGAGGGAAGAAGCTGAGATGCAGAGGCATGAAGAGCTAAGGTGCAAGATGTAACTTATTTTTCTTTCACAAGTGTGAATTCTATCTGCATCATGGCTCTAATACTTCGTTTATACTTCATTGCTACTTCAAGGTCTCAATTACAGGAGAAAGACGGTGACTGCTGGGAGGCAGAGTTTGATATTAATGATCTGAAGGAACAAGTAAACGGTCTTGGCTGTCTACTTAGAGAATTGCAATTGCAGAAGAGAGTTAATTCCAGCGACCAGATGCAGGTTTGTGCATTCATATCATATCGAATATGCGAAAGCAATTAGGAATGAGCATGGTTCAAAGTCCAGATAAATGATTTACTAGGTAGAATTTTTTTCTCTGAACTACGACTATGATGTATGTTTATCAGCGGGATCCGGTCCAGCCTGTTCTCCGTGGTGCGAGTACCAACAAGCTACTGGAAAAATTGAAAACACCTAAAACGACCCGTTTCAGTGAATCCAAGGTTGAGAGGGAAACAGCTGAAGGGGTATGCTGTTCATGCAGTAAGAAATCCTTGTGCAAGACAACAAAATGTAAATGCCGATTAATAGGTGAGAGCTGTGGAAAATCATGTGGCTGTACAAGCTTTAAGTGTACAAATCGAGAACAAGTCCCAGTAGCAGCAGGTGAGTCTTCAAACTCTGAAAATACAAAATGCACTGCGAATGCTTCACCGCTCGTTGATGGAACGGAGAACGGGAACATCGTCGCTTCTGAAGGTGCAAAACTACTCCAGAGTGCACTTGTTGAGAAACCTGCTGATTCGAGAGACAACCTAGGACCAAGAAAGAAGGCATTACGTGACATTCAAAATTCACTGGTATTTTCCATTCGGAAATTCCTAATCCAAGTATTTATTTTCCCACTGTTTTGTGGATTCTCTTCCTTTTTATTTTCTTTCTGTCTTTCTTTTTCCTTCTACTGCAGTCGCCCTACTGTTTTTACTAACCGATAGGATAATTCCATCATAGGGCAACATGGATGACAAAAAACCAGGCAAGAAAAAGAAAGGACGAAAGCCTGTCATTCATCTTGTTACCAAGGAGCCATATTCCTCGCTGCCAGAAAATAGCAACCTAAATGAAGCAGAAACTCAGGCAAATAATCTCATGAATTTGGACAATGCATCACTTGGTATGCCGTTGACAGATGGGAATTCTGGTCAGCCAAATGAAGCAGCCATCGACATTAGCGAAGCAGCTGTTCCTCGTAATCTGAGAAATCCAACGCGACGGGCAAAAGGTCTCATCGGGAAAGAGAATTCGTTCATTTCGTTTAACTAACCTTCACTGCGTAGTGAAAGTTTGAAACAGCTTCATATATTTTCTTTACCAAAGAAAACAAAAAAGAAAAGAATAAGTCTTGTTATCAGAAAAGAAAAAAAAAATCTCAAATGTGGTGAAAAGTAGTGCCAATACGTAAGTGTGCTGAAAGGGAATTTTCAATTCCCATGTTTCTGGTTTTTTTTTTTTTTTAATGGAAGGGGATTCCAGTATTGTTGACCTACCTTATTTCAGCCGTGTGAATTCAGACTCTTTATCATATTCTTTTTTAAAAAAAAAAAAAAAAAAACTGCGTACGTTATTGAGACACCCATTTTGGCTAGCTATTTTACTAATAAATTAGCAAAAAAATGTTGAGAAAAAAAAAAATTTGTAATTGCTCCTCGAGAAGGTTAAAAGATTCAAAGATTCAGAAAACTCTTCAAGAAAATCTGAAACATTTGGAACATAAGCTGGCAGCAGCAAGTCTTAAAAGTAGAAGAGTTGTGAGATACAAGGCTTTATGTTGACCACAACCGGAGAAAAATGCAAAGCACGTCCAGTGTTTCTACCAGTTATAGCAGACTCGACTTACCTTCTTCACAAGATAATCAGCAAGATTTGTTGCATCAAGATGATCAGCAGGTAAAGCCTTTTGTATTTTCTCCTGATTGAAGGTAATGTTAAGCGCAAATTCTGCTGATACCTCGAGCATTCCCACAATAGTTTTAACACTGTCAAACACTGGTTCTTTGTCCTCCTGCCTCCAAAAAGAAAAGGCTTTTGTCATTAATCTCAATTTTTCAAGAATATTAAAAAGTGCGGCTGGCAAACAAATGAATATATGAACTGTGCATGCAGAGTAGCAGTCATGAATTTATGAAGTCTGCTACCTGCAAATCACGATTGTAAGTATGCGGAAATCCTTTGCACAGGGTGAGAAGCGTAACCAGGTCTCCTATGACTGGCAGACTTCCCACGAACAAGTTCCATTGGATCCGGATTCTTTTTCTGAGGCATAATACTACTCCCAGTTGAAACAGAGTCACTAGAAGTGATAAATCCAAACTCAGTCTCTATTCATTTATGCGGAACAATAATATTGCAGGGATAAATCTAATCAAGGAAATGCTGTGTTCCTCTTTACACACAGGAAATTACTTGCTTTATTAAAAGTTATAGAAAGCATAATCCAACAAACAGACAAAGAATGTAAGCTTTCATTTCTTAACATACTAATACCCTTGTGTTACCTAAACAGGTCTTAAAATAGAAACAAGAAACTGTCAGGAATTTTCCAGGCAACTCATCAGGCGCTAAAGGGGACTCTAAAGTAAGCATCTAGTAAAAACCCCAAACGAAGGGTTACTGGATTGTATTAATAAAGACAATTCCCACAAGCATTGAAAGATTGGATAACCCGATGCCCATATTAAGATTGATCATTATGGCCACAGAAAGGAAGAGTGAAAATACCCTTGTATCCCCAAAAGGCAAATTAAGAGTCATACCTATTCCTCAGCGGAGCTGTAAACCCTAAAGCATTTGAAGTCATGAATCGGTCGATTGGAAGGCCAGTACCAGCCAATGCACAAGCTCCTAATGGGCAGTAATTCATCCTAGCTCTACAATCTAGCAAACGACCAGCATCCCGTCAAGATGTAAGAAAGCATTATGCCTACAGTTTATAATTCTGGATACCAAAAATCAGAACAATGAATATCTTTCTAAGCAAAGATAAATTCATATTGAGGCAAACCCAATAGACAAATTCAAAAATAAAATCCCTAACCATGGACTTCATACCTTATAAAAGTAAATGTAAAAGAAAGTCAGGACTTAAAAAAGGCATTTCCCAAAAATATGAATGAAAGGTATGTTTTTACGTAGGTTGAGTCAATTCATGAAAAAAGACTGTAGGGCAGATTACAAAAGTATATTTTTAACTTATCTCTCTTCAGAGGAAAGAAAGGCATGATAACTTAAAGACAATGAAAATAGCCAGCTCTATTACAGCTTCCAGAATATCTCCCATGTAATATTGACATATACCAGAAGCACCCAAGGTTACCAAAAACAGATTATTTTAAGAAAGTGCTACAGTCGCTATAGGATAAGATGTAGATGCCATCACCAGGCATTATTTTATATTCACTCCACATGTTCCTTGCATGCGTAATTGGACTCTTTTTGCCTAAAATGGAGGAAATTTTCCGAATAATTTTCATAATAAAGGAAATCCAATTCTTTGGCATACAAAAGTCGATCAATTGCTCCAGGATGACACAAGAACTAAAACAAATTAGTAGCAGACCTCTTCAACATATGCCAGTAGAATATGCGACAATAAAACTGGTTGGGCACGCTGCAAATGAGTGTAACCAGGAACAATAAGTCCGTCATTCTTTAATGCCAAAGTCACCAATGAGACCTGAAGGCGTTTAATGTAGGTGATGATCTTATCAATGGCATCCCGGCACCAGAGGCGAAAGTCAGTCAGAACTTGATCATTACGACTCCGAGCTGTGTGTAGCTTCTTTGCAGGTTCACCAATCATTTCACTAAGTGCTGCTTCAATGTTCATATGGACATCCTCGCGGTCAGTTCTCCAATTGAACTCGCCATTTTCAATGCGCCTCTCTATTTCATCAAGACCTTGAAGAATAGAATCCCTCTCACTGGTGCTCATCAATCCCTAAAAAACAAAAATGCATAACTGAATACTACGAACCCATTTCAATTGACAAAGCACATTTGGGTCCTCAATAAAGCAGCATTTTTTTCCAAAGAAAAATAAAATATGCAGATAATTGAGGACAGATAACCTGTTGAGCTAGCATTGAAGCATGTGCTCTACTTCCCAAAATATCATGCTTGTAAAGCTCTTTATCGAAGAAGATTGACTCTGTGAGCCTCTCAACGGCATCGGTAACACTCTCCTCGAAACGACCATCCCACAGTTTAGCCTCTTTGGGCTTGGTGGGATAAGCCTGAAACGCATTAAAGGTTTCTGAGGCGCGCATAGCCTCTGGCCTGGGCTTGACACTGCACGCCTAAGAAAAGGAACGTCGAGTTCTGGAGAATGAGAATGCTGGAGGCGTATAAATATAGGTTGAAGAAAAGGCAGCTATGGACTCCATCCGTGATTTCAGCCTTGGGTAAAAGATTTTGCCATGCTTGATACAGGATTTGGAGCGTAGCTAACTGCTGGCAATACTTGGGAAAGGGACGAGTGTTAACTGGTACTGGTACTGACACAGTGGCAAATCTGGGCCCGACTTGTGTTGTATACTTGGTTGGAACCATCTGGCCTTCTTGTTTAAGGCGAAGGGCCCGTTGGCCTTTTTTTGCTGGTCCTTTCTTACATAGCCTCCAAAATGCCGACACTAACCGGGAGATGTTATCGGTTTAACGGTTTATTAGTTTAACCGTAAAGTAACTGGTTAAATTAGAAAAATTTTAAAAATATTTTTAAAAAATAAAATTAATTAAAATTAAAATTAAAATCTCATGTAATATTAGTTTATTATATAAAAACAAAATTCTTTATTATTAATATAAAAAATTAAAATTAAATCCAAGTAGATTGATTAAATTTTTATGAGATGATCTCATATTTTAATGTAAAAGAATTATTTTTGCATTAATATTTTAAGTTGTAACTTATGGATAATTTAAATTTTTTTTTCTTTAACAAAAAATAATTTTTTATTTTCATAAGAATAATTTATTTAAAAATTTTGAGACTGTTTTAATAAATTTTTTACAACATTCAATGTTTGTAATTAATAACTAAAAATTATCACATGCTTATCAATTCATGCGTTTGGAAAAATCCTTTCCGCCACTTATTACTTTTCACTTTTCTTCGCTTAGTGCATACATATATATATATATATATATATATATATATTGAAATCCATGGGTTGAGTGTTGACATATGGCAACATGAAAAGTTGAAGCAAATAGAAGAAAGCTTACACACGTGTAACCAAGCAATACAAAACTTCTCTTTTTAGAATTCCCACATCGCTTGAATTGGTATGTGGAGAGTTAAGAGAAGTTTATAAAAGTAACTTTTACCTTATTTATTTTAATAGTTCTCTTGACTATTTTATTAAGATATTTTTTCTTAAATAAAGGTTAAGAATTCAGTAGTATAAATGTTTTAATTATGTTAATATATAAATATATGTTTAAAAAATGATTTTTTAATTTAAAAATTTGTTTCAATTTTTTACAAAGCCGTTGGGGTCTTAGTTTTTTTTTTTTAGTTCAACCAGAGTTTGATTAATATTTAACTCATTTATGTATAAAAGCGGTATAATGCCTTTAACCGAACCGGCTTGAGGTTGAGTTTCCGGTTAGACTAGTTGGCCGGTTCAATTTTTAAAAAACAGATTTAAATCATTTGATAAATGCTACGTCAAATCAAACAAAATATTAAACTGTTTCAAGCAAAGATGGAACTTTTGGACCTTTCGGTTTCAAGGCGGAGACTTGAGTTTCGGGGTACCAAATCTTTGCCTTGTCATTGTGATATGGATGAGTAATTCAAAATCAGCCGCAAGCATATATTTTATGGAGAGGCTTGGCTTTGAGACTATGGATTTGTCTGCCAATTGATTAGCTGCTCCAATAATACATAGGAACACAAAAAATTCAAGGCCACTTCTGTTGTGGCTCTATGATCAAAATCCCAGGGGCTCCGTTCTTTGCTCTCTAACTTTCTACATACCAACAAGCAAACAAAACACACATATACTAAAATCTGCATGTGCTATCAATTATGTTTTGGTTGAGTTGTGGTGATGGGTAAGAACTAAGTAAAATAAAATAAATAAAACAAAGGTCTAAAATAAGATCAGACACAATAAGCTTAAAATTCCAAATAAAGTGGTTGAAAGACAGTAGAGGTTGCTTAAACAACACATCCACGCAAATGCCTCCACCTTGGCTTCCTGGTCCTTTCTCGGCAGCCAGCCAACCAGCACCACATCTATGACCAGGACCATAATATAATAATTCAAATGTAAACTCTCCTACCCTCTAATTTTTATTCACGTGCACTTAATTATACTTGCTCATTCCCTTCCTGATTCATTCTGAGGACAAAACTGTCCTAACCTAACACCTGAACCTGTAAGTTAGTCATTCGTCAATTCATGGACTTGGTTGTACTGGACAATATTCCTCGTCCGCGTAGTGGCTCGCTACTTGTTCTGTATATTCTCTCTGATATTATTGGAAGAGCCTAGAACAATCCAACGGTTAGCAACGCGACATATGCAAGTCAGAATCATCCAACGGCATCTGAGTGCTATATAGAAAGCTAAGATTCGTCTTTTCTTATGTCTCGCTTGCCCAAGACGCCATTGTAGACGGATCGTTACGGGAGGTGAAAACTATGGTTCCAATTGGATTATACTTACAGAAACCTTGAAAATATAAAACTTTTTGTGGTTTTAACTTTAAGGTATCGTCTATTATTATTATTCCTTTTTCATTCTCCTTTTCCTTGAAATAGCAATTCGTGGATGTTTCGAATCTTCGTCCGAAATTCGAATTTTCAGTGATAAGGCAGGAATCAAGACTTTTTGGTCTGAGATATTGGGTTTCTTCTAGCTCAAGATGTTGTTTTCAATGTCAAACTAATGAAATGAAAGCTTGATATTTGTGTTTGTGTTCAAAGAAACTTCTTGAGATGTAGGTTGTTTGTAAATAATCTCAATCAGATCGTAGGGTGGGGTTTAATTACGTCGACGATATGAATTTTCTTTTTTCGTAATATATGAATTTAATTACTATTAATGCCTAAAAATTATGGTAACTTGTAGTTATTTCAAATTATGCCATTTCAGATACTTGGCATTCACCTCTGATTATTGGAATGCATTGGTTTCATGTATAGCTGGGTTCTCTTCATGGGGTTTTGTGTTTTGAGCTAGATTTTCTTAATTCCTTTTTTTTTTTTGTGAATTGTTTTCCATAAATAACTACGTGTCTTTGTTCAATGTATATAAGAATAGGAATAGCGATTATGTTTTTGGGATAGATGAATTCAATGTACCGAAATTTCAGAGTAGTTGCCAGTTAAGAGTTTGAGTTGGACATGGCTATGACCTGTAAAATACTGTTTTAGTTGCCCCAAAAAAGGTTTTATGATTCAACACTTTGGGCTTGAATTCAAGTAGCACTAGATTCCAAATGCAAAACAAACTCTTCCAGAGTTTGTTGGAGAATATGTGGTGATTTGTTTCAATAATTCCCCTGCAGCGTTGGTTATACTTATAATATACGTGTTTTGCCATTTCTGTTTTGAGGGGATGTTTCCATTGATCGATTTCTTTTCAATTATAGGTTTCCCTTACCAGCAATTGCTGCTTGTGTATGAAGAGCCTCCCATAGGATTCTAAAGACTTTTGCCTGAGAACTTGGCGCTACCTGGCTTTTAGATTTATTGGGCGAGTAAATGGCTGTGGCTTTCAACCATTTGTCATGGTGGTTGTGGAATGGGAAACATCAAGAGCCAAGAATGTCCAGTGGGCCCTCTATAAATTCTTCTGCCGAATCAGGTTTGTGGGAATCGGATGCTTTAAGATTTCCTTTGGTTAAACGGACCACTATGAGTTCCTCATCGAGGAGGGTGAAGAGAAAATGGCATAGTCGAGAAGAGAGGAAAATAGATCGGGAATATGATGTTGTTCTCGTGCCATCTGACGGGGGATGTGTTTCTGGTTCTGAATCTGATGATTCTGATTGGTCAATTGGTTGGTTGGAGCCTCACGGACCTGGGTTTCCAAGTGATGATGAATCAGATAACAGTTTTGCTGTGTTGGTTCCCTGTTATGGACGTGATTATGGTGGCTTGGTAAAGGATCCAGAAGACAACATTCTGACCACTGTTGGGAACTTTGTAGATGGTTATTCAGATGGTAAGAGCACTGTCTTCAACTTCTTTGAGACTTATCTTAATGCCTGTGTCAATTTGATTTCTCCTTCATGTTTTATATGAATGCGTGCATTTGAGATAACTGTTGTGGAAAACGTAAAAGCTATTCAAAAGATGTTTGTGTTTGAACCGTTGCCAGAGCTTGTGCCTGTAATGAGGCTCTCATGGTACCATTTTTCTTTTTGTAATGAGATAACAGTTTATCGTAAAGTGAAAAAAAATCTGATCTTTCTCTTTGGAAGATGTTCTATCTCTGACTAGTTGCGGAATTGAATTCTAAATATGTGATGACTTTAGCCGGATATAATCTTTTTTTTTTTTTTGCTTTGTGTAGATAGGCTTTGCCTGAATTTATAACGTTTTGCCATTAACATTCAATCTAATTCCCCTTTTCTCCTGATTAAGAAAGTTTCTTGATATGCAGAACATTTAGACCTTTTATTAAAAACTGTAATATGCATAGTGATTCTTGAGCTATACGATGTTCTATATATAAGGTTTTAAGTGGCAAAACGTGGTCTAGGGATGACCAGAAATTCTGAAATTGTTAATTTAGAAGCCTTTGGCTCCTTAATTCTTACCTAGTCTTCTTCCCATGTAGCTTAAGATTTTAGGAGCATATTTACTATTTGGTTGAGTCTTGTCATATTGTTGACATGAACTCGTCAGTTTCAGCATCTATTTGTGAACCGGTAGCTGGAATACGACGTGCATGAGCAGATCACGATGTGCATATAAACGTTCGTAGAACAGCTAATGAAATGGTTTTAAATTCAATAGGCAGATCATACGTGCATATAAATATATCCATAGAAGTGGAAAGTTCAAGTTAATGGAGGCTGTTGTCTGCATAAGCAGATAGGAATTGATTGGAGGACTTGAATAGCCCTGAAGGTTTGTAGAATGATCTGATATAGTTTCTAGAGCTGATACAATGTTAAGTTATATGGTCATCGAGTCATCTGCCGAAACCATATTCTCCAATTATGTCTGGTATCTCGTAATTGATAAAAATTTCTAATTTTGTGATGGTTGTTGGATTCTTTCTCTACTATTTCTTTTTTGGGTGATCTTTGTAATGTTTACTTGGACCTGCCGTAACTTATCAGAGATAAGATATGCATATTGGTGGATATTTGATATTCTTGAATATCTCTTTTCTTTGGTGGCTTGGTTTTAACATTTATTCTGGCTCGTTGCTTGATTTTGTTTGTCTGCAGAGAGCAAGAAATATGTGGAAAATTGGCTCTCTTCTCTACGAAACAGCTGATGCACAACACACATGTATGTGAATCTTTTTCACCATTGAGCAGTCTCCGTGACTGTTTGTTTGCTTCAGAGAATCCTCTTTTATGGTCTAAGCCAATCAACAACTGTATAATGTAAAGTTAGTAAATTTAGAAAAAAAAAAAAAAAGAAAGAAAGAAAAAGTAAAACTATTGTGATATAATGTCAAGAATGGGATTGTCAAACTATGGGTCTTGGCTAATGGATATATCTGACTATGAGGAGCAGACAAGTTCAAGAATAAGAATTTTGTGGTACTTAGCACTCCAAATGAAGTCTGCCGGCTGTTCTGCTCTCTGCCATTCAGAACAATAACGTATGTGTGGGAGAAGAAACAGACCAAAACTGTGGATAAATGCTGGTCAGATGAAGTGTGTGGCTTTCGAGGTTGGAATTCTTTGTTGTACATATGAGAATTGCTTTAATCCTGTATTTTTTATTCGTCTCTCAAAATCTCATCTTATCTGTAAAATTTAAATTTGATATTTCAGTGAAATATCAAATGATTGTGAATAAAATTGTACATAAATTGTGTAAAAAAATTTAATTATGTAGTCTTGTAAATAATTGTTTTGAATATAAATCTTGTAAAACATGGCTGTGTGCTTCCCTCTTCTTCTTGTGTCTAGGAAATGTACTACGCATCTCACTCTGCCGCAATAAACTATGAACGAGTGAATAATTAGTTTTAGATCAATATAAAGATTTGAAAAAAAAAAGAACAATTTAAAGAAAAATAATTGTTAAAATAGAAGAGGCCTTTTTTAGCACTGTTTTCACGCTCAAAGTGTTTTTACGTATCTTAAAGTCAATTTTTATAGGAGAATTTTTAGATATTGTTAGTATCAATGTGATACGTTATTAGTTAATGACATGAATGTAAGTAATTATTTTAATTTATTTGAGGAAATAAGATAAATTATACTTTACATCCAATAAACTTAAAAATAATCAAATTTCTGTTTTTTTTTTTTTTTCTTAGTCTCAATTATTGTCTTTTATATCAAATCCATGCTATGCTGGTTGTGATATTTCATAGGCGGTAAGGAAAAATAAAAAATAAAGGTTCAAATTATATGTAAAATAATTATATCATCTTTGTTTATTATTTATAAACAAACAAATACACAAATAATTATAAAAATAATTTCTTCTAATATTTTTAACGTAAAATAAATAATAATAGTATTAGTATCAATATCAATATTTTTCAATTATCTTTCTTAATACATAAAATAATTAAATTTTTCAATCTTTTATTTGCGTGACATTAATGACCTCGATTATGTTTTTAATAGTTTTGAGATGAGGAGATAAAAAGTTGAGGAGTTAACATTATTATTATTTTTTAATTTTAAAGATTATCCTTATCAACTGCCAGTAAAATTTCTTTTCATATATTTTGATTATTAAGATTTAGAAATTAAAATACCCATCCATATAAAAAGAAATGCTCCATTTATAAAATTGAATATTCATTGCTTATTATTTTTGAAATTATTTTAAAATTTATCATTATTATTAAGTAAAATTACTTAAAAATATACACATACAAAAAAAATATTACTTAAAAATGTGCCCCTAGGGCCCTAGGCAAGCGCCACCAAAACTAGGCTCAGGGACGGCCCTCAGATCAAAAAAATTATTGTCTTCTATCGCATTCTCCACGTTTAATTTGGGTGGTATGTTATATCCACGGCACTGTATATAAAAAAAAAATTGTTGGGATAGAAGTGTGCATACTTTTGTAATTTTAGTACGTTAAATAAATTAATCTCTAGTTATGGGTTAAGGATATTATTAATGCAACCCAAACAAAAATAAGTATCAACATTTAAGTTTTTCTTTCCAAAAAAATTACTGTTGTTATCTATTGGCCAAATTATTAAGATTTTTTTATGGAAATTTTTTTACAATTTTAAACCTTCATATCCTTGAAAATCACAAATTCAAGTTAAAATAAATTAGTTTAAATATAAGTAAATCTTTATAATTTTGGTTAGTTTTAGACTAGGTTCATTTAATTTAATTTTATTTTATTTTTGATAACAACGGGTAGGTCCATTAATTTTTATAGATAGCTATAAAACGTTAAAAGTAGTTATTTTTAGTATCAAAACAACAATCTCAGCGTTGCAACGAGTATTCTATCAAAAGAAAAAAAAGGTTGCAACGAGTAACCATGGTGATCAACAGCAGTTTGTCAATGGGAGCAAATAAAAAGGAGACAAGTATAAGAATCAAAATGGGACATACCCTACTCTTTCGTAGGTTGTCAAGCTGGCAAAACCAAGATGCCCCAAGTGGAGAACTTTTCCTAACAGAAGCCCTCTCAAATTTTGAGCTCTTCAAAGGACCCAAGAGCTTACACCTACGCTTGTGGCGAAGTATCCTCCTCTCCATGTCTGCCCCATAAGAAGGCGTTTTCTGCAACCATATTCTCTTTTTGACATATTTTCTTTCACCGCCATGACCATCAAAATCATAGCTTTTCTTTGATCAAGCACTTTCCGTGTATTTGTTTACCACATCATAGTTACCCTGCTGGTTATGTTCATTGTTGCCGATCATCAAGATTTTAACTAAATGAGTTGAAGGTTTTTGATTGTTGGCCAAAGAGAAAGATGTTGCAAAGGGCTGCAAGGAATGCATATACATGGTGGTGGGCAAGCCACGTTAGAACAAAGCAATCAAAATGGCTGGAAGAAAGCCTCCGAGGTACGTCTTTTGCTAGGTAGATATCTGGTTGATTCCATTATTATTAGTTTCATCAAGATAAGGGTATTGATTCTGAGGCGATTTAATTTAGAATAGCCCATATTCTCAAGTATCTCTTGATTTAGCCTCTAATCATATTGAAACTTACTGAGATTTTACCAATTTAAACTAAGATGTAGTTATTACTTTTTCACCATGAATGTGATAGATTTGCAACAAAAATCCTACCTCTATGATTAAAAGTTGCTTCCATGTTGCGACTTTGTATTAACACTGTAAAAAATATAATGTAGAAATAACTGTAAGCCAAAAAGAAAAAAGAAAAAAAATCAGATGCAGCTTAGGAAAACTGCAATGATCTACCATGACCGAACATCATACATAAGTTGGCATGAAATGATAGAAAGAAGGGGATTATAATTGCATACTGTAGTTCTATCAGTTTCATTTTGCTTATAAAGCATCCCTTTTGTTACATGTATGATTTTAATTTTTAAAGAAAACCCATGGTTGACAATATGCGAAGATGAATAACAGATATGGACGAGAAGGTCGCTTACACTCTCAGAATACTTAATGATGATGGGGACTCATTTGCCAAGAGGGCAGAAATGTACTACAGGAAGAGGCCAGAGCTCGTGGAGTTTGCGGAAGAAGCTTTCCGGGCATATAGATCATTAGCGGAGAGATATGACCATTTATCAAGGGAGCTCCAAAGTGCTAACCGCACAATTGCCAGTGTTTTTCCAGAACGAGTTCAGTATCCATTGGATCAAGATGATGAAGAGAGTGACCTTGGAACTTCATTACCGTCTAATGATCCTGACAATCCGAAAGTACCTCCACCAAGTATTCCTGAAGTTCCCAAGATTCCAAAGAAAGAATTCAGAAGCCCATCTATGTTACTCACAAGGAGGGGAACATTTAAGAGGCTTTCTAGCTCTAAAAAAGCTTTTACATCTGCAATTTCTGGACTGAACAAGGATGAGGCTCTAGCAGAAATTGACAAGCTTCAGAAAGAAATTTTGGCATTACAAACTGAGAAAGAGTTTGTAAGAAGCTTGTTTGAACGTGCCTATGAGAAGTACTGGGAAATTGAAGACCAGATCACAGTGATGCAGAAAAGAGTTGGCAACTTACAAGATGAGTTTGGCGTTGGCAGAGTCATTGATGATAATGAAGCGCGAACTTTAATGGCAGCCACAGCTCTAAAATCATGCCAAGAGACCTTGGCTAAGTTGCAAGATATTCAAGCACAATCATCCGAAGAAGCTAAAGTAGAATACCAGAGGGTTAAGGAAGCTCATGAGATGTTTGAAAATCTTAAAGATCAATTTATTTCTAAGCATGCCAGTCGTTTGGTATCTGGAGATGGAGACAAATCTGAGATCACAGCGGCAGAAATAAGAAGCATAGACGAAGAGATGGCTATATTGGAACAAGAGGGAAATGACATGCGACAGTTGCGGGAGAAGATCAAGGAACGACTTCAGGAAGATACAACTAACTCTATCACCGCGACAGAAATGGCAGATAGAATTGATGATCTTGTGAATAAGGTTGTTTCCCTGGAAACTGCAGTCTCCTCTCAAACAGGTTTAATAAAGAGATTGAGATCAGACACAGATGAACTTCAGACACATATGCGCAGCTTGGAAGAGGACAATGTAATGTTAATTCAGGGTTCAGACCATATGAAAATGAAGCTAGAAGAATTGGAGGAGGAGTTGCGGAAAGTTAAAAATCTCAACCGGAATGTCAAATACCAAGACAAGAACCTCAAGACACACTTCACTGAAGCTACTTGTAATCTTGAACATCTCTCCGGAAAATTGCAAACTGTGAAGCTAGATGAGGAGGATTCGGAGAATATGGCACTTTACAAGAAGGAGAGCAGTGCTCCAGGTAGCAAACCAGTAAAAGAATCCGAAGAAGGTGGTGATAAGGTTGCACTTTATAACTCAGAAGTGTTGAAGGATGTAGGGACAATAAAGGAGGAGAAGGAAGTTGATATTGTGAGTTTAAGTGGTCCTGTCAGAAATGAAGAGAACAAGGCTGAGCAGGATAAGGATTACAAGGATTCTCTATCTGAGATTGAATCACAAGATAACGGAGCTGGGGAAGAAAATGAACCTAACTGGAGGCAAATGTTTATAAATGGGTCAGATGACAGAGAAAAGAATCTGTTGGATGAGTACACAGCAGTTTTACGGAACTACAAGGATGTAAGGACGAAGCTCAATGATGTGGAAAGGAGAAATCGGGACAGTATTGTTGAATTGGCAATTGAGGTAAGGGAACTAAGGAATGCTGTTGACACAAGGGATAAAGAGATACACTTTTTGCATGACAAGCTGGTCTCCTCAGAAACAAATATAGATGAAAGTCCATTGACCGCAATAACAGAATATAAATATACGCCAAGAGAAGGGCTTCTTGAAAGCGCAGCTAAGTTGCAGAATCCTGACAGTTCCCCTTCAAATTTAGATGGAAATATTGCTGGACATGAAAAACGCAATAGTCTTCAACAGATGATGGCACTCGAGGACGACAAGCGTCGTGGGCTTTCAACCATGGAACGGAAATTCCGGTCTGACATTGACGATCTGCTGGAGGAGAACCTGGAGTTCTGGTTGAGGTTTAGCACCTCAGTTCACCAGATTCAAAAGTTCCAAAACTCCGTACAGGATTTACAAGCAGAGCTGTCTAAAATAAAGGGAAGTTATAAGCAAGAAGGGAGTTCAAATTCTAGAAAACAGCACTTACAATCAGAGATTCGGCCAATATTCAAGCACATGAGAGAGATAAGAACTGAGTTATCACTGTGGGTGGAACATAATGCAGTGTTGCAGGATGAACTACATGGCAGATATTCATCCTTGTGTGACATCCAAGATGATATAGCAAGAGCTAACAGTGCAGGATCTGAGGCAGACAACGCAGAGCTAAGTGCATACCAGGCTGCAAAGTTTCAAGGTGAAGTTCTCAATATGAAACAGGAGAACACCAAGGTTGCCAGTGAGCTTCAAGCAGGTCTCAGCCTTGTCAAGGGACTCAAAAATGAAGTTGAGAAAACACTGGCAGAACTTGATGAAGAGTTTGGGGTTAACAATTTCCCCAGCCAGAAACAAGCACCAAGTCGTGCTCGAATACCCTTGAGATCTTTCTTGTTTGGAGTGAAGTTAAAGAAGCAAAAACAAGCTTCTTCTCTCTTTGCATGTGTGAATCCAGCATACAGTAATCTAGAAGCCGCTGGTGATCTGCCAACATAGACCCAACTTCTGTCTCTTGCTAAGTACTTTGGGCTTTTCTTTACAATGTAGTCTGATTGTGAACAATAGAACATGAAAGGTATTGGTATTTTTCTTTCCTTTCACTTTTTCTGTTTTTCAAAATTTATTTTGTTTCTAATTATAATACTCTGTTACACATTCTGATGTAAGAACAATCCTTTCTCATAACGTATTTGCTTGTGTGTATATACTATACTTTTGGAAAGCTTCGATGTATGATCGTAATAACGTTATTTATTTATTAAGCGTGAACAAATGGATGGCGTTCTATAAAAGAGCCCGCGCAACACCAGATGAGTGGAGAGATTCATGTTTGAGAAGTAGTTTAAAATTTTACTAAATCTGAAAAATAATTAATTTGACTGCATTGTGACTGGTAGATTCCTTCCACAACCTGAATGGTCTTTCTTCAAAGATATATTCATGCCTTTGTATAACTTACATGGGCAGCCAGACAATCGGCAAGAACAGCTATAGAACTTGAATCTAATCCTTCATTTAAGAGAACAACTTTACATATTTGCACAAGCTAAATCTACTAGCTCGGTAATTCCAAACTTTGGCCACAGTCAATTTGTAACACGTTTTGCGAACTTGCTTGTTGATCCTCAGAACTTCCATTATCTGAAGAATGATAGTGGCCCGCATTATTAACAGGCAGATCCATGGTCTTGGTATGATTTGAATCCTGCCTCTCCTTCTCCAGGCTGCCATCGACAGGCCCGTCATGATTCATAACAACAGCTCCTTGAATTTTGTCCTCCCGTGGATTTTGACAAACGGCTTTTTCTTCTTGAATATCCTCACTTGGTGTCTTTTCCGTAAGAGAAGAAGCAGTAGTATCTTCAATCCTCTCTTTTGGTACAAGGCTAGAAACTTCTGTGGGATTGACTTGTTTTAATAAAACTTCACTTGCCAAAGAGCTAACATGGTTGGGATTGACTTCTGATTTTGACGGAATTTCATTTGCCACAATGCTAACAAGGGTCGGATTTACTTCTGGCTTTGCCACAGTGCTGACAAGGTTCGGATTGACTTCTTGCTTCAATGGAACTTCATTTGCAACAGAACTAACATGGTTGGGATTGATCTCTTGCTTTACAGGAACAACTTCTTTTGCCACAGAGCTGACAGGGTTGGGATTGAGTTGCTTCAATGGAACTTCACTTGCGGCATGACTAAAAAGTTTGGGATGGACTTCTTGCCTTAATGGAACTTCATTTGCAACAGAGCTGGCACGGTTTTGCTGTTGAGACAATATATTTGACATAGTTTTAGGATGATTCTCAACTGCTTGTGAGGCAGCTTTTACAGCACTAGTGCATGCTGCAGGGGATGCGACAGCAACAGCTGAAGATGAGGAAACAACTGAATGGGCCTTTGGATGGGTGGATGAACCAGGAGGAATAGACGACTTCATCGGGGAATTACATGTGGGCATAAAGTGCACAGCATTTCTGGCCTGAGCAGCCTTGAGCTGTGATACAGTATCTGATGAAGAAACAATGCGTGCACCAGCAGCAACTGCAGTAGCTCTTACCGCAGAATCTGGGCTTAGATTAGACTTTGGAACAGTTTTTTCAGACACCACTTTACATTTTGCAGGATAAGCAGAGGGCCCCCGTAAAGACTGTTGGGATGAATGCTGAGCTGATATAGAACTGCTGCGAATTGTTGGAGTCTCAGCAGCATTACCAGGTTGCACAGGGTTTTTAGCTGAGGCGTTTACAGATGTCCTAGCTGCAATGAATTCATCTAGCAATAGTATTACTGTCTTGAAATGTTAACAAATTAGAAAATATAACTCTGTTGCAGTTGATGAAAGCAAAAAATCATCTAAATATATCCACGAACACCTAGACATGCTGTCTCAACTTATGAAGGGCATGACTACAACAGGAGCGTCAAAGAGGTTCAATTATTATCAGCTGGAACCATCCTAATATTAGATTAGGAGAAACATACAACTACAAACAGAGATAATGATTAGGGACAAGAACCTAATGAAAAAAATACAATAGGACAAGGAAATTGGTAAATTCTGGTGATTGATAACTACTCTAAGGCAGAAATTAGTATAAACTAAAAAAGACTATCACCAGGATCAGTGGTTCCAGCTGCTGCTAACTTATTGAATGGCATATCAAGGGCTAAAGACAATGAGTGACGAGTCGCCAGTTGTTCAGCAGTAAACTGTGAGCTTGGAGGGTTTGTTACTGAATTTGCATTACCTCCTTTCTTCCTTAAGACAGTCCACCTCTGCAAGTATTTGGATAACTCATGACAATATGTAGTACGAAAAGCAAATAAGAAAGGGATATCATATATCCAACCTTATTACAAATTCACAACAAAATCGCTAAATCAATACATGAAAAAAAAAAAACGGCTAGGACAAATCTCCAGAATGCAGAGATTCATATCATATACATATTCCTACTCCATATTCTAATTCCCCATACACCTCGATACAGCATTTAACTAGTATTTAAAATTTTGTGATTAGTAGTCTAAAACTTAAACGCCCAAGTTTCCTATTAGTCACAATAAAAAGAAAAGAAAAAAAAAAGAAAAAAAAAAAAAAAATATATATATATATATATATATATATATATATATAAGTAACTATGAATGCAAACTTAATGCCCAAATATCTAAAATACGGAGAGGAAATGCCTATAAAACTAAAACTACATGGACACAACAAGTACCAACTAGAAAACCTAATCCGTGCATAAAATGAAAAGAAATGATAAAAGTAAAGAACAATCGCAAAGATTCACACAAGGTTCTTATGGGTTAAAAGAAAAACCTGAGCCAACTGTGCAGGGCGTCTTTTGAAAGAGAAGTTATCCTCTTTTGATATAGTTACCCAATTCCCTTCACCACATCTCTCAACAGCAGCTCGTAGTTGCTTGTCCTCTTCCTCTGACCATGCTTTTCTTTTCCTTTTGGAATTCATGTTGCCACTGGCTAACCCACTAGCTTCTACACCTTCTGCTGATGATACATTTGGTGCTGTCTGTCTCAAAACAGTAACTGGAAAAATAATGCTTGGTCCTTGCATCATATTAGGGAAAGGCTGAGAATTTTCTTTAGAAGTTACAGATGATTGGGAAACTGGAAGATTTATGGTCAATGGGGCCTCAATTGTCGAGCTACTTGGAGTGGATTCACTTAGCGTACCAGAAGCGATCATCACCTAATCAATATATAATGCCCCAAAACAAGTCATTCACAATGGAAGAAAAAGAATTAGCACAATCATCAACTTTAAAAATTGAATACAATCCTAAGCTTTATCAAAAGATATCCACTAAGTAGGCAAAACTTGAAAAATGTTCCATAAGAATCATTTCATTTGAATACAATCCTAACCATATGACAATCAAGTAAGCAAAATGCATATAGAGATGGTATGGTGTAAACCAATAAGGCTAGAATATCTGAATCAATAAAAAGCATATACTGCATCTACTATCAACCTTCACACATGCTGCAGCCTCTGATGTGGATTCACCAGTTACGGGAGGCAATGCTTCCAATTCACATTCTAAGTCACTATCATCATCCTGCAAGTAAGATTTTCAATACAACTGAATATATGGGAGGACATCATTACTCCAAAATTAACTAGTGGGGGAAAAGGATGGCACAAGCAGAGACGGATAATGTAAAACTAAATGAAAATAGCAAGCCAAAGAAGAAAAAAATGATAACACAAGCAAGAGAGACGGAGGTAACTAGAATCGAATTTGGATTTCCGGCAAATTAAAAACCCCTGCAGTCAAGCAAATCTTTAGCTATTGGTTTAGAATCCAACCATCAGCATATAAAGATAAAAATACAAGCAAGGCTGGATGGACTTAATGACATACTTTTTGCTTCTTTATCTGCTGATGTGGCAAGATGTCGATAGTTAGATTTTGACCCAATGGCTAAAATTTGCTTGACTACAGTGATTATTAACTACAACAAATCAAAATTGGACCAAAATCATTTACAGGATATATTAAGAAGTTTTCTTTATAAGTGAGGGGCCAATATCCATATTCCTAACAAATCCAACTATACTTTTAGGCATATCGATCTTAACGTCACACTCTTATTGTCTAGATAAAAATAAACTTTGCATTTCTTCAAAAAAACCCCAATAAATTCAACAAAACAAAATGCACAAAACGAGCGTCAATGTAGATATAAATATCATGATTCATGAAAACATACAGAAATATCTTTAAAAATCATTTTAAAATTAATAAGAGCTACACTATGCAAATAAAGAGATCACCAATCCAGCAACAAGGAAATGGAATTAAAAGCTATCAATTCTAATCAAGAATATGAAAGAATTGTTTAACTTCCTAAATTCTTGAATTGTGCATCACGCAATAACAATACACAAATAGCATCAAATAGGACATGGACAAAACGTAAACCACCTCGTTTTTTTTTTTTCTTTAGGCAGTGGATTAATTGTTGGGACTCAGAACTGCCAGTCTTTTAATTGGATATCATTTAAAAATACATCACCATAACCAGTAGAAAGCAAAAGCTGCCATACAAACCAGAGGATCAGCTCCGTCTTCCGATTTTTCAGGCAATGCATGGCGATAAGCCAAATGACGCCATAGCATCTGATACTCTCTAGCATTAGATATCCCCGTTGAAGTTTTTTTCACCAATTCATTCCAATCAATCTTTCCGTCAGGATAAAGCGCCACTTCCTGAAGCAATGTCAACACCGTGGACGCCTCATACCTGCATATAACCAAAACCCCAAATTTCAAACTACAATCCGAGAACCACAAGCCCTCAGATCAACGAAGATTGAAGAAAGAAGAAGCCATACCTCTGAATGAGAGTAGCAGCATCTTCCTCGCTAAAAGAGACTTTCCTAGGCTTCATGGTATGTTTCAGCATTGGTATTTCCTCGTTGAAGCTGCAAAGCGAAACAAGTAGAAGAGGGCTCAAAACTCATCTGTGTAAAACCCTAAAACCCTAGGGGACGAGAGAAACCCGAGAAAGCTCACTCACCCGCTCAAACGCTCGTTCAGGTCAGTAGGACCAAGGTGACGAAAGGTTATGAAGTGAAATAAGCACGGAATGGGAAAGAGTGACGGACCGTTGATGATCGTGTAGATCACGCGCCCCCAGGTTTCAGTTTATATTTATAGCAAACAGAAACGAGAACGGGAGTGCCAGCTGAGATTACAGAGAGAGAAACGGCGATAGTACTGTACTTCCCGGGGGGGGGGGGGGGGGGAGAATTCAAAATTACCTTGCTATCCTTTGCGGTCTGTTTGGTGATACAAGTTTAAAAGAAAATATTGGCGTAAAATTAGTTATTACACCGTATAACTAATTAACTTTTTTTCGCTTGAAAATCACTTATTAAAGTAAGAAGGAATATAAATATAAATAACGTAAAAACAAAAAATAAAAATACAACTATTTCATTATTCTCGGATATCCTTTAAAGGTGCGTAAGGTTAAAAAAAAAAAGAAACACTGCTTGGCCGCATGTTGACAACTTCGATTTGGAGTTGAATTCATTGTAATAGAGTAGAGTGATAGGAGATTTCTTTTATTATTCTTAGAATTTTTATTCATAGTTTTTTTGGGGCAAACATAATGACACATTTATCCCTCTGACACCATACACCATAAGCAAGTTTACCTAAGTCTACATCCATATTCCCACTTCTTATTCTGCAATGCACAGAGAGGATCAACCCAGAGAAAACCAGTAAAACAAAAGAGAGCAGAACACAAACAAATATAAGTTTACAGAAAATGCTATGAAAGAAATAACGATACCTACAAACACTACAGTCCGTAAGTTTATATGTCAACTATTATAAGGATTACCTTATAATCCGCAATTATATAAAAGTTTATACAAGTTAAAAGCCGTACGTGGTATTTTAACAAAAACCATTTTACGAGTTTTAACTTGTATAGACACGTGTAGTCATGTAGTTGGTAGCGGTAACTGTGATACTATAAACTTACAAAATTATATTATGATCCATAACATAAAATGTACAAAATAAATTTTAACTTATATAAACTTATAGATTATATAACAATCCATAACACAACCTGAGTTATTATATATAACTAATCGAAATAAACATTACTCCTGACATTAATAAGAGTTAGCAAAAGATCTATTACACAGAGTCAGAATATAATAAAGATATTACATGTTGTAACATATCATAAAATACACAATAGTTTGTTATCATCAGATGCAATGTTAGACTCTGCAATGACTGAATCCTCTCATCTTCTCGCAAACTACACACTTTGGCCGATTAGTTGCACTAGAAGTTGTCCTCTTGTCCTAGCACATATGGAATCAATATTAAATTAGAAATGGATATCAACCCATTTAAATACATATTAAGAAAAAAAAAAAAGGAAAGAAGAGAGAGGCTTAAAAGTATATAACTAAGAGTGGATGTATTCCCATGTGTGTGATGTGCAAGTGACCATGCGAGGAACTTACCTTTGACAGAACCTACAATTTTGTATTGCCTTCACTTGGAAGTTATAATTAAGAATAAGTTCTAAACAGATCAAGAACTGGACTTTTTTTTCTTATCCCTTTATTAATCTTAACAGGGTTGTGCATGTCTATCACCAATACACTAAGAAAACCAATTAAAACCAGCACAAGCCCTGGGACATGTGAAAAAAATTAGCAAAGAATAGGTATTTCTATAGAGAGCTATATCCTATAAGTGATAGATTAGAATGTTGTACATATCACAGGCCGAAGTCTGAAACTTACAGAAATATGGAATCAGAAAGGCAGCACAAACTATATTCACAACTAGCATGGTTATAATAAGCAAGAAACACCAGTAATATTTGCAATATTAAGAGGAAGCAACTCCTCTATGCTCCTTGTTAATAGCTTTACCATTAATGTATATTTGTTTATTGTTAAGAAAAATATAAAGTTAAATAACCACTGAATAAGATCAACCACCACGTTCATAAAATTTAAAAACACTTAAAATGATCTCAAGCAACCAAATTATCACAAATAGCTCAAAGAGGCCGCAAAAGTCTCATATTTACTATTGTCCATAATGAAACTTTGGCCAATTATACAGTTATATAGTAGCTGAGAGTGCATATATAGAAGCTACCCATAACAGAAATACTGAAAAAAATAAAATAAAATAAAATAAAATTGCCAGAGCATGAACAGAAAAAGATCAAAACTGAGCGTGATAAACAATTATACAGCACGACCTTCATGTACATAAGCAGAAAACGAAGTTTCTTTGCTTTCTTTAGTTATGGATCATCCCAAGCCCAAATAAATCAGTATGAATCAAATCTTAAATTCAACCAAATAAAGCACACAAATCCAGATTCACAAACAGCATAAAAATAAAAAATCACAGACCACAAACCATAAATTTCAAGCACATACCTCCCTTAAAGATGGGTTGTGAGCTAGAGAGAGTTGCAACCTCGCAAAAAAGGATGAACTTAGATAAAGAAAGGCGTGATTCACCGGGTTAAGATAGCGGGAAGATGAGATCGATAGGAGACTGGAGATACGCTGCGTTCACGATCAATGATTTGGGGGTGTGAATGGTATCGCAGTGATATAGAGAATCGGAGGGGTTGAGGTTTTAATTGTCAGAGGAGTAAATGTGTCATTTTGCTTGCTAAAAAAAACATAAAAAGAAATCTCCGACATTCACTCTAGTTAATCCTTCACTTTTGATGTCCGAATACTCCATATGTAATCACATCTTCCTTCTTAATAACACAAATCACTGTCTCCTAATGTTAACTCACTAATTGGTTTTATTAAGTAATTAACAAATAATCATTAATAATTTTAATAACACATAATATTCAGTACCAATAAAGCAGAAGACATGATTGATTGAATTGAATTTGTGGATTACTGTATGTATTTGACTCTGTACAAACTGAGAATCGTTTGCCAGCTGTGATGCGCTAACCAGCTTGTATTTTTATTTTATAATAATTTGTCATTTCCAACGCAAAATTCATGGTAAATGCTAACTCCAAACAGAAGTTTCAGATTTTAACCTTGGCACTTGAAAAGGAAAGACGACTC
Source organism: Bauhinia variegata (assembly GCA_022379115.2). Classification (NCBI taxonomy): domain Eukaryota; kingdom Viridiplantae; phylum Streptophyta; class Magnoliopsida; order Fabales; family Fabaceae; genus Bauhinia; species Bauhinia variegata. The sequence goes on from CM039437.1 coordinate 17,503,546, forward strand.
GGCCATGTTTGACACGTTAACCGTGAACAAACTTGCAAGATCGATGTGAATTAAGAACATCAAGAAAAGCAATTGAAGGGGAATGAAATGAAATTGCATCCAAATAGGCTATTATCATATCTTCATGCTTTGCAAGAGCGTACTTTAAAGAGCAAATATTAATTAATATTAATTACTATAATTATACACGAAGTTCAGAAAAGTTTCCCCAATCGAATAAGTATCCATTACGGATCCCTACCATTAACAGTAAAAGACCATTGGAATCAACCTACGCCAACCTGTATCAGTTCACCTATCACACAGTTCCTAAAAAATAATCCTAGTTCAGAAGAAAATGTAACCTACAAGGATAAGAGAACAGATGAGAAAATAACATAAATCGAAATTCATTTCGTCTTGTTAAAGAAACATCTTCCGACAACTTCTGTCATCGCCATCCCAAAACTGAGTGCAGAAATAAATCTCTAGTATGCTTGAACCAATCTTGAACATAGTGGATCGAATAGCATGGATACCACAATTGATCTTGATAATCAATCAGAAAAATCACCAGACATCTCGTAGGTACCTCCCCTCCATCTGAAGTTTTTTCACTATGGACTCTGCTTTAGATGAGTTCACATTATCCTGAAATTCATTCCAGAAACAGTTTATAATCGATAGATAGAGATGATTAGATGAATATATTTAAGATAAAAATCAACTAAGATACTAGGGATGGGATCGTGCAGTGCAAATAACATGAATATAGACAGCGTATTGAACATAATAACGTCAGCAAGTAAGAAAAATGACACAATATTGGCCTACGCCACCTCCTAGATCCACTCAGGTTGTTCACGCGTTAAGGTTTGCGGGTAGGAATGATTAAAGACAAACCATACCTGCTGCTGGACAATGGTATGCAGCGTCCGATGAACATCCCTAGCCATACCCTTAGCATCACCACAGACGTAAAGATAACCTCCCTGAGCAATCAGGCTCCAGATATATGCCGCCTGCACATGAAAATTAACGATTAAATAATTTATTCAGCAACAACATATGTTCCCTTCTTATACAAACTTACTTTATCCATCATCTTGTGTTGAACATACTCCTTTTCTGGTCCCTCTCTTGAGAATGCGACAACCAACTCTGACAGAGCACCTCGTTCCTCAAAATTCTTCAGCTCATCCTCATAAATAAAATCCTATATACCAAAATAATTTTTAAAAAAAAAAAAAAATCAAACACCATTTTGCACATCCAGTGGTACTGAAAGTGCACCAAGAAATTCTATTACCATTCGACGATTCCTGCATCCAAAGAAAAGTAATGCTGGGCCAAGTTGAACGCCATCCTCTTTGAGGGCCAGTCTTTCCTGGATAAAGGCACAATAAAAATGAACTAAGAACGCATAAAATATTAGGATACCTATAATCAAGTTTAGTGATTCAATTCTATTACATCATAATTCAGTAATTAGGGCATTATTGATAGTTCAAGAAAATTTTGGATTCATTTCCAGTTTCAATAAAAATACTTTCAAATAGAGCTTGTAGGTGTAAAGAGAATCAGGATTCTGTATACTCTATACTGGATTTTAGTTCATAATCAATGGTTGATTATACCATAATGACCTATTTGAATCTAATTTTTCTCTTCTATCCTGGATTTTCTATCTTTATCCCTCTCTTCCTCTTACTAAATCTCTCCCTCTAAATTTTCTCGTTGTTCTGCTCTTAATTGTTCAGCACCTAACAATTTGCTTTCCATTAAAATGATTATTAAAAAAAATTAAAAAACAGAACACATTTGCTCACCTGTAAAAATCCCCTGAAAGGTGCCAAGCCAGTACCAGGTCCAACCATGATAACAGGAACTGCATGATCAACTGGTAACTTGAAATTTGATGGCCTGATAAAAGTAGGAGCCCAGCTGCAGTCACGGCTTTTCTCCAAGGGGGCAGCATTCTGATTATGCATGATAAGGATTTAAGTCAGATAAAACACAGAATGATTTGGCATAGGATAAGAAAACAAGAAAAATACGAAGATTGAAACAAATGGGACGAGATGGTTGGCAGGGAACATATGAATGTATGTAAAGAACACCCTTGGCAAATTCCAAGCTTACCTTCATCCAGGTTGAACATACTCCCTTGTGAATTCTGCCAGTAGGAGTTGGACCATACACCAAAGCACATGTTACATGTACCCTTTGTGGGGCAAACCTGGCCAATGAAAACAAAACTATATTATTTTCTGGACCATTATCTTATAAAGTTTCATCTAAATATTTTAATCAGGAGAACATGATTACCTAGGTGATGATGAAATTGAATAATAACGAGGCTGCAGACGAGGTGCTACTGCAGCAAAAAACACACCCAGGGGAGGTTTTGCTGATGGAAACTCCGCCATTACCTCTAGTAGGCTTCTCTGACTTCCAACCACCCATTTAGAGTACTCATCCTGAACATTGAAGAATTGCAAAATTATCATTTAAAGGAAACCAAAAAAGAAAAAGAAAAAAAAAATGAGGCAGAAACAATATTCGCAATTTTTTTTTTTCACCTTCCCCTGAGGAGATGATAGGAACTTTAATCTCTCTGCGTCACTAGGTTCAGAAGCATGAGCAGCCAAAGCAATTAAAGCAGCCTGGGAGAGGAAAAAAAACTGTAAACACCATGTTTTTCAAGAGAAAAAAGTTGATAAATACTGAAGCACACATTTATAACAAGAAAGAAAATTCATTTGCATAATAAGGACAAGAACAAAAAATATGGTAAGCACATGGAATGAAGATCATGCAAAGACCTTCCGAGGAGAGTTCAAGAGATCTGCATAACGTGCTAATGCAGTACGCAGTGTGCAAGGACCAGGGAAAGGAGGAGGCAGAGAACCTCCCCGGGTAGTACCATCCTCATTATCAGTGTAAAGAGAAAACAGCAAATCTAAATTCTGACCCAACAACTTTCCAGCTTCTTCAACAGTTTCATCACAGTTCTCAGCATACACACCCACATGGTCTCCAGTTTCATATCTGGTAAAGATCAGACATAAGTGATCGACTGATTATTTGATATACCAAACAATTGAGACAGGATTATGTTACTAAATACTACCCTGGACCCATCAGGTAAAGAATATACAGAATCCACCAGGGAAAAAATACAATAATACCCATAGATGAAAGATGACTTAATTCTTTTTCTCATTCAGACCTACTAATACCTATAATAATACTAAAACTAAAGTCCTCCAAGAACACATCTATATCTCGAAGTATCATACTATTACTAATCACTTGCAATAACCAAAGAAAATTAAATCTCTGAAATAAATGCTGCCAAAATTTACATTAACATTCAAATAGAACAAAATATAATATTTTGATTGGTGGAATGTGTAGCCTAGCTTACGTTATGCCAGTTCCTGATATGTCAAACTCCAAATGTATACAAGAGCGGTCAGACTCAGGTTTGTGAAGTTCTCTTTGAACAGCAACATTGGCCCTACAAGAAAGAAATGGCAATTTTATTGTAGCCCAGTTTTGCAAACAATAAAGCAAGTAATAAATTAAATGCTCAGCTCCAGGCACCTGCAAGGATGGTGAATATCAAACACAGCATTCCCATTTGCCATGTTTAAGTGATTATCATAGCTTGATGTGATGGTGGGATCATGAATCACCACTCGGTACTCAGAAATGGCGGCTGTATAAGGAGTAGAGACAGTATTGGCATCATCCTCATCCCGGAGCAAAAGATCCAACTCAGGCCACAGAGATTCCTTCCTGAAGAAAGAAAGCAGAAACAACAAGGGGAAGAAACCAGGAAAACAAATCAAAAGCTCAGCACATTTTGAACCATGCTTATCTTTCCCTAATGGTAACCATATATTATTTTAAACATAGTAGCAACGTGACTGATGCAAGAATGGCAGGAATAACAGGAATATTCATACCAAGCTGCAAAATCATCCTCAATGGACTGATCATCATCACCTAGCCCAACTGCAACAAGACGATTTGCACCTACAGCAAACATAATTTTCAATAATAAGAAAAAATTTATGCAGAGTAAGTAGGTTAACTCCAGCAACTTTAAAGATGGTCTTATAAGTTGATCTGTTAGGGAAACATGTTTCTACTTGCCAAATACCCAATATTGAAACTCAGGACATAAAATATACCAGTTCAACATTGAGAAATCATATCATCCTCTTCAGTTCAACTCAATAGTTGAAGTTCCAGTAGGATTGTGTGAATACAATGGACAAGATATACAAATTTAATATAATAAGGTCACAAGAAAATCCGGCTGAAACTACATACCTTGTTCACTGAGTTCTTGATCAACGATCTTACCTATCTGTTTCAAAAGAATACCATCAGATGATGAAGCTATTATGTTAGACAAAAAAGTATAAATCAACCAGTTTTACCTTATTAAAATGTTCATATTGCCTGTTACCTAGGCCAAAAACACCATATTTAAGTTGTTGAAGCCATTGGCCCCTATCATCTTTTCCCTGAAATTAAGGCCAAAATATAAGATCCTTTCAAGTAAAGCGTAAGAAAGTACAATTAAAACAAAACCTTAAATTAATGATTGATTTAAAATAATGGCACGAGTACAAACCTCAGTAAACCATTTGTAAAATCTTGCAGCATTGTCTGTTGGCTCTCCATCTCCATAACTGCCATACGTCAGGTTTAAATATGTCAAATGTACTGTGCATTTCAAGAAGTCAATGGCATTTAAGCATATCATATAAGCATAAATCTTACGTGGCCAACATGAAAAATGCAAGCGTCTCTTTCTTCAGTTTTTCCTCATATTGATCATCATCTGCTGCAAAGTCATCCTAGTTCAAATCAAATATATCAGAAACTTGCCAGACCTCTATTTTACAAAGACAAATTAAAATGATGCAGCATGCCATCTGCTGAAAGACTTTCTGGAAGCCCCAATTTAACTTACCAGGTCAACAACTTTGACAACTGCTTTTTCATACCTTGCCTTGATCTCCTCTGCCAAAGCCTAAATAAAAATGAATAACGAAAAAGAAAGCGCAGTGACTATAGAGAACATTATTAATTAGTTGGCTGTAGGATTAAACATAAACTACTCTCTGAAAAACAGATACTAATCCTCGTTAAAATTGGGTGATCTTTTCCAAGCATTCAGAAGAAATGGGAAATTTAGCTTCTTTTTGACTTTTTGCACACTGAATGTTCGCATGACACGATGATTTTCTAGCAAAATTAGCATGTGCTGCAATTAATCAACATCAAATACTCATTTTAAATTGCAACCGATATCATCCTTATTCCTCAGTGCTTTAACTTGTTTCTACAGGACTCTAATGTCAGAAGACTCACAACACATAGATGTCGTACAAGCAAGCGGGTTGCCTGACATTATAGAAGTGGCGTGAAGTAATTTAATTCTCCGTCAATACTCTATCGTAGCACAAACCAACCAGTGCAAGGAACAGCTATAAACCAGGCACTATCCTTCCTTCATCAGGATAAATAACAATATTAATCCTTCACTACTGAGAACATATATTTATACTTTTTACAGGCAGTAATCCACGGCTCAATCGAGTATATTTTCTCGACCAGCGAAATCAATATGACCAGGAATATGATTCACTAACTAAGGATGAAGCAACAGAAATGAATGAATATTCTAAAACTAGGAGAAAGAAAAAAGAAAAAACTCCTCCTCCGAAGTACGTTAAGAGGAATAATTCAATAGGGAAATCCCATATTTCAATTAAGTCCAAAGAAACAAACTGACAGCTACCTAGCACGACCAGCAATTTTACCTTAGCAAAGCCCTCGGCAGTACCAGTTTGAGTCCCGAAAAAAACAGTAACCTTAGTCTTCCCCAAACTAACGTCGATTTCATCATCTTCTTCCTTCACCGACAACGACTTGGGCACCAGCACCGGCTTCACCTCCTTACCCCGATCCGACGATTTCTTCCAAACAAACACCAAAAGCCCGAGTATGACAGCTACCGAGGTCGTCGCGATCAGGATTAACGAATCTGAGACCGAATCACCCAGCGAAATGCCCAGCAACGACTCAAGGGTTCGAACCAAATCCGAATTTGATGCCATGATAGCTAGTAAAGGATAGAATCAAGTCAACCCCGAACTGAAGCTCAAAATCAATTCAACACTATAATCCCTATTTTCAGCAAACTCTTTCCTCGGCCTGCTCTAGCTGATTTGCTCTCTCTACCTCTCTTTCTCTCCACAACAGGAAGGAGCTCGGGTGAACCCTAGAAGATGGAGGTTGTTGAGCGCGAGAAAGAGAGGCGAGCAGAGGAGTCCAGCGAAACTGGCGTGGCTTGTCTTTGGAGGACCCACAGAAAGCTTGACCAGAACTTTTGGGCCGCTTGTTATTGCATTTTGAGGAATCTCCTTTTCGGGTGAGAGGTCGGTGCACGTATCAGCAAAAGCAATAGATGTGTAACTTGCATTCTTGCGAGTTGCAACCGAAATATAAATCGCGCAGCGCCAAGGCTTCTCGGCGTTGACAATGAGAAAACAAAAATGAATTACCTCACAAAGTTACTTCCTCTGGGTACTTTCCCCCCTAACCTTTTTCACTCGAGATTCAAGCTTTTTTTCTTTATCGCCTTCATATTCTTCCTTTCTTCTTTTCTTTGGTCCCTTTTCCTATTTTGCACGAGGAAAATAGGATAAGTAAAAAGTAAAAACAAAAAATGAAAATAATAAACATTTCTTTCGAAGATTTCCCAAAAATACTTTTTTCTATTAAATTTAAAACGTTAGATTTACGTCTTCTGTTTCGGATCATGCATTCAATGAATATGTAATTAGATGAAGTAAAAAATAAATAAATACTACCATCTAATTAGAAGATCCATAGTAAAGTTAATGTAGATTCGAAATGCTTGAGCTTAAATTTAATGTAGATTTTTCTTTTATCTTTTTTTATAAAAGAGCACAATTATTAGTTTAGTGGGAAAAAAAAAAAAAAAAGTGTGTGAATACTTTAGATTTAGTTTTTAAAGATATTCCGCCTCTCTGTAGAAACAAGAAAGTGAAGCAATTGTGCATGTAGACATGCAAGAAGGGTCACACGTCTTCTCTCCCTTAATTTTATACCGCAATATATGGCATTTTTAATTAGTTAAAATTTAATTTATAATTAAGTTAATAATATTTACAGTATTTATTAATTAGTTTATCAACCAATTAAAAAGAATAACACACGTTATGATACAATGTTAAATGTATGTCTTGCATAAAATAGTAATGAGGTAACAGTTTTTTCTCATAATTTGTCTCAATCTTTTTTTATTAGTCAAAAATGAAAATAATATTATAAGTATTAATTATAAGTTATTTAAAATATATTTTTTTACTAATTATAACAAAGTGATCTAGGATTTTAGACGATTTGTGAAAAAGAAATATCGTCTCTGTATTAGGAGGGCTTTTATCCATTACTTAGTTTTTAACTTCTAAATTAACTATTATACTACCGCTATGCACAGATTGCATGAATTATCTCATTACGTGTAACGTGATTATAAATTAGAACCCAAATAATTAATAAATTTTTAAGGTTAAAATACAAATAATTATATATTAGTAATTTTTTACTCATATTTTAATTTTAAGAAGTTAACCATTACAACAGATTGTTTATTATTTTCATAACAGATATATTATTGAAAAATTTATCAAATTTAGCAGATAAAATAACGATTTATTCAAATAGACTTGATGCAAAGAAAAAAGCATAAAAATAAAATAAAATGTAGTAATTCATTAATTTAATATTTAAACTTACAACCTTTAGTAGTTATAACGTTAAATAAAAAAATGTACAAATAATACCAAGTAAAAGAATAGCTTTTATATTGTCTAATATAACATATTTACAAATACTTCTACATTGATATAACACATTTTAATGCCTCTCTAGACCCAAAACCAAAATAATGAATGGCCATGATAAAAACTCGAGCTTTAAAATTAGAATTTTGCAGCCAAAAGTTGTGTCTACTAGAATGAAGAAGAAATAAAACTATAGGAGAAAACAATGATGTTATGACTAAGTTAATAGAACAAATTCCAAATAAAATGTTTCAAGTTTCAATTTTTGTTAGTGTCAAAACGAGCAAAGTTGTTTTTTTTAGGATCATATAAGAGGTTGTTATTTATGTTTTTTTTTTGTTTTCTTAAGATTTTAGTCTAGATAGGTTGTAATTTTTTTTATAGAGTATTGAAATTAAAATTAAGGAGGCTTTCAGGGTTTTAGGGAAGGTCTTATATATCAATGTCTGATGCAAGGACCGAGTCTGCCATTGGGTCCACTAACATGGCCAAGACGAAGAGAGAGGAAAGGTCCACAATAGATGGAAAGGCAGATAATGGTTGAAAAATGAGATTTAAACAAAATTTTATACGATAGTAAATTTAAAAGAAAAATATAAAAATTGGAAGCCAAAAAGAAATTAGAGGACGATTAAAGAGAATTTTATTCACTTAAGCTAATAACGAAACTAAATAAATAGAGACGTGAATTGGTGGATTGTGTGGGTGGTTACGCAATAAAATTCTTTAATCGATGAAAACAATAAATAAGAAATATTTTTTTAAGAAGTTAAAAGTAAAATAATTGTGGAAAAAGGGACAGTGAGATACATAGTTTAATGGAACAACTTTAGTATATACTTTTTCTGGTCTCATATAAGGTAGATTTAATTAAAATATACAGACTAATAAAATTAGGTGGTTCTTTTTTAAAAAAATGTTTTAATATTTTAAGTTTATTTAATATATATTTTTATTAATAAAAATTTTTAAAAATATATAATTAAAAATATTTATTAAGGAACAAGTGATAAAAATGAAAAAAAAATACTTTATAAAAATTATAAAATAATTTATAATAAAAACTAGAAGGAATATATAAATAAATAGATTGGAATTGTAATTATGATTGAAAAGGAAAAAAAAAATTGAAAGCATGGAATTTGACCTTTCTTTTTTCATCCATGAACACATGGGAGCTACCCAAAAACCATTATGGAGTGCATTAGTAGCTTGCTACTAAAAATTTACATACAACAATACATGGTGCAAACTGACACCGATAGATCATCAGAATTTACCAAAAAAAAAAACATGAAAATGAAAATACTCATAAACAGGTATAAGGTATTGCATTATACTTTTGGTCATCGAACGGAAGTGATTCTTTTTTTCTTCTGTATATATGTGTGTGATCTCAAACAATACCCCATTCTCTGCTCAGTTCATCTTTCAGCTGGTCAAGTTCATTCTCGGGCAGGGTCACCGTTATCATTATTCCACTGCCACCATCTTTATCATCTTCCGGCGCGGGAAGCACCAAAACAACCCCTTGATCACCAACCCCGTGAAAAGTACAATTTGCCAGAATAGGCCCCTGTCCATTCAGCTTCACCCCATAAAAGTTGAACCCTTCAAAATCTACAAATGTCAGATTGGCCCCATAAACTATAAAATCCCCTTTCCCTTCATCTTTCTCCACCAATTTTTCCATGCTAAGGTTCTCCACCATTTGTTTCTCAGCAATCAACTTAGCCAATTCTGATACATCAGAGTTCCAAGCTTCTAAATCTGCTTCGACTTTGCTTAGCACCAAGCCATTGACGGGAAAGTCATTTTCTCTACGGTTAGACGTATTTGTGCAAATTGTCACAGCACTTGGCCCAGAATCTCCTTTAATGCGGGATATAGATTTCCAGAGCAGTGCAGAAAGGATTTCAAAATACGAGGTCGTTTTTGCCGCATGCTTATTTGGGCCAAAGGTAGTTGACACCACACGTTCAAGTTGTGTGGAGGTGACGCAGAAAGAATGAGTTGCCAGTTTACTTTGATTGGTGGCGAGCCAGTACTCTTCAATAACATTTGCAGTCTTCACGGAAATGGGGTTCTGTGAAACCGAAGGTGGAAATTCGGGTTTCACCGGATTTGGTGGCCCAAGAGACATGGGTGGCACTTGACCCGCCAGCAGCTGACTCCACGCGGTGATGAAGTTGAGAGCTGAGAAAGCATCTCCAAGGACATGTGCCCAACTGAGTCCCACTGATAGTCCTCCACATTTGAACCGGGTAAACTGATTACAAACCACACCACACCACGTAATGTCAGTTAGTTATTCCCACAATGTACTACGGAGTATATGCAGGTTTATACATTAATTAATTTTTTGCGCGTGGGGCAATATTTTAATTTATATTGAATTTATCATATCATGTCTTGGATGTGCAACGCTACTGATGATTGGACCTTAATCACTAGTCTACAGTATTCCTTATCAACTGTATGTCCTAAACTAGCATGTCTAATCAAACTACAGTGCACGTTCCCAAGTAGATTTACATATATTTAATGCTGGGCGGCTACACCTAAGCAAATCATATTCCAAATGGCCTAAGGGAATTTTAAAACATATAGTTAGATTGCAGTCCCTGTCTGCATCAAGTAGCAATCCATCAACCTCAACTTATTAATTAATATAGATGGAATTACCAACACATACGTAATTACTTGAATAGAAAAATTATTAGATGTCGGCTAGTGAAAATTTGGGTAATGTGCTAGAGGTCATAGGTTCAACCGGTATTTTAACTAAAAAATCATTTAAATAAAAGATTAAGAACAATTTTAAGTATGGTGGATAATTGAAAATATATATGGATTCTTCCTTTGTGTATGTAAAATAGCCTAGATTTTCCATCTAATTAGTTGGCGGCCATTAGATTTTGTTTATTAATATTGATGAGGTAAGATAAGACATTAACACGACAATATTATTGATATTATTCATGTCCTAATACTATTTTTCATGTCCTCAAATAAATTGCATATTTTTCATGTATATAATTATTGGAAATATTTTCAATATAAGTAATACTCGAATTAATTAATTAATAAAAAATACTCAAAATTAATTAATTAGAAATACTATATAATAAATTATAATTTTCATATTTGGTGGGAACTCATTTTATAGTTTTCTGAAAGAACTATTTCCATTCAATTTAATTAAAAATAATTATTTTCACAGTTCCAATTACGAAACATTTCTACTTATGCAAATAACAGAAAATAATATAATCTTCTCGTTCAAAAAAAATAGAAAATAATTTAATCTCCACACCACACAAAGCAGAAATGATATCATGTTGTCTAAACATTAAAAAAAGAAAAAAGAATTGACATGTAGAAAGCAGTAGAAACACAAACGGATAAAAACCTTATTAATTAGAAGTTGATAATAATAAGTTAATAGCACTATCTTCTTCTTCCCTATAGGTTTTACCCCATAGCTATATATATTTTCTCTTCGTTTACTACCTCAGTAGAATTTCGACGTAGAAGAGGATAATAAAGAAAGCCCGGGGTGCATCACGGACTTACCTTAACGAAGACCAGAGGAGAGAAGCCAAGATCAGGACCAAGCACGTGATCATGAACGACACCGTCTAGCGAATACCCGTTTTCTCTCAACCATTCATCGAGGTCTTTATCACAGTGCGCCTCGGCGATGCGTACGCCGGCGTCGTTGCACTTGATAAACGGGCGTCCGTTTTCGGACCTTCGGATCCGGCCCGAAACATGGTAATATGGATCCAGCAGTGGGAACATGGGTTTCTTCAAGTCAGAGATTGTCAAACCCTGTGCTGCTTCGCTGTTGAAGAAGAAAACGGCCCTGATATAATGGAGCTTCACGAGTAAATCCATGCACTGCAATTCGTGGGTACCATTTTCTTCTTCTCTTGGCATTGCCGGCACAACCGTTGATATCTCATAGCTCAAAGGCGGACTATCCACGTCACCCAATGAACCCATGACCACGAATATAGAGATAGAAAGAAAGTTTATTCAACGGATCGTGTCTGAATACTGGAAATTGGAGATGAAGGACCTGTCCTCTCTTCTTATTGGGAAACGTAGGTACGGTTAGTTAAAAATTAATTGCCTCTATTTTTTAAGACCTTTTGTTTTCATAGAATAGTTAGTACTAGTAATTGACTCTTTCAAAACTTAATAGCAATGTATTAAGCTATAAACTAAAAAAAATTAATTAGGAGTTTTTAATTTTCCCCTCTTGCCAAAACGTTTTGGAAGTATTATATTATTGCTAACGTTATTTTGAGCATATTAACATTAGTGTTAACTATTAGCTAAATGAGAAATTTCTTTAGCGTATAAAGCCAAATCCTAGAATGTTATATCAATAGAGATGTTTGAGTATATTTGAATTTTTAAGTGTATTAATATTAATGTTAATTATTATTATCTCAATGAGAAATTTCCATTTAAAAAATAAGGTCCCAACGGATTGAATTATCACTTGATACTTTTTTACCTATACAAATCTAAATCCTAGAACGTTCAGTCAATATATAAACAGAGATAGAGAACAATATATATACATATATAGAGAGAGATGTACCATAAGAAAAATAAAGCTGTAACAAAAAAAAATTATAAATAGAGAAATTAAAAATACCAAGGTTTCTTCCCGATCTCAGAAGTGGTTTACATTATTCCTACGACAAAGCTGAGTAAAAAACTGAAATACCTGTATATTCTAAGTTTTGTTTGGTGTATTTGAATTTTTTATTGTAGATATATTTTATTGAGAAATAAATATAATATAATATAATTAAGGATATAATCTATCTCCAATTCCTATATATACTAATTAATAATAATGACTTGAATATACGTCTTTTTTGAAGTAATTAATTATGGTAGTTCGGAGTTGAGAGTTAGTTGGAGCGTTTAGACAATTTATTTGAACGGACGTCCAACGAAAAAGAAGTTTCCCGTGAGCGAATACCTTTCATTTGCAAAATATATCATGACACCTTTTTAAAGTAAAATATATCATGTGCCCTTATAAAGTACAAAATCAATCAATCGACCCTAGTCGAATCAAAACCCAAAAAATCGACAACATTAAATTTAAATCACTACTATTAATATTCAGCCGGTTTAGGGTTTTCAGTTTCTATTGATTTCAAAAGAACAATATAACTGCATTAATTTGGCTGGCCTTGATTCATCAAGAGAATATAGCAATTATGGGCCTGTTTCATTATTATTATTATTTTTTTCTAAGAATGTTTTTGTAAAATTATTTTTTAGAACAACTTTTAAGAGTAAGAAATTAAAAAAAAAATATTGTTTGAATATTTTATTTTTAAAAAATACAGCTTGAGAGAGCAAATGTGTTTATTGCATAATGGAACACACAAAATTGAAGAGACAAAGTTAAACATGTTTACTATATTGTCATTAATGAGAACTTGTGTTATCTATATTTTTATTTATTCTTGAAAACAACAATTAGAGAACATCAAAATATTGTTCTTAATTTTTAGCTTTTAAGAATAGACTTCTATTTTTTAGTTTTTTAGAATGGCCAATAAAAGCACTACATTAAACAATTTTTTTTTTCGAAAACAAAAAGATTATTTTTTTAAAAATATAATCAAACGGCCCTATAGTTCTTAATTCCTCAAATCAATTCTATCGGTCTTCAATTCTTAAAAACTGACTGACCGTTTGGTTTGGCCATTTTTTATTTTCATTTTCTGAAACATGTTTTCGTTTTTGGTTAAAATTTTCTATATCCATTGCTAATATCACCAACAACCAAAAAAAGCCGCCAACAACAGGATCACTGAGCAATAATATCAATCCTTCCAACAAATCGTTGTTGAATTAGCTTAACTTGGAACAAAGATTACCCATCCAAAGAAAGAACCCTCACACCCAACAAGATGAAGCTGACTATCCATGGGAAGTCTATTAGTAAATTTAATAGTAGAATATGACCTTAAAAGGGGATTTTTGGCTGCATGACATATGCTGTTAGGGACCAAGGAATACGGTCGGACAAAAACAACTCATGCTCTTTGAGAGGGAAAGAGGGTCTTCTGCACATGAATCAATGGACTCACCAAAAATGAAGAATCTATTTGTTTGTTTCTACAGGCATATGCAGACAGAGAAAGGGTGAGCCAAGAAAGAGCATAGAGAGAGAGTGAAAGAGAAACACGCAGGTTGGGCCCAAGAAAAAAGAAGAGATAATTTCAAAGATGCTATTGGCCGATTGTGAAAACAGTGGAAATGACTTTTCCGGGTTTTCAATTCTTATTGTAAAAAATGGAACTGTTCTCCGTGTTTTCAACGAAAACATTCTTTATTAATTAAACCAAACACACTTTCAACCTTATTTTTATTTTCACTGACCAATCTAACCGAGCGACGGCTTAACTATATATTCAAGCAACTCGTGATCCTCCATTATGTTATGTTGTGCAGACGCAGAGACAACAAAATGTGATAACATCAACATGTTTGGGAACATAAGTGAATGTTACTAGAAGATGTCTATAGAAAATTACATGGTACAGACTTGTAATAGCTTAACTTCGTTTTAGTACATGGACACACTCTTTGTGGTTGTTCCCCATTGAAAGCGAGGCACATGATGCTAGGTTTTGCGTTTCTGTATAGTGTTTGGTTCGTACCTTCAATTCTTTGTCCGGTACTCTAGTTGTCAATTTCTATAAGTCCCAACTTATATCTCACCCAAAAAACTCGGCCACCCGCCACAATCCACACTTGCCTTTGTCGTTGAAGTTAGTATTCTATGTGGCCTTGATCCAGTGACCCCTCACTCGGTACACACCACGTCAACACCCTTTAATTTTTTGGGGAAAGCCATTGACATTTTTTTTTTTTTAAAAAAAAAAAAACTCAAATTATTATAGCTGTGAAAAAAAAAAATAGTGTTTTAGCATATTAACCCCTTATATCTCTTTAAGAATAATCTCATAAAAAAATAAAACAATCATGATTACCAATTAAGTGACACTTTATTAATTATATATCATTTTATTATATGATAGCAATAAGTTTTAAATTATTGATTTCATGCATATCATTTTTTTTTTTTAAATTTATGTTAACATTTTTACTGAAGTTTATGAACAACCAAACCCATGATCATAATCTTTATGTTTCTATCCATTTTTGGGCAGGTGCAACTCAAGTTTATATTTCCATTCTTCTTTCCTCGTTTTAATGATCTACTCAGGAACTGTTTATTTTTAATTTAATTTAATTTATTAAAAATCATTCGAGAAATTCTCAAACTGATCATATTATTGTATTCGTGTAATCATCTAAGAAATTCTAAAGTTTTGAGATTTGTAAACCATAAAGCTATGTTTGGCACACTATATTAGATATGATAAAATAAGGTCAAATAGTATAAAAACGTGATACTATAAGATTTAGTAGGATAGAAATTTAATATTATACAATATTTGTAATATTATATAAATTTTTTATAATATATAAAAATTATTTTTTAACAGAAATAAATTTTAAATCATAAAATTTTATTTTTTGCAGCTTTTTATTATAAATTTTAATATTTTTTTCTTCTCATATCAATGAATATATTTACAATTTTCTAATATTTATTTTTTAAAAAATTAATCAATAATTTTCAACTACATTAATTAGCAATAACTAATTAGGATATAAAAAGTCATATTAAATAAATTTAATTGTATAAAATTATTTAATATAATATATATACTAAATATTATATAAAGATCAATTGTATTTAATAAACTTATACAATCTGTTTTAGTGATATATTTTTTTTCTCCACTTGCAAATTGTTATGGCGAACTCCATTTCTTACGATTTATGTCGGTAGCGCTATTCGCGATTTTTCCTCCAGTAAAGCCCAAAGCATACATCTCACATACAGAGAAAATTTCTTTTCTCACCCTCTAGTTTTTCTTTTCACTCCCCACACCTTTTCTTGTTCTGTTAATTTTAGTAAATAACCTTAAAAAATTCAACAAAACCTCACCAGATGTCAAATATATATATATATATATATATATATATATATATATATATATATTTGTTACTTTCCGTATATGTAAGAAATACATATAATTATTCTTTTACCTAAAAAGTATATGATCCTTTAGATTAAAAAAAAAAAAAAGAAACTAATCTCTGAACACATTACGCAAGGTCGAGACTGAGCCCAGACGAAGACAGACCCATACAAAATGGTCTTGGCATGTAGTGAAAGCAAGTCGCCACGGCCCAATATAAAAGAAGAGCCGCATTGGAGTCTCTTTTCCTTGTCAACGAAACAGTGCCCCAACCACCACTCACCCCGGCGAAACCGAAAACCGAAAAATCACCTCAACGATGAAGTAGGAGGTGCTTGGCGCGTGGATTGTTTCATGCACACTGGGGCACCAAAAAAATATTAAAGAGAAAAAAAGATTATTGTTTCTTTTGACATAATGGTCGCTTTCTGAAATTTATATCAGAATTAAATAAATCTCTCATCAACATACGTTTTGTATTTTACTATTTAATGCCTACATGCGTGCCAGTCTAGCCTCGGACACCCTCTCCCTTTTCTCTTTTTCTTTCTCTTTCTAGCTATTTTCATGATCCTTTCTCGCCAAGATATACTACCGAGAGAAACTGTGTTCTCCATTTTGGAGCATCATGAGCGAAGCAGAGGATAGCTTTACAGAAACGAAGTCAGTGTTCCCAGGTCCGTTTTCCCTTCTATTTCTTCCTCCTTTTCCACTAGCTTCGTGGGGCTTGCAGTTTTAGCAAACTTTAATGCTTTTGGCTCTGCGTTTTCTTGTATTCCCTTTGGCTCGTGGGGATGTCTAGCTGACAATGTAGGTTTATAGTGCATAGTCTCGCATATACCCCTTTCTCTGATCGTGGGTGTTCTCTGGCTGACAATGTGGGTTGTACTCTAGTGTCCCAAATATTTTAAGGCAGTTTTTCCCTTCCCCTGATTAATTAATTTGGGATTCTACCACGTTTGCATTTTGATGGTGATTCGAGCTGTTCTTTTCTCCTTAATCGGTTTTTCTGGGTTTTGGGTTGACACGGTACTGCTTATGTAGCTGGATGATTAAAAAAATCCGTCCTTGGTCGTGGTATTTTTGTCGCATCCACTGCTATTCTGTTATTACTTTTCTGCTCGGGAGCTATATTGTAATTTTTTGAATTCAGTGATATCGTAAGAACTAATGAAGGAGTTAGCATATTCAGAACATTTGGTCAATGATGCCTTGGGGGGAGATTATGGGTTTTAACCTCCCACGTGTAGTTGGTAACCAATCAAAAAGAGGAAGATAGGAAGGAAACAGAAGCATATTTGGCTTTATCAACTTGAATTCGCAATGTGCATGGGACCCGGGCTTAGTTTGACCAATTATATTTTGATAGAAATATATGGTTAATGTTTTTCTTTTCGGGATTTTATATATTGAAAATACATGATAAATTTTCCTGTCCTTAGTTAAGGTATCTTGTTTATTGATCTTTTGGCAGATAAAATATACAGTGTTTAATGTCAAGGGGATAGCTTTCATAAAGTTGTTCAAAAATTTGTATATAGTAAATTTGAAGTTCATCTATTTTCAGTAGGAGATAACGAAGTTCAACTTAACAACATCGTTTTCATATTTCAACACAGGTTTTCTTCTCGACCCTGTAAAATGTGGCATGCTGAATTTGCAAGACAAACAAAAACTAGTCCATAAGATTGCTTGGCAGTCAAAAGATGCCCCAAAGATGCTTTCTTCCTTTACACGCAGGGAGCTTCTAGAAATAATCTGTGCTGAAATGGGTAAAGAGAGGAAGTACACAGGATATACTAAGACTCAAATGATAGAACATCTTCTGAAGATAATTTCTAAGAAATCCAAGTTGAACGTCATCCAAAATACTCTTGCCGATTCTCCGGCCAAAAGTCATATTGGATCAAAAAGGAAGATGCTTCTGTCTGAAGATCTAAATCACGTTCCCCAGGGCAATAATAAAGAAGAAAATGTGAGAACATCACTGTGTCAGAATGTTGCATGTAGAGCTACTTTGAATGCAGGAGATGCTTTTTGCAAGAGATGTTCTTGCTGTATCTGTCATTCTTACGATGATAACAAGGATCCTAGTTTGTGGTTGACATGCGGATCTGATCTTCCTGATGGGAAGGATTCATGTGGAATATCATGCCATTTGCAATGTGCTTTGAGCGATGAAAGGTCTGGCATTTTGAAGAACAGTTGTGGTACCAAGTTGGATGGCAGCTTCTCCTGCGTTTTTTGTGGAAAAATTAATGGACTAATGAGGTAAGTAAGTTATTTCTCTTGGAAAAATTAATGGACCAATTAGGTAACTAAATTATTATGAACACCTATAGACAATGTATTTAAATCTCCTTCTCTTTCCATCTGTTTAAAATATAATTATATCATCTGCTTTCTTCGCTAGGGTTAGCAAAAGGAGAAAAGCAAACTAGAGAAATTTATTTGTCAGAATAATACGTTATGGTTGTTTTGTTAAGTTTTAAGCATATGGAGAAACACCATCGTTTTTGTCCACTGTTCATATGTTAACTGTGCACATATACACAAATGAAGTGGTATTACTATTACCAGAAAGCAACATTGTTTTCTCCTGCTGCTGTTTGAGGCACATAATCTGCTATGCACTTGCAAACCATCCAGCACAATACTGCTGTCAAATGAAACTGCTATTGTTTGCACCTGTATGTATGTGTGAACTAATGCATATGTCCGGACTATGACCAAGCTATTGTGTCTCAAATTCCTATCCTCCGATCAACTAAACTAACAATATAGAAATGGAGATAGTCATTATGTATATGCTACTTGGGACCAGAAAATGAATTTGAATGTTGTGGAAATGGTTGGTATAAACCTGAGGTTATCTATACTACATTGTGAAATGAGTAAATCAATCTTAATAGTAACTCAAATCTAACTTTGGTTATACATATACTGATATTTATTTGTGTTAAATGGACGTCTATATAACACGCACACTGAAACACACGAAATAGAGAATATTTTAGAATGATGTAATTAGACAGTTCTACATTAGGAGCCAATTTATTTCAAGACAAACGTGAATCACTTGATGCCAAGTGTATTGACCTAAAATAAGAATCCTAAGCTTTTTAAATCCAACTATAGAAGTGGGAGTTGACTGACTGAATGGGTGCTTGTATTGTAAAGGACATGGAGAAAACAACTGTTGGTTGCCAAGGAAGCCAGAAGAGTAGATATACTGTCATTTCGAATTTCCTTGGCTCACAGAATTCTCATAGGAACTGAAGCATACAAGGAAGTACATAAGATTGTAGATACTGCAATCAAATTACTGAATAATGAAGTGGGGCCTCTGGATCAGGACTGTGCAATGATGACACGTGGCATTGTGAACAGGCTTTCATGTGGAGCTGAGGTTCAGAAGTTCTGTTCTTCTGCAGTTGAATGTTTTGATTCAATGTTTTCGAACTTCTTCCCTAACTGTGCTGAAAAGAAAGACGTACCAAGTAAGCTTTTTCTTAAACCTCCCCCTGTAGTGGTTAGTTTTGTTTTTTCAATTCTCCCAATATGATTTGACTTCTTGAAATTTATTTTGGTAGCATGCTCTGTACATTTTGAAGAGTGTCTTCCTACCTCAGTGGTTATTGTGCTAGAATACGAAGATCAGATTTTAAAGAACTTTCTAGGGGTCAGGCTTTGGCATCGGATGTCAACTGTGGACTACGCAGAACAGCCCACCTACATTGTATTGAGGCCAGAGAAAAGATTCAAGTTAGAAAACCTCCATCCTTCAACTCAGTATTGTTGCAAAGTTTCTCTGTTTAGCAGCACAGGGATTCTGGGCACGGCAGAAGCTAAATTGGTTACACCTCTGAACCCCACAAATTCTCTTGCAAAATCAACTAAACCTGGTAAGGATCATATCAGGCATTCAACTAGCGGATCCTCAAGAACAGCTTCAGGTGTACATGCTCAGAAGATGAACAAGATAGAAGATGAAAATCATCATCAGGTAGAATCTTCCAATTCTAACGTAAATTCTGGAGACCACCCTGCTGAACGCCCCTTTCTGGAAAACATCAGGGGCAGATTTGAAGGGTTTCTCTCCAAGCCTCCTCTGTCATTTGAAGCTCTTTCATCCAAAAACGTTGCTGCAGTTTCCCCGTCCACACCTTCTAAACCCAATGAAATGAGACAAGTTAATGGTTTGGGTTGTAGAAAGAACTCGGAAAATGACTATGAGTATTCTGTCAAAGTAGTTCGATGGTTAGAACGTGAAGGGCACATAGACGAGAACTTCAGAGTAAAGTTTCTCACTTGGTTCAGCCTTAAAGCTACTTCGCCAGAGAGAAGGGTAGTTAGTGCTTTTGTGAATACCTTCATTGATGACCTGCCAAGCTTGGCGGACCAGCTTATGCACACTTTCATGGACGAAATATGTTGCGACCGAAAATCTTAACGAAGGATACATACATCATAGAAAGTTGTAGGGATAGATGATATATCTTTTTTTATTTTTTTGTGGGGTTAATATTTTAATCAATTGATGTTTGGTAACAGACAAGATCCATGGCGAATGACTTGTTGTTGACTGAATCTCCCCTCTAGAAGTCTTCTATCTTAAATTTCTCTTGATATCTGTTCTTTTTTAACTTGCTTTGAATTATATCCCGTGTTCGTCCCTTTTCTTTGTCATTAATCAACGCTGATGTGTTATTTGCTGTGCAATTGAACAATTGTAGCGTACATCTTAAGCAATTGGCCATCAACTATTAACCATATCAAATATCCACCAAAAAAAAAAAAATCCTATAAGATATCACTGCAGGTTAACAAAGTGATAACTTTTCCTCCAGATGTAAAGCGTATAGAAAGTAGAACCTAAATAATTCCAAAAAATTTCTCATCTTCAGTATTCATCAATCCAATGACACTTCCCATTTAGCCCTGCAATTTCTTTCACAGTTTGGACACTACACCTATCCATTATTAACATCAAGATAGAGTCTTCATGAGACTACCAGAAGCTATCATACATTTTCTGCAGAATCAGTAGCTTCATTGATCGCAGCAGCCAAGTGCTCAGCAAGGCTTCGTTGAGAACTGGGCTTGACAGAAGCCTCTGAAGATGCCTCCAGTTTTATGCATAATGACTTCGGCTTCCAGGACTTTGTAGTCTTGGTTATATGAAGTATTCAAAGAAGTAGCCGAGCCTTTCCATAAAACTGGTTTCACACAGTTCCATGGATCTTCAACCATAGATTGCTTGTAAAATGAATTCACATCATACAATCTACGCCCATAGGAATGTCAACTCTGAGAACCCAGCCCTCGTCCACCACTACGCCCCTAACCAGGGCTTCTGTTGTTACAGTAGCCTCTGCCACTTCCCGGACTAGGACTATTCCTGTATCCTGAAGAAGGATATGGACTGTGGCTGGGACCTTGAATAGAGTTCATCAAAGGGCGAGCTGATGGTTCAAATCTGGGACTTCGAAAACTACCTCCAGTTGATGGATGAGATAGAAAGTTATAGTGAGCAGGGCCTGGGTTTTTATAGGGTACAGGCAAAACTTGATGTGGAGAGGGAATCATCTGTGAATTCATTGATTCTGATATTTCAGTAAACGTCAATTATCAGATATGAAAAAAAGTAATAAACTCTAGACATCGATCAGATCACAGGAAAGAAATTTGTAGATGATTAATTATAAACTCACAACAACTATATATTAAAATAACTAATTATTATAATACAACACTGAACACACCTGAATCCATGCACCATGAAATTAAACAAGAGAAAACATAATAAAAGCGAGTAGCAGAAGGAGAAAAGCAAAATAAAAGGTCTTCGTGTATGCATGGATGTAATCAGCATAACAGTACAAACATGAATATGTAAATTGTCTTATGTTTCATGGAACCATGAAGAGTCTGTCTCCCTGGCTATTACAATGTCCCATTGGTCGATACTGCTTGAGTAGTGAAATGAAACTAACAGCTCCACTTTCCCAGAAGCCAAACAAAATAAATTGAGAGTGTGGAAAATCTCTGTATAATATTGTTTAACAACCCATACCCAATCTGAAATGCTCCGCAAGAGGCTCCTTTACGTTTTCAAGTATATTTGAACAGTGAAGACTCCAATATTTGCTGCGGCACCTCTAACCATGCAATCTACAAAAATTGCACAACTAATTTTTTAATAATTTTTTGTAAGCCCCATAATAACATATAATTTGTACAATTTGAAAATAAAATTTTCTCTAATAATACAACTCGTATTAGTTACACTTCTCAGCCACTCTTTATCTTTTTGTGGAATCCACTGTTTATTTTTTTTTTTAAACTCATCCACTTCTCATTATACACTTTTTTACTTTTTACCTAAAAAATGGGACCTGATTTTTTTCAATGGAATGGTTCTCTGATTAATTGTCTCTGTCTCCTTCTCTCATTCACATTATATGCTCTTTAGTAATGGTATTGAGGTTGAAACAGTTTCAAAAGTCTGTGCAACTCTACAATTGATACCATTAGATATGGTCTAATAGTCACAGTACCATTTATAGATTGAACTTTGGATAGTTTTCAATCTCAACAGCTTCAATGAAATGTGTTTCTCTCTCTCTTAAGCATGATGTTTAAACATCATTTATGTATGACAGAGCAGCCATGGGCAATATAAAACCAATTATGCGTCACAAGCAGCCCAACATGAACTCCAGGAAAACAGTAAGGGATCTAGGCAACGGTACCTGGACGTGGTGATGAAAATTGTGCCATAGGAGAACCAATGTGTTGCCATATACTCTCTTTGATGTTAGATACTATTCCTTGCCTGGTTTTTTCAACCGTAAAGCAGCAGAGCAGTCAGCTGCTGAAGTTGCCCTTGTGGAGTTGGCGAAATCTGGTGATGTTAATCAATCCATCTCTCAGCCAGTTGTAAGTTCATTCATTTTTACCAAATGTTGAATTTTCCTTCAAATTATTTTCTTTATTTTAGACCTAAAATTGAAGGACATGTTCCTGCCTTTGCCTCTTTCGTGGGACAGTTGTTTTTATGGTGTTTGGCTAATGGTTAATTTACAGCAGACTTGGCGTGCGTTGTTGCTATGCTTGTGTATGTCTTAGTACTTTTGTTGGTCTTTGTTTATTTTTATTTTGATCAATAGGTTGCCATATACTCTCTTTGTATGCCTGGACTCCTTAATAAAGAAGTTTCTTCTATTATAAAGAAATAAGATATACTGTCTTGAAATTATCTTCTGATTTATTATATACGGTTAAGTACAAGCTACTTGATGTGGTTTTGTGGTGAAGGATTAAGACAGTATGTACAAATTTAAGGGTTCAAACCTTCTCACTGTCATTGCCTATTAAGACCATATTTGCCTATTAAGACCATATTTAATCATGGTATTCACCAGAGTTTCATATCTTAATTATTTATATTATTTTTACATGTCTCACGATGACACATCACTTTATATAACTTATACAATTTTTTCTCTACTCATATAACTTCAACAAATTTTTTAAATGGGTCTCATACACTATTTTATATTTTTATTTATAATCAATTTACTTTATAATTTTATCTTTCTTCATATAAATTTCTTATTTTTTTATTATAAAATTTACATAGGTCTCACTTTTTCTCTATCATAAGTTACATATTTCAATAACACTCTCTCTCCTCTCTCTTCCACCTCACCACCTATCTAACCGTGTAACACTCATTTTTTTGTTGCACAAAACTGAACACTCGCTGTGCATCTCCCATTAGAGCTGCCCTAATAGGCAATAAATAAATAACTTCTAACGCCACCTAAGTTGACTTTTTTTTTTTTTTTCTTCCTCATGCATGAAACACACATCAACTACTTAAGGTTGCCTTCGCCTCTATATGTACATGAAGTTTCCACTTCAGTTTGTATGTCTCGCTTTTTTTAAATTGATATGCTATTTTGAAGCTTTCGTTATATCTTATTCTTGAATGAATATGCTTCCCTTTTCCCTTTGATGTTCTTCACTGAAATATGCATTATTTATGAAGTTGCCGCTGCACTATGGATGACTTCAAGATCTGCTTTCTAATATGTTTCAGCTGAGATTGGGGGAATTCGTTATATTGGAGCAGCAGCAAAAACAAAGATAGAAGCTGA
This sequence comes from Bauhinia variegata, assembly GCA_022379115.2. Classification (NCBI taxonomy): domain Eukaryota; kingdom Viridiplantae; phylum Streptophyta; class Magnoliopsida; order Fabales; family Fabaceae; genus Bauhinia; species Bauhinia variegata. The sequence continues at coordinate 17,527,687 of CM039437.1, forward strand.
GATAAAAGCTGCTAGAACTGCTTTACTAGCTATTCAGTCAAGTGCATCAAACTCTTCCGGAAATCTAGTTGGCCACTCTCAGCTAACAGTCATTCCATGCAAGAAAAGGGGGGCAGAATCAGTTGCCGATGCTGATGAGAGTGTCATCACGAAGCCTAAGAAAGCACGACTTAAAAGGAAAACACCGAAAAGGGGACCTTCTGGAGACAAGATGGGCTATAAGCCATAAGCATATAGGAAATGCGGGGCCTTCGGAAGCAAATATCGCTCGTGAGTTAAGATCACGTGCAAATGTAAACGATGAGTCTAGTGTGCAGGCGATGGAATTCAGACCAGTGGCTGCTGAAGCCATCAAGAATTTTGAGACCGGAAAATCAATTGATTCTCAAATTGAGAAGGAAACATTTGCTTGGGAAGTTTCTTCGGTTCTGAATAGCGATGCAATTTTTGAAAATGGGAAGTCGACTAATTTGCACTCTAATGAGAGCAATCTGGGGACTCTCGCTGTGGAAGTATCGTCTTTGTCTAATGTAGACACAAGGGAAACCAGTATGGATTTGAACAAACAGCAAGACAACAGAGAAATGGTCACTGTGGCAGACGTGTGTTTTGTGGATGGATTGAAGGCTTCTAGTAACTTGTCTGACTTGAACCCAATGGAAGAAAAGATCTGAGCAGGAACCGAGGGTAATTAGGAATAGGGAAATATGAACATTCCAACTATTTTTTTGTTGGGTGTCATTCGATTAGGAAAATTAGAATTATAGGCTGTGATATGATAGAAAACAAATTGAGAATTTTGTGTAAGTTAATTCACAATGGTGTCTAATACTATTGATTATATTATATTATATATATTATTTTATTATCTTTTGATTTTGGTATAAAATATAATTTAAAATATATAAAATAATTAAAATTATATAAAAATTAATATAAAATATATAAATAAATTAAAAATATTAGTATATAAAATTTAGTTTCTTATAAGCACAACTATAAAATTTCACTTTTCTACCAATAATAGTACAAAATAATAGCTTAAACAGTCTTAACAGTAATAAATATGTGAAACTATATTCAATTACATTTAAACCCCCCCAAAAAAAAAAATCCAGTTAATCCTATTTCATATTTTATTCACTGTGATCGTTACTAGCAGGAAATGGGCAAAGCAAGTACGGTAGTGAGATCTGGTTGCTACGAGATGGCAACAACAAATTATACCTATGTTCTTTGATTGCCATTTAAGAAATACTCCCTCCTTCACTCGAGACTTGGCAGTTGACTTACTTGAGAAATCTCCGACTAGCTGCAGTAGCAAAGTTTCCTCTCTCTAGCTCGCTCGCTCGCTCGCTCATTTTCCCTTCTGTATGATAAATAAAAATGCACGGTCGCCTTCGCAAAGCTTTGAAACCAGAGGATGCAGCAGCTCTGTCAACGAAAATTGAAAAACTCCGTTCACTTCAATCTCAGTTTCTCGCCAATCACCACAATCGCACGTTCGTTTTCTAAAATTTTCTGTCAAAATTTCCCTCTGATTTTCTCGTCTGTTCTTTACATTAGTGACGTTCCCTAATTAATCTCTAATTCAAATTGAATAATTTTTTCAGATATACTAAGGAAGCTCTAGAGGTAAGTGCCAAGCTTCTTCAGATCAATCCAGAATCTTACACGGCATGGAACTACAGAAAGCTTGCCGTCGAACACTATCTCTTCCAATCTCAGTCTGATCCTGATTCTGTCAATTCCATTTTCGATGAAGAACTCAAAGTGGTGCGTTCTTACTGTTACTTGATTCAAAACTCAACAAAATCTCTCAGTGTAATTGGTCATGCATTTACCCATCCGCTTTCTTCTGTTGCTTGATAAGGAAACTGTTGGTGGAAGAGTCTGTTTCAACAAATTCGTTTAGTTGGCGGGATAGTTCTGCCACCATTATCTATCTCGAGGATAAAAAAAAAAATTTAATATTTAACCACAACCGTTTCTCAGATTATGTGATCCTGGTTATATTCAATTGATCTTCTTTAGGTGGAGAATGCATTGAGGCAGAACTTTAAGTCTTATGGAGCATGGCATCATCGGAAATGGGTGCTGAGCAAGGGATATTCATCCATAGATAATGAGTTGCGCCTTCTGGAACGTTTCCAGAAGGCTGATCCTCGAAATTTCAATGCATGGAACTACCGAAGGTCAAAATTTTCACCCGTTCATATCCTTTCTTTGTTTTGCGTATTCATTTTAGAGGTCTTTTGGTAAGCTGGGAGGTTTCTTGGAAGAATGTTTCGTCCAGGTTTGTTGCTGAACTAATGAAAAGATCAGATGAGGAAGAGTTCAATTATACAGAAGATCTGATAGGGGCAAATTTTAGCAATTACTCTGCATGGCATAATCGTAGGTATGACCATCTTATGATAATCGTTTGATCGGGCACTCAGCTCATACTGAATATGTGTTTTTCTACACTCCCTCGTATATCAAGTTACTAAGCGGACAGAACTTTATTTTTCAGCAATTCGAAATTTTCCACGAGCTGTTTTCGGTGTCTGTGTTTGTGTGTGTCTATAAGGATAAAATTCAAATGTTTAAGAATATTGTTACTTTGTTAGTGTGTACCTTAGTCACATAAAAGATTGGTTATACCGAGAATGCATTTCTGTTAATCTGTTCATGAATGGAAGTAGATGTGAGCATCTTTAGAGTTTGTGAAAGAATATATATTTTCACTATGACTAGCAATTTAGCACATAGATGTCAGGGTCAGAAATATCAGAGATCTGTAAATCTATGAGTCTAGACTATAAACTTTGACTTTCAATTGGTAACGTTTAGTTGAAAGAGCAACTTCCAGTAATCATTGCATGTTCAAGTTTTGGACACTGGATGTTCCTATCGTCAACTTAGATTATTCTAACAGAAGTTTTCAGGTCTCGTCTATATTGTCTCTAAAAAGGCAGTTTTGTTTTCTAGAAAGAGAGAGGAAAATAATACAACAGTACAGGAAGGAGAAGGAATATATTATTTTGAAATAATTCACTAAAATTAATTAAGTCATAAATCATCAATTGTTTCTTTTGTTAAAATTTTTGTGAGCCAAAAACCGAAGCAGACAATAGTTCCGCGACTAATTGATAAAATGTTATTTGTTGAACTTATTTTATTAATACACATTTTCATTTAAAATTTTGCAGCATACTTCTATCCAAGTTGCTACAGAAGGGGAGTGAAGGATATTTCCCTAAAGAGAAGGTTTTAAATGAGGAGTATGAACATGTTCACAGTGCACTCTTTACTGACCCAGATGATCAGAGTGGTTGGTTTTATCATCTTTGGCTTCTTGATCAAACAGTGAAAACAGATGCTCCTATACTTGTTTCATCTTGGCCTTCAAGTGGATCAAATATCACTCTACAGGGAGATAACTGCCTTCACGGTTATGGTTTCTCCCTGTTAAGTGGTGCACTGTCAGACGCAAGAACACTTCCTATCATTCTTTACTTCAATCAATCCGTTGAAGGCATTAACTCATCCACAGTAGTTGTTAAATCTGAACTTAGCATAGAAAGGGATTTTGTTTGGAAACCACTCTCAACAAGTAACTTGAAAACTGCTCAAGTTTGGGTTACATATCTAAATCTCAGAAATATTGAGTTCCATCCATCAAAAACTTGCCCTGTAGAGATCAGCGTTGGACATTCTCCGGGTATTGTATCTTCAAGTGGTTGTCATTACGGCCATCCTTCCCAAATAGCCTTTGAATTGTGTGTACAGACAACTTACACAGAACCTGCTGAAGCACAGGATGTAAAAACGATTTTCTGGGGGGATGAAAATTTTCAAAAATTTGTGCATTGTCAGGAATCAGATTCCATTGTTTCAGTTGATGAACTAACTACTGAGAATGACCTTACTCCAACAACTTCCAATTGGTATGCAGAGATTATTGCTAATGAAATAACTGTTTTCCGGGAACTATTGTCTCTACTTGACTGGTAAGTTTGTTTCATTAAATAGGCTTCAAAGTTTTAAATGCCATTTGTATGTTTGTCTCCCTCTTGTTTCTCTTTTTCTCTCCTGAATGATATGACATAATGAATTTTGTAGTAAAATTGGAAAGCTTACACTCGCAAGACTGTTGACTGCTAATGATTCAGTATCATCTCCACTTGCTAAAAGAATGGTTCATGCGGAAGAAGTCCTTGAACTTTACAGTGATCTGATGAAATTGGATCCAACGCATTCCATATATTACAAGGATGAACATAGCCTAACACTGCTCCGGCGGGTAATTTATACCTCTCCTTCAGTATTAAATGTCTAAAAAAGCATGATCCAGTGCCCCCCTTCCACATTTGTTGATAAGGATGTTAGATGTCATAGCATATTATGCATATTTTGTTCCAAGTTGGAAATAGTTTTCATTAGCTTCTTTTATACGTTTCGGTCAATTGATTCTGCCACTATAAAACTACATTTTTCAAGCTTTATGAAGCCAACTATTACCTATTTGACAACTAGCATTATGTTAGTGTGAATTTTCTGCCCCTACCGCTCTTAATGATGCCTGTTGGAACTGTTTGGTTGCTATCTTCTGCCCGGGAGTTTTAAACTTAAGATGTCAGAATTATTTCAACAACAAAAGACTTTTCCTTGTTTCGGTGATTTTACAGATAACCTCAACAAAGGTTTCCTTACTGACATACTGTCGCAACTATAGAGACGCAACAGACAGTGTTGCTCGTTACGTCTGTCTACGATTACAGAACCTATCATTATCACGGATAGGATCCTTTGAGAATTTATCGTGGGTGCAAATGCTAGACCTCAGCCACAATGAACTTAGATCGGTTGAAGGTAAATCTCTCACACCTTAGGAACCCTGTATAACTTCCCAGCGTTTTGCTTTTGAGAAAACAAATGCCTTGTGATTTATGTACGTCCAACTTGTACTCTTCTATTTTCATTTTGAACTTCAGCAGAGGCTTTTCCCCTCCCCTTTTTCTGTGTGTATCATGGCAATCTCTGTTGTCTGTTGATGTTGATGAGCCATTTGTCTGAGATGCTTGCGAATCTGTATAACCTCAGTGTTACTACTGATGTCAATCTTTGAGGAAAGAATAATATATTCATCTAAGCTACTCACGTAAGTCCTTTGAATACATCTAAGCTAAGTCATGCAAAGTGAACTAACCTGGAAAAGTTTCCTCCAGCTCTGTTTCAGTTAAAACTTTTATTTAGCTACTCACGCGAGTCCTTTGTCATCTACGATGTTGTATTTCAGCTTAATAGCAGCTCTTAATTACTGTGTTTTATGGTGGGTAAATTGTCTCATACTGTCATACTGGAATTTTTTGACGACAGGATTGGAGGCCATGCAACTTCTCTCTTGCTTAAATTTAAGTCACAATAAATTTGGTAGTTTCACTGCTCTGGCTCCTCTCAGATTGATCAAATCGCTAAAAGCGCTGAATATTTCTTACAACGAGATAGGTTCACACTCTATAGACACAAGAAGATACCTGTGTTCTTCTCCTTTGTGTCATACTGAAGAATTTCCTTGGGATCGGTTCAAAGTCCTCCTTGGCAGTGCCAATGTCTCAAATTTTTGGGAACCTTTCCTAACTTTTGAAGGCTTAAATTTGACACAACTTGACATTACAGGAAATACAGTTGCCGATGAAACCTTCAGATCATTTCTTGTCAAAGTTTTGCCTGCACTAAGGTGGCTGGACGGTGAAGAATTACCCTGACCTATCTTGGCTTTTATTTATGCAGCCTTATCGTTCTTGTCACTGATAAAATCTGTTGTATGCCATTTTCATAAAGATTCTTCACACGTTCAGTATATTTGTTCTTTCAATTTCTGTTAGAGGCGCTATACAAACCAAACAAGCAAACGTATCATATTTATACTAGCTGTTCAAACTTTTTTTTTTTTTCATGGGATATATATCAAGCATTATTTTTTGAATATCGGCATGAAATTTCATCTTCATGTGAATATACCAAATCCCTCTCTGATCAGCGATGCAAACAATTTCAACCAATTGCAAATAATGCAGAGTTAAAATACATGCATGTTAGCAACCATTTAATGGATACAGAAGATATCCTTACCTGAACTTAAAGCCCGACGAGCATATTCGATGCTTTAAGTTTTTACGTTTTTAAAGGGGTTCTTCATATGTCATTTATGTATATTCTTCTCCAAAATAAGTATTTGCCGCATTCTCCAACATCCGATCACTAGTACATAATCTTAGAAACAGAAAGACAATGAACATACTAAATTTTTCGCAAGTTCAAGTTTTATACAGAATATATCCTTCTGGATTTATGAAAACTAACAACACAGGTATGGTGGTCAAGTGTTCCTGGGGCACAAAAGCAGTCACAATTGGTTCCCAGTTAACAATTTTTTATGCTAAACTTTGAATAGTAGAAATGTTTCAAGAATCAAAATCAAAACCCGAGAAGGGAACGAGACCAATGAATCAGTCTTGATGATTCTTAAGTCGTGTCTATGAATCCAACCTGTTCAGGGCCTCTCGAGCCGCATCCAATTGCGGCTCTACTTTGAGAGCATCCTCATAAGCCTTCTTCGCTTCCTCTTTCATCTTCTTTGCTTCGTAGCACTCCCCCAAGAGACAGTGAGCTTTGGCATTATTCGAATTCAGCTTCAAAGTCTCAGCTAAATCCGCAAGGACCGAGTCAACTTGGCTACGCGGATTCATCGCCATCTTCAACTCAGCCCTCTTGAAAAGCGCATCCCCTCTCTCCTTGTCGGTCAACGACTTCACTGCAAGCGGGGACAGAGCCACGTCATGCGAGTCAAGAGCCGATGTCCTGAACCCTTGGAGATCAAGAGCCATGGCTTTGAGAAGGTAAGCAGCCGCATCCTTCGGATCAAGAGCGATAGCTTTTTCGGCTTCGGCTTCGGCTTCCTTGGCCAATGAATTGGCGCTGGAGCGAGTCTCAGAGGATCTAGCTCGAGCGAGGAGCTGAGCGCCTTGCACGAAGTGGCGTTTGGCTTGAATATTGGCTCTGTTTCTGAGGCGGAGCTTGGCATAGAGCTTCTTGGGAATATCGTGCATAAACAGGAACATGACTACCATCAGAAGGATCAGACCAATTTGCAGCAGAATATCATGCACCATGAAATCTTTCTCGTTCTCCATTTCGAATTCTGAACCAGAAACTCTCTCAGCAACGGCAGTGGATCTCACCGCTGAAGATTGTGAACGAGGCTTATTTGTTGTAGAAGCACAGAGAGTATGAAGAAACACGAAGGCTGAGAGAAAGTGGAATTGACTGAACGCTTTGACTCTAGCCGTCATATTTGATTGGGTTTTCGGGTTTTCTTGCTAGAAAATTCAGAATTAACGGAGAAAAATATATTTTTATCCTTCAGTAGATTGAAGAATTATCTGAACAGAATTTATCTCTAGTTTTCATCGACGATCTTATAATTTTTTTTTAATCGAATTATTTACCAATTTAATGACTTCGGAATTTAGTATGAATAGATCATTACCAAACAATTCCTTGGTTAATATTAGTTGTACCAATTAAACTCTTTATATTGAAGAAAAGGGCTCAAAAATGGATCGGCCATTATTTTCTTTGTAGTTGCGTTAAGACATTTAAATTATCATAACATCCCCCAACATAATTGTTTCTTGCATTTCTACATATTTACACATGGTAAAAAAAATAAACAAATAAATAATCAGTTTGATAATTTTGCTTGCACTGGTGTAGCAGGTTCTTCGTTAACATGTGCATCTTTCTCTTTCCATCTTCAAGCGCTCTTTAGCCAACTTATTATTGCAAAAGATCCATTATTTGTCGTCAAAAATGCTTTCTCGAAATAATTAGTACAATCTGTGTAGTTAGAAGACGATAACATATCTTATAAACCAAGTTGATTACAGCTTGGGATCCAGCAACACTACAAAACACAAATTCCCAAAATATTCACATCTCAAGCTACGCGTAATAGAGAGCTCGAGGTCGATGAGCTTGTTTGTTTATATTCAATAAACCATTCAGTAGTTCAGAACTCCCTTATGAAATATAGGCAGCCCCAATTTGTACTTTTTAAGAGTCGGCGAGAAGCACTAGATATACAGTTGCAAAATAATCAAAAAGTTGTGTTGGTTAGAGAACTGCAATGATTCTGGATACTTGTTAATTAACACGTCTCTGTGAGGCCAACAAAATTCAGCGTCAGCCGCGATGAGAAATTTCCGCTACGTTGTCCCACCCATTTTTATCATCTCAACAGGAGACTTTAGCAGCTTCTTTAATGACTCGACTATATTAGAAAAAGATGGGCGTTGAGCAGGATCACTGCCAAGTAAACACAGGTAAGAATCAATGTTTTTGAAAAAGATGAAATATCAAAAGCAAAATAACATATCGACTACGCTGAATTTTCTAAAATATATCAAACCCACCCAGCTGAAGGTTCCATGTACAAGGTAAGGTGGAAGTGGTGGGGCATTTTCACAAAGGGAATTTTTGGTAGGAGCAAAATCTCATAATTAATTAGACGCCACCTTCTAATGGAAGTTGAAACAAATGAACTTGTCGTCTAGTAAACATAAGGAGAATGCTGGTAGAAATACATCATAGCTAGTCAAGGCAGACTTACTCATCCCAACAAGATTCCATGAGGGAGGCCAACGCTGGGGAGATGTTTGGTGGGACGGAAAGCTTCCGATTCTGAAAAGCAACAGCTCCAACCACCTGAGTGTTCAAATGACAAAGTTCATTCCACTTAACCCACCAACAAATTTCAGTATTTCATTTTGCCAGTTGTTTGAAACGTAAATATATATGTGGCTTCAACTTTAAATGCTCGTCAAATTTACCTGGGCAGGGCTAAGTCCACTCCATGGTTGTTGCAAGGTCACAAGCTCCCACAGGATGACTCCAAAGCTGTAGACGTCAGACTTCTCATTTGAAGGTTCTCCACGAAGAAACTCTGGAGCCATCCACTCCGGCTGAAAGTAAAATCAAGAGAGTTATACGCTTATCCAAGCACTATGTAGTGAAAGTTTAACTTGTAAAATATTGATACCACAACTTCCAATGTCCGAAGGAACTTTAATCTCTATTTAATGATAGCAAACATCCAAATGCTACTAAACCTTCGCTAGAAGAATGTATTAACATCAGACAAGTTACTGTCATACATACTATTTATGATATTCTATTCACTGCCAATTTTGATCATCGCACCCTGACAAGTTGATATCATTATGCATAAGCACATTCACAAAGTGAGAGAAACTTACTGTTCCAGCAACAGATTTTGACGATATGAAAGTGTTTGCCTTAAATCTGGACAATCCAAAATCACACACCTGAGAATGAAATGCAAAATAAAATCATCTTTTGCACAGAATGTTTGGAAAGATTCTCTTACAAACTTTTCAATCAGTTTCATTCTACCTTTACAGTCCAATTTTTGTCCACTAATAAGTTTGGGGATTTAAGATCCCAGTGCACAATAGGAGGGTTCAAACAGTGGAGATAATTGATCCCTTTAGCCTGCAATTAGGAAAAATAATAAAAATATATTTCCACAAAATATTATTACAAGTCAAGCAGAATAACAAATTTCTGGTACAAACCACATCAAGAGCCATCCTTAACCGCCTCCTTTGATCCAGAATTTCACCAGAGGCTGGCCGATGTATCAGCCGGTATAAACTACCCCTGTTCCAAATGTATGGAGAAGCAGCAACAGTAATACATTCAGATCTTTATGCAAGGAAGCTCAACATTATAATTAAAGAAAAATGAGATCTCAGATGCCTTACCTGGGCAAATATTCTGTCACTATAGATAGATGAGGACGCTTTGTGACTGCACCCATGAAAAGCACCACATTTGGATGGCGAACACGTTTCATTATTGCAACCTAAGAACAACGCAAAAAGAACTCAAATCTTAATTTGTTTTCCATGCCTTTAATAGTGATGGGGACAGAGATCAGGATTTTATAGAAGTTCCAAATGTAATTATGTGCACACCACTGACGAATAAAAGTAGGTTATATTTTTCAGCGATCACAATATGACATAAAATTTACGATTATCCCTGCAAACCAATTTAGAAAATTTAATTTTAATGCATATACTGTTACAATTCCAGATTCAGAAATGTAGAATGCAAATGAGAAACATGTTATGAGAAGAGAAGATATCCCTCTAGTGAAGATATTAATTATTGATGAATAGCTAGCAATGATAATGTGCAGTTTTATTAGGAAGACAGAACGACCACTTGGCTATAATAACTACTTAAATGGTAAACAGTAGCAATAATTGGTACCTCATTGTATATTTTTAATATATTTCATGAGAACATACCTCTCTCAGAAACTCTTTCAACTGATCATCTTGGAAATCCTGAACAGTCAAAACCTTGACTGCAACATCCTGAAACACACACCAAGTCAGAAAATAAAATAAAATTGAAACTATATACATTCCTTCAAAGGGAAAAAAATCATTGGTGATTCTGAAAGTAGGACATAGAGGTAGAATACACAAAACAATGACAAAGGAACACTTCTGAACTACAATGAGCATACAATATAGAAAATCCATCATCCTCAAAGTAATAAAATTTATTCAGAAATATCTAAAGAAGTGCATACTAATACTTACTGATCCATGCCATTCAGCACGATGCACTGTTCCAAATGAGCCTGCATGGAGAGAGGGAAAAAAATCAATATTCAAAGTTGCCTAGTAAGAATGCAAGTCCATAATAACATGTCTGTGATATGGATCCAGTAGAAACAGGGGAGGCAGAAGAAGTACCAGCACCAACACGCTCTTTAATGCGTAGATCTTCCCATGATATCTCAAGCCAATCCATTGCAAGAGACGGTTCAAGATTCAAGTATCTTGGAATAGTAGCAGCAGGAAAACGGCCCCGGTTTTCAAGTGTATTGTCTACCTGTTCCAGTTCTGACTGGCTGGATGAACTTACTGTAGATTGCTTAGTAGTACTTTTTACCACAGAACTCCCAGCTATAATAATCCCATCATTGAAAGTTTCTTGGACGACAACTGTAGCTTCACCTAGCCCGGGGTGTCCATGTAATGATGCCTCAATGGGTGGATGCAGAGCTTCAGAAACACCTTCCTGGACAGAAGGCAAAATTGAACCTAGAATTTCACTTTCCGCAGCACTCTCTTTCAAGCCAAAAGATAATAGACGAGGGTCTGTTCTTTCACAAGTTTGATCAACTGAAGAATAAATGGAGCTCTTAGAACTTTTCACCAAACTAGTTTCCTTAACTTGTTGAGTTTTCTGTCCATAACCTGCAGGAAATTGAATAACAGCATAAGCCAACTCTTTTAGCAAATCCTCTGTGCAGGTTAAGATAAACTATCTCAATTTCTTAATTTCTAGCTAGATGATGAGTATAGCCTGTCCTCAGTGGGCATCAAAATTTTTAATTTAGAACCAGTTATGCTCCATAAGAGCTTATGAAGGTAGTGAAAAGCTTAAAGCATTTTCAAACTGTATTGACAACATGAAAATTAGGATTTGCACTCTTCCTCGGGTAAAGTAAGGACCAAAGATCAATTTCAAAATAGAGATATAAATATAAACTTCTCAGAGAAATAAAAAAAAAAAAAAGAAGAAATTATTTTTTGGCTGAGACTTCATTGACAAGAAAAATAGTCCAAAGCACGTAAGCACATATCTTCTATGAAAGTAAAATGCTATAGGAACCACTTGGTGAACTTATTTAGGCTCCATTGCAAGTAACTTGAAGTGACATGTACCCTGAAATTCCAAGAATATATCCCACGACTTGAAAATTTAAATATTACTATACAAAATTGCAAAACAAACCTTCCAACTATGAAAAACCCAGCATACCTGAAAATAGATTATCACTTTCCGGAACAACAGAACTGTGACTGGAACTTATTAATCCAGAACACGCTGCGCTATCAAGGTAAGGTGAATGGGATTCTTTTAGATGAGATACTTGAATTGGGGAAGGTATTGAAGAGACATATGCTCCATTAATTGACGAATCTGGCCCATGGACATTCCCTGGTTCCCCAACTAGATCAACTACATATTCCCTGTTAACATATGTACAAAAAAAAATGAAGGAAATAGGAAACGAAATGTCAGGTGCCTGGCAAACACTTCTACAACAAAGAATATATTCTACAATCAACATTTAAAAAAAAAAAAAAATTTGTTTTCCTGAATGTTGAAAGTTCTGAGCGATCTAAAGAAAATAACGAAATGATTCTAAGCAACAACTTTTCAAATTGGCCAATATAACTTATATCAGAATGTCATAATAAGGAGCCACAAGGACAGATATACCACTAACCTTGAAAGCTGCCTGTCATCTTTAATCTTGACAAGACAAGAGGACCTATGATCTGCAACACAATATTTGCAACCACGAGCAATACGGCAAGGCAAACCTATGTAATCTGCCAATTTCTGCATGTGCAGAACAAAAACAAACAGCGAATAACAAATGAACTCGAAGTAACATAGTGTTGAATGACAAGTTTCTCCTGCAAACTTGTATCTTAAATCAACTACGATAATGGAGAATGTGCACACTAGGTAACAACACTTCTAAAACTTCCGAAAATGTAAATATTTCACAGTGAGGTGATGACGAAAATAATTCGTAAAAGAAAACTATTCTTTACCTTGAAGAGAATTGCCCGATGCCTACATAGTCCGCTAGATAGGCTGCCTATAGGAAGCACGACACACTTATGAAAATTCCTCAATCTCTTACTAACCATCTTCCAACGCTTGTGAAGATCTCCTTGCTCCACCGGATAGGTGCCCCTATTTATATATATTTAAACCCAAAATAATGAATACTAAAGAAGCCCATTTCAAAATTCAATCAACGAGGAACAGAGAATATTGTATCTTACCCCATACATACAGCAACAAGCTTTCCTAGCTGTTCCACCAATACTAAGGTGTTCTCTGAAGCACAATACAATTCTTGTGCTTTATCATGAAGCTCCTTTAGACGAGAGTCCTCCTGTCTATCAACAAGGACTACCTCTAAGGATGTCTCACTGGGTTCAACTTCTTTAAGAGCCACCAGAGTTGGGAGCCTTTTACCTTCCTCGACCTCATTACACATCACCCATAGATACGGATTCATGCCCAATATGTTATAAAAACCGTCCGATATCTTGTCAGAGTATGATAAGCAGCCACTCACCTGAAAATGAAAAGAATCAGTTATGATGCTCTAGAAAAGTAATCAGAATAATCTTCTAGCGACATCAAGGAGGAGGGAAGCGTTAATGCATTCAATTCTATGAGACTATGATCATCATGCATCTGAGAGTGAATGGATAAAAAGGGAGCTTCGTACCCATAGACGATAAGAAACAACTTCAGCGTCCCAAGTCTCGATTCCAGTGTCCAGGGTAAGCACAGGCTCCGTAGTAAGACTTGCTAGACAAGTGAGCCTCTTGGCCAACGTAAGCTGCAAGTAGTAGCTTTCCTTGTATTTCTGTGCCAGCTTCTCTTTACCCTCTTCCTCGTCTTCCTCCTGCCTCCTTGTTGTGGAAGAGACACGAGATGACGACGTCTCCTCCTTAATGTCGCTAGAGAAATTGGCGCCGTCCAACGTGGTCCCCGAAAACAAGCTCCCAGCATAGCTACTCCCACTCGACAACCTTGGCAATGACACCTGCCTATCAAAATCTCTGTCAATGGCAGTGTCCTTCACTGTCTCCGGCGGAGGAGGAGCAGGAGCCGGCACCGACTCCGGTGGTAGCAGAAGCTCGCGGTCTTCGTCGCACGATGACCAATCCGAGTACGGTTTCACGTGACCCGATCTGTCACCCTTTTTCTCTAACAACCAATTGCCGAAAGCAGCAATTTGTTTCTGTTTGGTCCGATGCTTGTCACCGCCCGTGAAAAGGTCAGATACAGCTGAGTGTTTACCCGACCAGGAAACGACATCGTCTTTAGCTGGAGTAGTTGATACTGGCTTTTTCCTGTCCCTTTCAACACCAAAGGTTTCTGATTTGATGGAGTTGAAGATTTTCTCCTTCTCGTGATCTAATACTTGTTTGGAAGATTCATCCAACCCACGTTCCGGGAACTGCCTTGGGAAAAAGTAAGTCGTTCTGTGAGGCATTTTCACGAGCCTCTTGCGAGGTAGAGATCAACCACCCACCCACACGAACCTACAACCACAGAAGAAGCACGCACTCACGTGCAAACTATTCGTCGTCTCCTCCGCCGTTGCCGTCGTCGTTTTCGTCACCTCAGCGAAAACACTCTATGATTTTGCCTTACTAACTCTTCCTATCTGATAAAGTTAATTTCATGAGAGGAAACAAAAATGCACTCTGGAACTCTTTCACAACTCTGAATCCGAACCTTGGTTCTATATATCAAAAAATGATTCTTATACGACTAACTTTGGAATCAAAAAGTCGAACAGCTGAATCCGCGGATCAAAAATACGAATTCAACTCACTCTTAACAATTTCAAGCATCAAAACTCGAAGAGCTTAGTCGTCTTGCGACTCCTTTCTGGCAGCGAAAGATTGCTTAACACAACTGGTTTTAAGATTTCTAAGACGGTGAAGAAAAAGAGAGAGAACGTGAGAGCAAGCCTATGGGCGAGAGTGTGAGCTTCCGTTGATCGGTTGCAACTTGCAACGTTGTGTATTTTAAGGTGAATATATTTGTAAGAGAGCGAATATTACAACCGGTGGGAAATGGAAAAATATAAGGATAGCATGCTAACATGCTCTGCAGGAGTAGGTGCGCACCCTTTCTAATGAGAAGACACGTAAAACTTATGACGATACGTAAGTGATGCGGGGGCGTAGTACGCACATGAAGTAATTTAGTGTAGACCGGAACCGCGGGTTTCTGTGGGTGCAAGTCAAAAAATTAGAAGTCATGCACCCTGGAGACTGGGAGTACCGTCGTCGCGTAAGCTGTACGCGAAATGACGATAGAGCCCTTCTTGTTTTTTAGAAGGCGGGAGTGGCTGTTCTCTGATTTTGTTGCGCTTACTGTTTTTTCTTCCTTTTTTCTTTTTTATCAACTTTATCAGTTAAAATGCCTCTCACTCTTTTCCAATATTTAACCAAACAGAAATAAATTCAATCCACGACCACCCTTAACTGTGTTGGTTTAGGAAAAGTTTTTATGTACATGCATACGTTAGTATTGAGATTTTAGTGCTGCCGTACTTTAAATAAGTATTGTAAAAAATAATTTCAAAAGAAAAAAAAAAAAAACTCGTGATGTTGTGATTAGATCTTAGCATGTATGAACAACTTAAAGAATGTCATGAACAATAATAAAACAATATAATCATAAAACATATTAGAGTATTAATGTAACCATTGATAATTTTAAATTCAACATATACTGATTGATTTGAGCTTATAAAATATTTACAACCATATAAAATTAAGGAATTCATTCCGTTCGATCTAGAGAGAGGGAGAATGAGTATGAATATAATATAATATTGCAATTAATTAATTTTGAATGACGATGACCCTCAAAACTCATATAGTACGTACTAGGACTGGGACTAAAGTTTTCCGTTGGTCATTGTAACGGCTCAGGCATGTGACTGCTGATGGTTTCCCAACCTTGAACGTGTTTGTTCTATGTGCTGGAAAGGTGGTTTTGCTTAGCATTGATACTGCTGATTCATTTGGTCTGCGTGACCCTTTTTTATTGTGAATATGTCATATTATGTCAGTAATTTCTTAAAATTTTAATCTAACCTTTTTTTTTTTCTTCTTCTTTTATATGTAAAACTAATAGTTCTATGAGACAGCAGCACCTATTCTCATAATATGAGTTTGTGAGTTTGTTTTTATTGGTGTTGGGTGTCAACAACTAGGTATTGTCTCCAAAAGTTAAGATTGTTGATGAGTACGGGGCTCGAACTCAAAACCTTGGGGTTTTGTCTTCGTCACCCAATGGTGTTATGACCAGTTGAGCTAAGAGTCTCTAAGAGGTATTGTTCCTAGAGGTTAAGATTGTCGAGTATAGGTAAACCAAGCCTCAAACCCAGGACCTTGGAGTTTTGTCCTCGTCATCCAGTAGTGTTGTGACCAGCTGAGCTAGAGGTGCCCTCTAGCTCAAGTGGTCACACCACTTAGTTCAGAGAACAAAATCTCAAAGTCCTGGGTTTGAGGCTTGGTCTGCCCATACTCGACAATTTTAACCTCTGGGATAATACCTCTTAGAGACTCTCTCTAAAATGCGTCTTTTTGTTAGGTATGATGGTTAAAACTAAAAATTGATTCAAACTTTTAGCAATTTATTATATGTGTTCATTGAATCGTATAACATTGTTTTTTAGAGATCGTGACATGTGTTTACGTATTATAAAGTTCTAATTACAATTTTAAATTTAAATATAAAAATTATAAATCTTAAAATAATGTTAGTATAATTCAATTATAGATTAGTTAATCTTCTTGTTCGTATGAATGCTTTTTTCTTTCGGCGTACTTATACGAATGCTTTTACAACAACTTGTCACCTAAATCAATGGAACCTGCTGCCCAGAGTCAAAAAATAGTTTTATTTTGTACATTCATTTAGTCCGTGTGATAGATGGTACTGTTTTAAGAAACTTTTTGTGAATTGTCTGAACTAACTAATTGATCACGTGAATTAAATGCGACAAAGCTGACGGACCACGAGGGTAACCTGGTGATGAAACATATTTTGCTTGAAAACGATGGCGTATCACGGAGAGCGGGTCGTTGGTTTTCGTGGGAAAGCAACCCCGTATGATAATAATCGTATTAATTGGAGGGCACATTTATCTGCTTGATTCAATGTACCAATCCATTAACTGTTTACTATTTCGGAATTAAACTAAGAACGGAATGTGGTCCTGCAAGCCAAATCTTGGCACCTGTCAAAACAAAAGCAATAAATAATTATATAATTACCTTAATTAAATAAGTTTTGATTCGTTAATTGATTGCATTGTCTTTTGATCTTATTGGCAAGATGGATATCTGGATATGTTCTGCTGCCTAACCATTATGCGACTAAGTGATTGCGCTGTACACATTTGTTTGGCTCTTAGCCTTTTATTATTATTATTTTGTTTGCCATTGGGTAGTGTGGAAACTGAAGATTTCTTTCTTAATACTTAAAATAGCCACTAGCACATGAAGGGACTGTCTTAGAGACAGAGGAGGCCCTCAAGGGGCTTTTATTTATATACTATATCAAGAAAGGCATATGATCTATTTCTATTTGAAGAAAGGAATAGAATATGTTTATTGTAGATCTTAGATTCTCAATCAGTGCTGTGCCTTTCTATAAAAGCAAATAAGAAGCATATAATTTGCAATAAAATTATTACAATCTCACCCACTTTTTTTGAAAATGTAAGTCAATTATATATAGTTTCCTTTCATGGGAATCAATTCTGCATTAAAAAACAGTAACATAGGATTAATTTTCTTGAAAAGTATAAAATTTAAAAATTATTTATGTAAATGTCATCAATCAAAAATTATTTCTTAATATACCACAAAACATATAAACTCTAAAAATATTATATTGACTGACGTTCAAGAGATAAAACACATATATGAAGGTGCAAATTTGATTGGCATTCAACAAAGAAAAAAATATTAACGGAAGGCGTTAATGAGGATGGCGCCCTTCCGATAAAAAAGCCAAATTTTCAGAGTGAAGGTGTGGCACAGCCTCTTTAGCACCAACCACTCAGGGGCTTATGATTGTGTATGTGCTCTAAAGAAGGCGCCGTCAACAAGCCCAACTCTTCCAGACTTAGCAAATGCTTAGGCGGTTAAGGGATCTAAGAAGGGGCCATTCTCGATGGCGCCCTTCCATAGCATTTTTTTTTTTCATTTTCTTAATTTTTTATTTTCCAAATAATGCATTTAAATATGTAAAAAAATCAGTTAACATTTTTATTATGAAATAATCTTTTGTTGTGTAAGGTAAAATTAATAAAAAGTGTTACATAATAAATTCGCCTTTCTATAAATATATTTTTTGTGTGTTTGATTGTTGTTATTACACAATAAAATTAGTTTTTCTCATCTTTATTTACACTCAATAAATAAGAGTATAAGACACATAATAAATATAAATGAAATTTTTATAGTAAACCATATTACTGTAAACACAATATTTTTTTTTCTAATATCAAATACATTATTTGAGTAACAAAATTTTATTTATTTTTATACCTAAAAAATTACCTAGGAAATAAGAAACAAGAGAATAAAAGAATTATTAAAAAAAAAAACATGTATGAGAGGAGGCCAATCAAGATGGCGCCTCTTGTTAGAGAATTATATGTAAGGGATGTCATGGAAAATTTTGTAAAGACGTCAACCCAGCTAGCGTCCTTTTATTAAAAATTGTAATGTATTAAAAAAAATTAAGTTAATGATATTTGATAAATAATTTTATTTTTATATTTTGAATAAAAATTAACCTTTCATTTAGTGTTAAATTAGTTTTTGTAATTTTATGGGGATGTGGGAGAAAAAGGAAAGTGGAGTATAAATATGAAGTTTATTCACTATATATTTCACCCATGACCAAATAACGGAAAATAAACTATTTAGTCTTGATGATTGCCCAAATTGTATTTTAGGATATATTATTCTGATTCTGATAGTTACTACAACAGCTGAATTACTTATAAAATATATTTTTTAAAATTAATTATCAAACTAACGCAAAATTCAAAATATTTCTTAATCTATCAGAGTTTTAGGGAATCTTTAGAAAATGTCATTTCATTTGACGTTTAACTATAGAA
The DNA here is from genome assembly GCA_022379115.2 of Bauhinia variegata. Taxonomy (NCBI): domain Eukaryota; kingdom Viridiplantae; phylum Streptophyta; class Magnoliopsida; order Fabales; family Fabaceae; genus Bauhinia; species Bauhinia variegata. Next base: position 17,546,543 of record CM039437.1, read on the forward strand.
TGCCATTTCATTTGGCGTATTTATGATTAACATTTACTCTAAAACGCCAATTAAGGTGGCGTTTTCTCGAGAGCTATATTACGCCAAACTGTTTGGCGTTTTATAGGCATCCCACTTTCAAAACGGTTCCTTGGCCAAGTTTTATGGTGCTTCAAACATAACCGTTTTGGGCCAAAACGACAATCTTCCTTGCTCCTCTGAAGTTCTCAGCCACTCTGGATTCACCCATCGGACCAAGATGATTTTCTGAGGCCCTTTCTTCTCTCTGTCCTATGCTTTCTTCTATTGGTAAACTGCTTTCATCTTGCTTGAGTTATTGCTTCTTAAAGTTTACGACTTTCTACTTAGACGGCAGAGTCCAATTATAAGATGGGAAGTCCTTTTGAACAAAATCTCTAGCTTTTCTCTGGTTTCAACGATTCCCTAAGCACATTATCTGCTTAATTTATTCGGACAAAAGTTTAATCCTTTCTTATTCCCTATTGATAATTAAGCTTTCCCGTGAAGTACCCAAATGATCATTTTCCATGAAATAACTGAATTATGGAGTTTTCTGATTATTTTCAAACAAAGTAGAAACAACAAGTAGTCTTTTGAAATAATGTCTGTTGTCTTATTGCTGCTGATTTACAGAATACATATATCATAACATGCTAGGGCTAGGGTTGCAGAGAAACCAACTTTCCAACAATCATACGCTACTTTGCACCCTTATCTTCCCAACTCTATAACTAGGTAACTCCCATGCAGTGCGTAACAACTTATTATATACAATATATTTACAACCAGGGCTCTCTTCCAAAAGCTTGAACCTAAACAGGGCGTAACTCCCATACTGTGAGTCCATGTTCAAAATCTCTGGTTGATTTTGAGAATGCTAGCAACAACCCAAACAAGGCTTTCTTCCAAAAGCTTGAAAAGGAAGAAAAGGTCGATGAAGATTAAGATGCGTGATTTCACCAACGAGGGAAGAAGAGGCGGCTCACAAGCGAACAAGTTCAGTTCCTTGAAAGGAACTTCGAGGTAGAAAACAAGCTTGAACCCGAAAGAAAAAGCAAGGAATGTGCCAAGTCTCGGTTTGGCCGAGACATTTAATATTAATAAGGAAACTGTAAAAGCGTCAAACAGTTTGGCGTATTAGTTAAAAGTTTCATTTGAAATACGCCACCCAAGTCGGCATTTTATAAGGAAAGAGCTTTTATTAAAACGCCACCCGAGAGCGCATTTTCTATTGAGATTTTAAGTTAAAACGCTAAATGCGATGGCGTTTTTAAGTAATTTTTTTTTTCTTTTTTTACACAAAACGAAATGACGTTTTTTAGGGTATTAGAAAACAGTGGTATTCAGAGAATTAGTTTTGTGGTAAGATGAGAATTAGTTTAAAATTTTGTATCTAATAAATAAATAAATTAGTCTACTACAGTTGTTGTGGACACGAGAATCCTAAAATAGCCCAGTACTTGCACTTTGTCAAGGACTTGTGAATCTCTATATAACAGGTCTTGATTTATTGGGATGAGAGATTGAATCCCAACCATTGGTCGAATCTGATTACGGTCCAATCCTTTCGAGTTTTGATTTTGTTACTTGTTCGCAGAAAAGACCGAGAGCACGTAATTCTCCATTCGACACCTTAAGCAGCATTAAGCACCAACCAGGATATGCCGCTGCGAGGTTAGCCCACTATGGTTACACAGCCTACAGCTATGGATGGGCCCAGAACCAAAACAGAGTAAGATCAAGCCAGAGTTGAAAGTAGTATATATTATTATATTATTATTATTATTATTACTATTATTTTATTAATATTAATATTAATCACTTCGACTCAATTAATTAGACGGCTCTAACCACCATCTGTTTTTTTTTTCTTTTTGATCAACTAACCACCATTTTTGTTGACCGGGAGTGGGTGTCATCCAACTGTTGTACTCTATTTTCTTTGTTTTCTTCAGATTCTTTATTGGGCCATTTTTTTATTTGTTATTAATGCATCATTAAAAATAAATATATATGTAGCTGACGGTGTAACCCACACTCAAATAACTATGGACAAAAAAAATTAAGGAAGTAATTTTTAAAATAATATAATATAATTATAATCTAGATTCGTATACTTTACTAAAATCTTTAATTATTAAATTTTTATCAATAACCTCTATTTTATTTTCTAAAGCAAAGTATACATATGGTCCTTTTCGAGGAGTGCTTGTTGTTGGCTTTTGAGTAGATAAAGATCATGTAAAAATATATAAAAATTATACTAATAAATATAAGAATTAGTGGCATTTTTAAATTAGTGCCACGATCACATGAATCTGTCTGTTCCAAATTCAAACTATATATATATTTATATTAAGAAATAATTTGCTTTCCTGATGGAATTACACCAATTGCTGTTGAAGGGCATGTAGTGGGGAGATGGACATTGATAATTGTATATTCAATTCAACCATATCTTTCTGCCATTATAAAAGATCTGGGATTTTTTTTTTTTTTTAATTGCTATTAACTTGTCATAGATGATGTTATTCTTAGAAGTTAGATGTTAAGTTGTGACCAAGACTCACGTGAGCGGGGATTGTCATTTATAAACTTAAACATCGACTAAGCAAAATCTTGACAGAGACATATAGGAGATTGGTAAAGACGAACTTAGTGCAGCATATCAATCACATTAGCAAAGGCAGCTAAAATGGGGAAGGGACAATAGATCAAAATACAATCCCCTATTTGATTTGATATTTTATATATTGTTTTTCTTATTTTAATTAAAAAAAATTAAAACAATCAATATAGTTACGTATAGTTAAATTTTTTAAATATATTGACAATAATTTAATCTTAAATTATGTGTAAGAAAAAATATTTTTGTTAAAAAAATATGTTTATTTTAATAATTTTGGTATTGTGAGCAAAGAAACATACTCCCTTATTGCAATTGTAGCTCATAAATTATGAAAGGGAGAAGGAGGATGGAGTATTGAATGATGGTCTACAGGCAACGAGGGAGAGGAACACGAATCATTTACTATTGAGGTGAGAACTGTATTGGGAAGTCAACCATTTCAGTCTTGAGTAATTCTAAAATTATAATTTTTTTTACAACAACTTCATATTTTAGTTAAATTTATAATTGCAATCTCTAACAACAATTTTAAATTTAGTTAAATTTTAAAATGTACTTGACTTTCAAATTTAACTAAATTCAGAAGTGTAATAAAGAATTATAGTTTATAATTTAACTAAATCCATAGATGTAATAAAAAACTTTAAAAATCCAGAAGATCTAATTTTGAGGAGGAGAAATTGACATCGAATTAAAAGCGAGGACAAATGCACAAGCAAAAGGAGAAAATGTGGGATTAGATCTTGTAATTCAGGTTTGGAGAGATGAGTTGCGAGACTTTATGTTTCATCTCATCTCATATATCTGAATTAAAAAAAAAAAAAAGCATTAAATACTCGGTTCGATTCACTTAAGGTTTTTTAAGACCAAAACCGAAAGTGTAATCTCCCAATTGTGTTTTAGAAAATCTAAAATAATTCAAAATCAAATTATAAGAGATTAGATTGGTTCGGGGATTGGTTCGATTTGGTCTGGTTTGGGTTACTTACACCCCAACCAAGGGAATATCTAAAACTGGTTTCCGGGGTTTGCTTTTCAAGACTTTCCTCTCCTTCACGCATTGTTCTTAATTCGATTGCCGAAGCTATTGAAGAAGCTCCGAGGAATTTCTGGCAAAGCCTAAGGAAAAAGGAAACAAGTATCCGAACAATTGCTATCTCCGATCTCTCATTACGAACCCTAGAACTTTGCGTAGCTCAACTGCTTCTACCTTTGAGGTACACTCTTCGATCTTCAAAGTTTTTCTATGATCAGCAGTTTAGAATTTTATGGCGAGCTCTTTCAGTGTTACTTTTTTTTTTTTGGTCCCATTGATTTTTTTATGATTTTATAATTGCGCAAATTCACGAGGGGGTCCATTAAATTCTTCAAACGTCTGGAATTATTTTGCTATTTGGTTTCTCTTTGATTTTTTACTAGCGCACTTTAATTTGCTAGTTTTAATATTTTAAATGCACTTTAGAGCATGGTCGAATTTTATTGCAACGATAGTTAGTACATGACTTTTTCTTAGGTTTGGTAGAGCTGAAAATGGGAGAAATTAAGTGAAAGTAAGATAATGTTGGTTATTTGATTTGATTTTTTGAATTCTTTTATTTATTGAAGATCATGTTGATTTTATTCCTTCATGATTTTGTGCTTCGAGCTCTTGAACTTTGTATTGTAAGTTAAACTTGATCTATCTAGTGGTGGGGCCGCGGATTAAGCTTCTTAGCCTTCTTTTTTGATGAAATCCTTTTTCTGTCAGTTTTACTATCTCAAACTTAAGCTTGCTGTTTCTTCTATTATTGGGGTCAAGAAGAGAAGAGAGAAAGAGAGAGAGAGAGAGAGAAAGAAAAAGGGAAGGGGAGCTTCTGCATTATTATGATTGTTGGTTTAAGATGTTTATCTATTTCTGATATTATACAGCTTAACTACGTTGTCAAAATTTTATGTTGATAATGATTTTCTCTATTCTTTGAAGTAGAAAACTGGGCAGAGTGGAAGTGATGGCCATAACGTTCACATATATTCTGATATTTAGATCACGCAGTCTACAGTCTTGATGCTGGATAGATTTGGCGAGGAAGGATGAATATTGTTAAGGGGGTTGCTGGCCTCATTCGAAGGACTTCTAGTGGGCATACTGGAGAGTCTTCAGGTTTGCAAGTTCAGAAATTCTCTCCTTCTGGGCCCAAGATCCGCTTCAGGTAATATAATATATACTCTCACGCTTTATCTTTATTTGGGTGGATTTCTTTATGGCTTCAAGAAATAGACTGAACAAAGCTTAATGAGTGCCTTGACTAAAATGTTAGTCAAAACTATGCTGATGCTTAGTAGATGTTACTTCATCTGAATGTGGAAACATCTTACGTAAGCTTGTTATGAATTATGTATTTTAGTCTTCTCATAATTCCCAGCAAATTTCATGGCTCTTTCTTCAATGGGTGGCTGTAGATTTCTGGAAAATTGATTTTATGTGAAATTTAATGTGTTATGGTTCATAGGGAATAACCCGTGTTATACATCATCATAGGGCTGGAGAATATTAGGTAAGTTTGTAACTAGCAGTGGTGGACTGGTAGGTTTCTGAAATATGACTTAGATTTTGTTATATGACATCTTTCATGAGATCAAGAGTGAATATATTATGACATTAAGGGCTTTGCTTTATATAACTTTTGGTAGCTAACATGACCCTGTAATCATGACAAGGACGCACCTATTGTTTTACTTGGGTTATTCTTTGTTGCTACTTTATGAAATTGTCTAATTTATAGATGTTGTTGAGTTTTTCTGCCAAAAAGGGAAAACCTTATGCTGATCGTTGTCACTGTTTTCTTGCTTGTTGGGGTCCACAATGCTGGAGAAGCAACAGTCTGGTTGCTTCTATTAGAATTGATTCTGGGGTTTGCACTACAACCTCAAACATGCTATTGGTCACTAATTATAATTTCCTTTAATTGGGGAATGTCAAACCTTTGAATAACTTACAAGAACAATACGTGAGGCTGATAATATGTAGATTGAGATTGTTATCATGCATGTGCTCAGGTAGGGAGAACTAGACATGCTTTTAGTGTTTGTAAAGGGTGCAAGACTCTGCTTTTGGGGTGGGCTTTTTCTTAGTTTGTTACATCCTCATCCCTTGATTCCTTTTCTGTTTACTCTGGAAAAGATGTAGTTTCAGTTTCTGGTATTCCTCTTTTGAATGAATACTGTGTTCCAACGTCTTATCTTTTGGAATTTCCCGATTCTTCTTGTCTATGACATATGATCTGTTTGGTGAAGGCACTGATAGGGTGTCCTGTCTTTTTTGTGACTAGTTTTTGTGAACTGTCAGCCATGTTAGAGGGCTTCAGCAATATCACTTACTTTTATAAGCTTTTTTCTACTATGCTGTTAATATTTAGGTTAAAAGTTAATGTCAGTGCAGTTCCTCTTTGCTGTTGGTTTTAGAAGAGACTGTTGTTAGATGGTGTAAGCCGTTGTAGCATGTGACTCACTTTTCATGCAAACCCATAATTCTTGAACCTAAAATCTGATGGTATTTGTTTGTTGTATTCTTTGATTTCGAATTTCTTTTCTGGTTGCATGAATGAATAAATCAGAGATCCACTTTTTCTTTCTTCCTTCTTTTCCAATTTGGAACTGCTATTATATACTTTTGACTTTCTTGTTCCAGTGATGTTGGTGATGAGGCAATTATAAATACTCTTTGGGAGAGATATGAGAAAGCTGATGATAAGGTATACTTGGATTTACATTTGCCATTTACAAAATTCTTGAAGCTTGTCTAGCTTTTTGCAGGTTATCTGTTAAGAACTTCTCAGGAATGTAGGATACATATTCTTCATGCTTTAATTATCCATTTTTCAAAAAATGTAACCAATCTTTAAAATAATTTTTCCTCTAGTTGACAATTTTCTAAATACATTTTTTCCCCTTTTCCCTCTGACAATACTGGATTGAATAAATTTCCCATATAACATTATGACATTTATGTGTTAGGTGGAGAAAAAAAGGCTGTTTCATGTTTTCCTCAAGCAATTTGTAGTTACCTACAAGGATTGGGAACCTTTTAATTCAGGCATATTATCAGAGTCTGTTTCAGTTACTGCCCCCTCTGTAGAGAACGCACCTGATGATGTGGTTGTGGGCTGCTCAGTTGGACATCCTGCTGAAATCATTCGAATGTTGATTGAAGAGATCACACAGTTAAGCTCAATTGTCACTGGATGTAAGTCGCAAACATTTTTTTCCCCCAATGGGTAAAATGCAAGGATACAGATCCAAGAAGGATGTATGCCTTCTTACAATTCTTCCATTTTGGATCAGCAATTACAAACTTTTCAAAGTTAATAGGCCTCCATGCATCCTGTCTCTTAATGCAGGATGCTATATGATATTTGGAAATGATGGTTTTGGTTACTGGAACTGTTACTTAAATACTCCTGATGGTTGTGCTACCCATTCACTTTTTAATTCCCCTTTAGTCTATGTTTCTTTATTTTGTAATTTGCAACAGTTCTTGCTTCTCCATGATCATTTCAGTGAACACCAGCATGGCGCAATCAACAACAAACTTATCTGAGGCTGCCGCTGACTTGCTCATTAATTCTGAAGGATTTTCTGTTCTGCATGCCCTGAAAATTGTTACCCGTTCATTACATAATTGCCAAGTTTTTGGATACAGTGGCGGAATTCAGAAACTTACAGCATTAATGAAAGGTTTCTTTGATGTCACAAGACAGATTTTCTTCTTTGTTTATTTTCCTTATTACTTTTGATGCATGTTGTTGACTGAAAATACTTAGAAGTTTCTTTTTATTGTGTGGCATTACAAGCATAGCAGTTGAAAATTTTTAACTTCTGTGCTTGAATTAGTTTCTTCTTCGTGTTTAATACATTTTATTTATAATAGGAGGAAAGTTAAACTCTGGTTTCACTCTGGATTAAATTTATTTCAGGGGCTGTTGTCCAACTTAAAACAATAAGCGGCACCCTTTCTGCTGATGAAATATCTGGCTTCACTGTGGGGAAAATCAGGCTGCTCGAAAAAATTCTATTATATGTGGTGTCAATAATATGTAATTTTATTGATTTAGGTTTAACCCTAGATAAGCAGGATGACTTGTGCTGTAGTACAGACTTTATTTCATGTGCTGAGACTTCAATAAGCACTTCAAATGGTTCAAGGGTTCTATCTTCTGAAGCAAGGTTATTTTGGCATCAGAAAGCAATTGTTTCTGTGATGGAAGCTGGTGGTCTTAATTGGTTAGTAGGTAAGGTAGGCATCTCTTTTTTCTTTTTCCTAACATTATGAAGTTATGCATCTTTTATATATATATATATATATTAGAAAAAAGAATAGGCATATGTTGTTTTACATATTGATTTTCTGACTTGCTAAGAAAATGTGCATTAGGTTAAAAGTAGATGCATGAATGGTACAGGTAATTTAGAAGATACTGTAATCAATTGATTCAGTGATTCAGGATAATAACCTAAACCCTGGGTTGATAAAGACACATAAGGACCCCTGGATAAAACATTGGCAAGCAATATTTGATTGGGTAAATCTTTATCTTTTATCAAAATTAGAAAAATCATGCGAAACCAAACAATCTGCCCCCTTATTTATAGATTGGTTAAGTTTCTGAAGTTTTACTACTACTGGATGATTTTCTTTATGCAAAATATCATTATAGCTATATAATAAAGTTTGATTCCCCCTTGCCATTTTTGTGTACATTGAAAGATAAATTGTCTTACTCTATGATTTTTTTTAAAAAAAATTAATTTTACCTTTAATGTTAATATTTAACGAGTTCCCCCTCTAACCTGATGGTGAGAGATCTATGCTTCAAATTTGCTTGAGCCCTTTATTAATGCTATACTCGGAAAACCCATTTGTCACTTCACTCTGTCTACAGAATTTGATGGGATGTTCACATTTCGTGCTACTTACCTTTTAACACTTGTGTGTCTAGTTTATTTAAGCAACCTTTTGTATTCATCAGAGTTAGCTTTGTCACAGAACTATTACGTGTCATTAGACGGTTGAGCATGAAAGAGCATTGGATGGATGAATCGCTTCAGTATTTGACCTTGAAAATCCTTTGCTTGGCCTTATCTGGAAATCCTCGGGGTCAAAATCATTTTAAAAGTATTGGTGGCCTGGAAGTACTGTTGGATAGCCTTGGATTTCCATCGAATTGTGCAAGAACTTATAGCAAGTCCTTTCTGGATGATGGATTAAGGTAATGTAATCACAGAAATTGCATCCCAAGCCAATCTTTTGTTTAATATGATGACAGGATATGGTGGTCCCCTTAAGCTTGCACTATAGGTTAAAGTCCTGCATTTTGCTTATTGGGGTCCATTGTTAGTCTTGAAGTTTGAGCATATGGGTAGTTGCAGCTAACTACCCTTCACTCAGTATGGTCACTACTATGTATATAGAATAGTTTACGCATCATGGTACAACTTTACTATCTGCGTTAGAATGTCCTTTTGGTCTTAATATTCACATATCATGTAAGGTCATAAGAAATTATATGTGATATTCCCCATCTTTGTCTCTCTGTCTCTCTTAGGGCATACTCTGCTTTTTACGGTTTTCTGCACTTATAAAATGCTTTCCCTCTGGCAAACATTGAGAAATTTGGATTTTTCATGCAGGGATAATACACTTTTGCAAAAGATTTTCAGGCTTCATATTCTTTCACTTGAAGTTTTGAGGGAGGCCGTGTATCCTTCATATTCTGTTCATGTTCTAAATTTCTGAATATTTTTCCACATTTTATTTTTATGAGATCAAGGATAATTCCTTCATATGAAAGTTGGATTCAACTTATCAAACACAAAGATGGAAAGAAAAATAGTATATGTTGGATGAATACCTGTATCTGCTGGACTTCTGAAACATTTTAATTGCATATACCTGTGAAATATGCAAATATCCAGCTTGTTGTAGCTGTTAGATTCAGCATATGCATTTGAAAGATGTTTATGTTATATTGTGTATCCCCCTCTGAATTTTTATTCTCTTGTGGTAGCTGGAGTGGGATCACGATCATCCTGTGTATTTGTTCTGTTTATACCCTAATCTTTTTGATCAGTTATATGAAGACTTGTTATTTTAAATTGTCGTCGGAGTTGAATCCATCACTTATTTATCCTTGACAAATATCCAGCTTTGGGAATATGAACAACTTGCAATTTCTTTGTGAAAATGGTAGAGTGCATAAAATTGCAAATAGCTTTTGTTCACCAGCTTTCATACTTCAAGATTTCAGACAGGAGAAGGATTTTGCTGGACAGCAGCCTGATCTTGACCTTCAAAATGAGAATTGTGTGAACAGTCGTCCAGCTACGTCTTCTTCTGCCCTTTCAGTCAATGCTTCTTTTTCTCAGTTTTGGGATGATTATGTTCTTAAGTTGAGCAGAGTACTCTGTTCATTCCTTCTTGCTCAGGAAAGTTCTCAGTCTCTTCATGTCCAAGTATCTGCCAGTCGACTTGCATTGACAATTTCCTCAGTTTATTGTGAATTGTCTATTAAATGGTTCATGAGGGTTTTACTTACAATATTTCCTTGCATCAGAGCTTGCTCAAATGAGAATGAGTTTCCAGGCCATTTAAGGTGAATGTTACAAACGGCACGTAGTATTTTGCTTTTTGAATATTTGCTGAAAATCTAATTCAACTTATGATTTAGTACAGTAAATTTTGTTTTACCGTGACAATAGAATTGGAGATTCTTGTGGTGCCCTAGTATTTCATCTCATTTGTTTCTTACCATTTTCTGCAGGGTATTTGTGACAGTCTTACAGAGGACAGTTCTCAATGCATGTAGAAATGTTCTTTCTTCTTCACCCATATCACTTGAAATTTTACGGGAAGAGGGAATATGGGACCTCATTTTCTCGGAGAATTTCTTTTATTTTGAATTAGATTCAGAAGAAACTGCTGGGGAGGCATTTGCATGCATTGAGGATAAGTCTGAAATATTTTCTGCTTCTAGTGGCAATTCAAGCGTGGCAAAAGTTAGCAGGGTTAATAGTTTAAAGATGGAAGTAATCTCATTTGTGGAATTTGCTGCGACTTCTAGTGGAAATTCACACAACTTGGTGAGTCATTCAATATTCATTCTAGGACATATATATATATATATATATATATATATATATATATATTTCGTTATCCTATGAAACTGAGGGATAGACACTGACTTCATGTCCACTGTGAATGCTTCATATCTTGATTGGCCTATGTCCTAATAGTATTTTGTAGCCATCACTGGTTTATTAGGCATATTTGTGAATGACGTGCCCAGAATGGTTTGTTTGCTAACAGGAATTGATGTTAAACTTTGACTTGAGTTACAGAGCCTTTATTACATTTTTGGACAGAAATACGGAACCAACATGATGTGATGAGATTGGTGATAAGATCTATTTAAGCAAAACAATATCTGTACTCCTTGAGCTAGAGATTATTTCTTTGACCCACACCTTGTTTTGTTGTAAATCATGTACCACCGCTGTTGAATGCATATCTACTGGATCTTGGCTTAATGGTGGTTATGGATATCTTTCTGTATGCTAGCATCACTGGTTTTGTGTATTCGTTCTTTTTAGTTTTAGGAATTTTCTTTCTTTGGTTATCTTGCTTTTGTAGCACTTGCATGGTATGACTGAATTGGATTATTTGGGAAATCTGCTAATATATATGTTTGTCCTCCATTATGTTACAGCCTGAATCGTCTGCTTTGCTGGATGCACTTGAACAGTCTGCTTGTAGTCCCGAAATTGTGAGTGTTCTTGTGAGGAGTTTGATTCACATTTTGCAACTCTCCCCAGAGAAAACAGTTGCATCTTTTAGGTCCCTTGATGCAGTTTCCCGAGTTCTAAAAGTTGCTTGTGTTCAAGCCCAAGAGTCCAGAAGACTGGGTAACATGAACTCCAATATTGGGAACAGTTATGTGAAAATAGTTTCACCACAATATCAAGAAAAATGGGGTTCACCTGTGACTGTGCCAAGTTACTTTGATTGTATGAGATTGTGCATGGAACTCTTTGCTGAGTTTCTATTAGTAGCTGAAGATGGGAGAAGTTTGATATTGCATACTCCTACATGCATTGATTGCTTGTTTGAATTGTTCTGGGAAGAAGGTTTGAGAAATAACGTGCTTAGCCATATACTTGAGCTCATGAAGGTATTCCTATATATAGTGTTTGGTTGTGGTCTTGTATCACAGTCTCTAGCATATACTTTCTATCACATATCTATTATGTGTATGTTATTTACTGTGCTATTGTGATGTTACTGTTTTTCCAGATTGTACCTTTCTCTGAGGAGGATAAAAAAGCAAAGTTGCAGTTGTGCTCTAAATATTTAGAAATGTTTACTCAGATAAAAGAGAGGGAGAAGAACTTTGTAGATCTGTCCATAAATCTTTTGGTTGGAATGAGAGATTTACTCCAGGCTGATCGAGTAGTATGTTATTTTACATTGATTTATTATTGTTTAGGGACATATGGGTTGATTAATATCTTTGCATGCACTAGGCAATTTGACTGAAGTGTTGTTTTTGATGTTCTGCTGTTTCAGTACTATCAGGTTCTTTTTCGTGATGGGGAGTGTTTCTTACATGTTGTATCGTTACTAAACAGCAACCTTGATGAGGCAGTTGGGGAAAATTTGGTTTTGAATGTACTTCAAACACTTACTTGTCTGCTTGCCTGTAATGATGCCTCAAAGGTATTTGTTTTCTTCTTCTCTTTGTTGTTATTTGTATTTTGTTTCCCTTTTCCTCCTCTTCCATAATTATTTTAGTTATTATTTATTGTCCTTGTCTCCATATTGCTACTACTGATACTTTCAATTAAAAAAGACTTAATGCTTGATTTATTATTAACTTTTGCAGGCCACATTCAGAATTCTTGCTGGAAAGGGTTACCAGACGCTGCAAACCCTGCTCTTGGATTTTTGCCAATGGCATTCAAGTGAAAAACTTCTAATTGTATTGCTTGATATGCTTGTTGATGGCACGTTTGATATTAAAACAAGTCCTATAATAAAGGTGATCTAGCGGTACATAGCTCACAATGTCATATATTCTACTTTTTTCATCTTCTTTTCAATGAAGTGACATGCTGATAAATTATGCCAAGTTTATTTAGTGCTTTAAATCTCCATTTAAAAAATGCCATATGTAATGATTACTTATTTTATTATCATTCCTATCTCTCATTCCAGAATGAAGATGTGATTATACTGTATCTGACTGTACTGCAAAAGGTTAGCAAATCGGTTCCTGTTGGTCTTTTCCTCATCTGATTCTATTCTGATGATACTATCTGTCTTGATAATTAATTTAATTGTTGTGGGAATTTCATTTGATAATGCAATGCTATCTATGTTATTACGTTCTATATTATGATTGGGCAGAGCAGTGAATCGTTGCGGCAGGATGGACTCAACTTGTTTCACCAGCTGCTAAGGGATTCTATTTCTAATCGAGCTTCATGTGTCAGGGCAGGGATGCTTGATTTTCTTCTGAACTGGTTTTCTCAAGGAGATAATGATGACATGATTGTTAAAATTGCACAGTTAATTCAGGCCATTGGTGGGCATAGCATATCTGGGAAGGACATTCGTAAAATCTTTGCCTTACTCCGAAGTGAGAAAGTTGGGACACGGAGACAGTACTCTCTTTTGTTAACTAGTCTCTTGTCAATGCTACATGAGAAGGGGCCTACTGCCTTTTTTGATCTTAATGGAAATGATTCAGTAAGCCCCAGATCCATAATGGAAAATATTACTTGAGAACTTTCGGTTCTGTTTGAGTTACTATTTTAAGTTTTTGCATCAATTATACTTGATTCCTCATTAAAAAAGGTTTTTGCCATCCAGGATATTTAGGATAGTAGCAGGTGCATCTTGCATTTCTATGGTGGCACTTGTTGACATTAGTATTGAAAGAATATTAGAATCTTGTTAGGACTAACTATCATAAAATGTTAAGCTGACAGGGAATGGACCTGATTGTGTCTGCCTGGCTTAATATTTAAGTTTCTTAAATAGATGTGCTTAAATTTTTGCAGTACTCTCTGAATATATATATGTATGTGTGTGTATTTATTTATTTCTTTGGGAAAATGACTGAAAAGAGGGCTTCTGAACTTTTAGGACACATAAGAAATATAAACCACCTCTTCAACTGAATAACCTCAAACTTTTGAATTGATCAACCACTCATATCATTTAGAGTCTAAAATATTGCTAAGCATCCTTGTTAGTCTTCTACCCTTTTGCTTCTCTTTCCCTGCCTGTGATCATTTAGAAAATTGTTTTGATTGCTCAAAATTATACCAGATCATCTTTGTGATTTATGATAATTTGTTTCCTAATTTATTTTATATCATTTAAGGGAATCATACTTAAAACGCCTCTGCAGTGGCCGGTCAATAAGGGCTTTTCTTTCTCATGTTGGCTTAGGATAGAGAACTTTCCTAGAAATGGAACAATGGGTCTTTTCAGTTTTCTCACAGAAAATGGGAAAGGGTGCTTGGCTGCGCTGGCAAGGGATCAGCTGATATATGAGGTACGAAAAACTATTAACCAAAAAAAAATTCATCTCCTTGTCTTATTACGTTCTATTTAGGTATTACTCCTTTGCTCAGATTTATCTGTTGCATTTTAGTTATGCTTGAAAGGTAATGGGTTTTCTGTTTGTTCTCATTGACTTGGGTTTTTCTTTCACCTGTTTTTTTTTGGTTTGGTTTGGTTTATAACAGTCATCAAATCTGAAGAGACAGCGTGTTGACGTGCATATTAATCTAGTTAGAAGGAAATGGCATTTTCTTTGTATAACTCATAGCATTGGAAGAGCATTCTCTGCGGGTAGCTTGTTGAGGTTTTACTTGGATGGTGATCTTGTCTCATCTGAAAGATGCAGGTTCTAAACCATGCTTGTTCTTCCTATAGTAGCATGTAAATTGATTTTTGTAGTTGGATTGATAAATATCTTTTAGTCAGCAAAGTGGTTACTCGAATTACATGTTTTCATGTTTTAGGTATGCAAAAATCAATGAATCATTGACAAGTTGTACAATTGGTGCTAAAATTAAAATGCCTCCTCATGAAGAAGATCATGCTTTCACCTCTGAATCTCTCCGAGATTCTTCTCCCTTTTTTGGTCAGATTGGTCCTGTTTATTTATTTAATGATGCCATTTCTGCCGACCAAGTCCAGGGTATCTATTCGTTAGGGCCAAGTTATATGTATTCGTTCCTTGATAATGAAGCTCTTCCCCTTTGTGATGGCAAATTACCTAGTGGAATTCTTGATGCCAAAGATGGTCTTGCATCAAGAATTGTTTTTGGAATCAACGCCCAGGTGATTCTTTTGTTTTTCTTTCTTCTGATATTTTTGGATATTTTTTTTTTTTCACATATTTATAGGGGAAATGCATCTAAACCAAAACTTGTCCAAGTGCAGACTCTTAGTTTGTTTACTTTTTTCAGGCAAGTGTTGGCAGGATTCTGTTCAATGTCTCACCAATAATGGGTCAGGCGGTGGATAAAAGTTCTTTTGAAGCAGCTGTAACGGGTGAGACACAATTATGTTCAAGACGCTTGCTGCAGCAGATAATATACTGTGTTGGTGGTGTATCTGTATTTTTTCCTCTTATCACCCAATCTTGTAGATATGTATATGAAAACTTTGGAGAATCTGAAAATGCGAGGGAGTGTGTGACAACTGAAGTTATTGAGCTTATTGCCTCTCTCTTAGATGAAAACATCGCAAATCAACAGCAAATGCATCTTCTTTCTGGATTTTCAGTCCTGGGGTTCTTGTTACAATCACTTCATCCGCAACAACTCAATTTGGAAACTCTTTCTGCATTGAAACATCTATTTAACGTTGTTTCCAATTCTGGTAAATATTCTGCAAACCCTTTCTTATTGCTTTTGTTTTTGGATTTTAGTGGAATTATCCTTTAGTTTCCAATTTCTTTAATGCTACATCTTCATCTGATGATTGTTTTATTGCACAGTCTCATTTATTGATTTCTTTCTGATTCTCCTCAGCCTTGGCAGAGCTGCTTGTGAAAGAGGCTATATGCAGCATTTTTCTTAATCCTCTTATCTGGGTGTATACGGTTTACAAGGTGCAACGTGAACTATACATGTTTCTAATCCAGCAATTTGACAATGATCCAAGGTTACTTAAGAGTCTATGCCGGCTTCCACGTGTTCTTGATATAATTCATCAATTCTATTGTGATAATGTCAAGTCTCGATCATCTATTAGAAGTAATCCTCTTCAACCTGTTAACAAACAAATAATTGGGGAAAGACCTAGTAGAGAAGAAATACGTAAGATCCGCCTTCTTTTATTAAGTCTTGGTGAAATGAGTCTAAGGTATGGTTTCGTCAAACTTCATTCTATGTTTATATAATATTTCCCCTATTTATTGAACATTCATCATTCTGGCATATTTGTATTCATTATCTGTCCAATTGTCATTTCATATCCTTGGATCTATGCAGGCAGAACATTGCTGCAGGAGATATAAAAGCCCTGATAGCATTTTTTGAGACAAGTCAGGATATGGCATGTATTGAGGATGTTTTACACATGATTATTCGTGCTGTTTCCCAAAAACCACTTCTTGCTTCTTTCCTTGAACAAGTTAACATGATAGGTGGTTGTCAGATTTTTGTGAATCTACTCCAGCGGTATGTCCTGCTTGGTGTTCTCTTTGTGAATTATGCTTAACTAGAGGAAAAATGAACAGTAGATCTACTTCAAACTGGGGAATAGTTATGGAGAAAACTGTTGTTGAATATGCTGTTTCCTTCTACCTTTTTTTGGTTCCTACCTTTTACTTTACTTGGGTTCACCACTTCACCTTGGTGGTTCTTCCAATTAAAGCATGTCTATTTGTGAAAAAAAATATTTTGCTTAAGGTGGAGAAACACACATAGAGCCTATCTTACAGATATTTGTCTTTACCATTTCTGTTCCTTTAGAAATTATAAATAGGAACTGTACCATGATTTTTTTTTTTAATTGATTGACTATGTTTAGGTTAGTTGATGGTAAAACACCTTTTTTGTATTTAGCATTTTGTTCATTGTTATTCTTATGACATTGACAAGTTCAAAATAGACAAAACATTTAATATCCATAGAAATCAAATTAAAGTTGAAGGACTTGGAATGATTTTTCTGGAAGTTTAAATATATAGGATATGTGATAAAGGACATCCACACCACTTGTGATGTCTAACTGATGTGCAGATTTGATGCAAGCAAACATTGTAAGCTCAATTCATTTCAAATGTCGTTAGTGAAAATATAATGAGTTCAATTAATATGTAGGTTGGAGGTTGCAGAAGCCATTTTATGAAATCAATGAGTGGCATGTATCTCATTCTTACATAGTGTTGTGTTTTTTCGTTTATCCTAGGGAATTCGAGTCTATTAGATTGCTGAGCTTACAGTTCCTAGGGAGGCTTTTGGTTGGCCTTCCATCTGAGAAGAAGGGATCAAGATTTTTCAATATTCCAATGGGAAGATCCAGATTCCTTTCTGAAAGAGACCGGAAAATGAGAATGCAACCAATTTTTTCAGCTATATCTGATAGATTGTTCAGCTTTCCACAGACAGATAACTTGTGTGCCACTTTATTTGATGTTCTACTTGGCGGTGCAAGTCCCAAACAGGTATTCTGAATTTATTTGGACCCCTTTTCTTCCATGAATCCATTAGTTGTTCTGGATAAGTTGGTCACTGGCTGAATGGCATTACTTCCTTTTTCAAGTGTTAACGTTTCATATTGGGTGATAAGTTACTAAGAGGGAGTTATCTAGTCTAATGCTCATTTGGCACTCAATTTTTCTGGTAATTTTCTCCAAAAGAAATATTGGTTTACAGGTTTTACAGAGACACAACCACCTTGAGAGGGTCCGAAACAAGGGAAATAGCTCACATTTTTTACTTCCTCAGATGTTGACCCTCATTTTCAGATACCTGTGTGGCTGCAAGGAGGCAACTGCAAGGATAAAAATAATAATAGATCTACTTGATCTTCTTGATTCAAATCCTTCTAATATTGAAGCTTTTACGGTATGACCATTACAAGTTACTTTATTTAAAAATATATTAATTGTTGATGATTTCCTGTTTAATTGCTTGTATTGTCAATAGGAATATGGATGGAACACCTGGTTAACATCTTCTCTAAAGCTTGATGTGTTAAATGCCTACAATACCAAATCACAAAATGAGGGTGATGGTGGGGTGAATGAGCTGCGTTTGGTGAGGAATTTATTTTGTCTAGTTCTCTGTCACTCTGTGCATTCTGTAAAAGGTGGATGGCAACAGTTAGAGGACACGGTCAATTTCCTTCTTATGCACTCTGAGGAAGTATGTTGGGAATCTGGCTATACTTTAATGTTATATATTTAACTTATGCAAAAATGTTCTATCCAAATTAATATATTATACTTTTATTAAATTCACTACAAAATATTCCAGTTTAAGGTGATGCATTTGCTTCAATCCTTCTCTTTGTAGGGTGGCCATTCATATAGATCATTGCTTCGTGATATATATGATGATTTGATACAGAGTATGGTGGAGTTGTCAGCAGTGGATAATATTTTCATTTCACAGCCCTGTCGAGATAATGCATTATACCTTTTGAGATTGGTTGATGAGATGCTGATGTCTGAAATTGATCAGAAACTCCCGGTATTGGTTTTAGCTACAGTTTTATCTACAAGTCATTTTCATTTTTCTTTGGGAAAAAAAAAAATTTCTAGAAAGAAGAAAAAAGGGTGCGAGAGTGGAGGATGATGTATGTTCCGATAAACAAAAAGTACCTAATGGAGAACATCAATGGTGGACATCAGTACAACAGAGCAATCCAGTACCCAAAAATCCATGGACCAAAACAAGGAGAGAAAAAAATAAAAAATAAAAAATAATATATATATATATATATATCTTGTAGAAGAAATATAGGAAAGGACTATGCTGACAGGGTCTGGCATTGCACTCCATATGCATCATAGAGCTCCTGCCTAGGCACGCCACCAGAGGATCTTTATTTATTTATTTTTTTTCTTTTGGGTGTTTGTGTGTGTGTGATAAAGGGGAGTTTTTATTAAGGAGACAAAAACTAGCTCTGAAGAGTCAACTGTTCACAAAAATTTTGCTTGTCACATTATCTCCTGATTTGGCCAAAGTAGAAAGTTAGATTGGGTTTGAAAAATTGGTTAAAATGGTTGATCTAAACTACGTGTAAAATAATATCTCCGATTTGGAGTGTGCTCATTTCCCTGGAATGTGGTGCTTATGGCTGGAGTGCAATGTTCAGATTATTTTAACAGACCTATTTACTTGTGCATATTTTGAGAGACTAGTTTCCTTAGCTTCTCTTTAGGTGCCTACAAATTGTTTCTTTTAAAGGGATTGGGAATCTCTCATGATCTGACATTCTTTTTATGTTGTTTCTAGTGTGGGGTGGACCTCTTTCCTTTTTTTTTGTACTGCTTTTCTTCTTGTAATAAAATTCTACTTTTATTTTAAAAAAAAATCTCATATTTGGTTATCTATATCTGGTGGAAATAATAAGTGAGAAAGTCTTTCCTTGGTTTCCTGTTGTGTTTAAAGACTAGAAGTGGTTTCCTCTACATAGTTTTGATTTTGGCAAAGCATTGTGTTGACTACATTTGATAGATGCCTAATGCGTTCTAGTCTCTAAGGTGACATGTTTTTTTACTTTTTTAAAGTGTTAATGTGGGATTTATTCATGTAGTGTTAATCACGTCATTAATATTATTTAGGAGGTATTTAAATGAAATCATCATGTTTTCATTTCTATAAAGAATGTTTATATTATTTATTACAATAAAGAATGTTTATATTATTTATTACAATATTCAAGTGATGCTTTTACAATATTTCAATTATCATTCCATTTTTGACAGTATGTATGTACTTTGATTTCCTTATAGTACCCTGGAAGTGAGTCTGAGTTTAGTTTAGAAGGGGAAGAACACAAGGATTACAGCTCTGCCTTAAAAGAGGTCTTGCTAGGAGAAGTTGATGAAGATCCTTCCAGGTATTGATTTTCACTCTCCCAACTTTCTCTTTACAGAAAATAAAGAAACATGACGTTAGATGCTTAGGATGACACTTTATTTACAGTCTGGTCATTTAACCTTTCAGAAAACCACAAGGTTGGAAGCAGCTAATACCTAATGAAGATGACACAATTGAAGAGAACTGGTGGACTCTTTATGACAATCTATGGGTTATTATCAGCGAGATAAATGGTAAAGGACCTAGCAAAATGTTACCCAAATCATCACCATTCACTGGTCCATCTTTCGGCCAAAGGGCACGTGGTTTAGTTGAATCACTAAACATTCCTGCAGCAGAAGTGGCTGCAGTTGTTGTATCTGGAGGGATTGGCTCTGCATTGGGTGCAAAGCCTAACAAAAGTGTTGATAGAGCTATGGTTTTACGAGGAGAGAGGTGCCCGAGAATTGTATTTCGTCTTGTGATTTTGTATCTTTGTAAAGCCTCCCTAGAAAGGGCATCTCGATGTGTCCAACAAGTTATTCCACTTTTGCCTTGCCTTCTGGCTGCTGATGATGAGCAAAGCAAAAGCAGACTGCAACTTTTTATCTGGTAATATCCTTTTTACATTTACAAGTTATAGATAATATTTTTGGTTATTTTCTAATTAGCATTAATATGCTTGTTTAAATTTAACCTATTAGAATCTGACTTGGTTTGGAAGTTGCCAGGGCACTGCTTGCTGTTAGATCACAGTATGGCATGTTGGATGATGGTGCTCGGTTTCATGTTATGGCACATTTGATCCGGGAGACTGTCAGTGTAGGCAAATCAGTGCTTGCCACAAGCATTGTGGGCAGAGATGACAGCTCGGATCTAAGCAGCAGTTTGAAAGAAGCAGGATCATTACAGAATTTGATTCAAAGGGATCGAGTGCTGGCTGCTGTATGTCCAAAGCCCTTCAATGAGTTTTATATACTGTTGGGACAAAAATTTCCTCTAACGTGCAAGTTTGAGAAAAAAGGGGAGAAATATGATTGTCTGAAAGGAAGATGTCAAATTATTCCAAGATAGAGAGAATAATGAAAAAGAAGAATAGAATCTAAAAATTCTCATGTGATGAAAAAACGGAATGGTCTGAAATATCATCCAATCAAAGAGCATCATAAACCCTATTGAGATTCAGGAATTAAAGTATATAATACTCTTGGAACCTTTAATTCAATGTTGTCAAAGTCAAAATCCCACGAGATTCAAAGAAATTTAACTGTACATGTGTCTTCTACATACTTATCAAAATGTCCTTGTTGGAGGAGCAACTATAAAACATGTTTGCCATGTCTACACAACCAAGAGCATATCTAAATCTCTCGCAGATTGATTGAGTTGATTGTTTTACTCTTTGCTAAACTACATCCATACATTATATGAATGGCAACGTGGGAAAGATGTTAATAACTGCTATAATGTGTTCCTTTTTGTCGCTGTTACTCTTGGCTAAGAGACAGCATCTTTGTTGTGAAAGTGCTAAAGTAGAAGGGTGAATGACATCTCTTTTATGGTCTGTGATACATTGTTTTGGATGAATATCCTCTGTCTGCCCTCTATTTTCTTCCTGACTTTACCTGTGTTATCTGATGTTTGTCTTACCTCATCTCACTCTTCAGGTCACCGATGAGGCTAAATATATAAAGACATCAAAAGATGACCGCATCCAACAGATGCAGGAACTCCGTTCTAGGATGGATGATAACTGCTTGGCAGAATCTAGTAGCAAGAAAACTTTTGAGGATGATATTCAGAAAAGCCTAAACTCAATTCTAGCTTCAGATGACAACAGAAGAGCTGAATTCCGTCTTTCTTATGAGGAGGAGCAGCAAAATGTTGCCGTATGCACAATATCTTTCTTTGTTTCATTCGTTTATACTTTCTTATCTGTATTTGCTTTAACAACTAGGGTTACTCTTACAGGAAAAATGGATACACATGTTCCGTTCATTAATTGATGAGAGAGGTCCATGGTCTACTAACCCTTTTCCAAATAGTGCTGTAACACACTGGAAACTTGACAAGACAGAGGATACATGGCGGCGCAGGACAAAACTAAGGCAAAATTATCATTTTGATGAAAATCTCTGTCGTCCTCCTTCTACTACTGCCAGTGGTGTTGTCACTCCTGTCAATGAAAGTAATCCCAATTTTGTGGGACAGATACCCGAACAAATGAAGCAGCTCATTCTGAAAGGGATAAGAAGAATAACTGATGAGGGAAGCTTAGATGCCTCTGAAGCTAACATTGAAATAAGTGGACAGAAGGTATCTGTTCCCCTTGATCCTTCAGACAGCCTGTCCTCAGAGTTACTCAAGGACAATGACAGAAGGGACACTGCATTAGAATGGAAAGATACTTCTTCTTCATCGGAAACTGAAGTTAGTGAGGTATATGAGAAGCAAAGAATATGGTCTTTGATATTTTGTTGACAGGGCGTCTCTAACTGCATTACTCATGTCTAATTGCTGCTTTCAGGTGCTTATGTCAATTCCGTGTGTTCTTGTAACCCCAAAGAGGAAATTAGCTGGGCATTTGGCAGTCATGAAAAATGTATTGCATTTCTTTGGTCAATTTTTGGTTGAAGGTACTGGTGGATCATCTGTTTTCACAAACTTCCATGCTTCAAGCAATTCTGATCAGATCAAGTCTGATCAAAAGCAAAAGTCGCTAAAGTGGCATGTTTCTGATATCGATCTGGAGAAGCGGATTGAATTTGGTAACATGGAGGTAATGAATAATGATGCAGCTGTTAAACTTAGGAAATGTGTTAAGCGCCATAGAAGGTGGAGGATGACTAAGGTTGGTTACTAGTTGAATTCTCTATATGAAGCTTTCCGTCATATTATATTATTGATGATGTCTGACCTTTTTCTTTAAAAATCTATTTGCTTGTTGATGCAGATAAAAGCTGTCCATTGGACTCGTTATTTGCTTAGATACACTGCAATAGAGATTTTCTTCAGCAATTCAGTTGCCCCTGTATTTTTGAACTTTGCTTCTCAGAAGGATGCCAAAGATGTAGGAAACATGATAGTTGCTACAAGAAATGAATATTCATTTCCAAAAGGAAGCAGTAGGGATAAGAGTGGATCAATTGCATTTGTTGATAGACGAATAGCACAGGAAATGGCAGAAACTGCCAGAGATAGCTGGAGGAGAAGAGATATTACAAACTTTGAGTATTTAATGATTCTCAACACTCTTGCTGGAAGATCTTATAACGATTTGACCCAGTATCCTGTTTTTCCTTGGGTCTTGGCTGACTACTCCTCGGAGGTTCTTGATTTTAACAGGTCATCAACCTTTCGAGATCTCACAAAGCCTGTTGGTGCACTTGATACAAAGCGATTTGAGGTCAGTTTGTCATATTGTTACTTAAACTATTTGCAAAAATTGATGTTTGCTTTTAACTCGCTTTTAACTTGAATCCTGTTTATTTGCCTTTTGGATTTAGGTGTTCGAAGATAGATACCATAACTTCTCTGATCCTGATATACCCAGGTAATTCCCTGGCCTAGTTTTAGGGTTTTACACTGACTTTTTTGTAGTTATCATTTTATTCTGATATACCTAGGCAATTCCCCTGGCTTAGTTTTAGGAGTTATGGTGTAACATTTATAGTTATGATTGTATTACTTTGTTTAATTTGTCTTTCATATGTTGTTGCTTGTCTATTTATGCAGTTTTTATTATGGGTCTCATTACTCAAGCATGGGCATTGTGCTTTATTACCTTCTCAGATTAGAGCCCTTTACCTCTCTTCACCGTAATTTGCAGGTATCCTTCTTCATGACATGTAATTATTAGCATGTTATGTGACATGATCTGTTATGTATGACTATTTTACAATATGAAGATGCACTGCTATGGAAGTTATGGCATTCCATCTCTTGGTACTTGCATGAAATGTGTAGGATGAATATACTAATTGATTATTTATTTATTTTCATGTGAAAAGGTACGGCTGTTTATCTCTCCCCCCATTTGTATAAATAATTATATCCTGGAGAAGGAAGAATATTACATCTGTTACTGTGTAACGTTATAGGAGCAAATGTAAAGGTTATCTGTTTTTTTTTGGGTACTCAAGGGCCCTTTTAATTGCTTCGCCCCAACTGGGTCCTTATGTTTAATCAAGTGGTGACTCTCTAAGGGTCTATTTATTTTGATAAAAGAGCATATTCCTGGATTTTTTTTCTTTCTTGTTCTTCTTTAGCTTGGTGTTCTAGTTTGTTACTTACATAGCACATAATCCATATTTGTAATCTAATGTTTTATTTTCTTTGGTCAGGGTGGTAAATTTGATCATGCAGACCGCCTTTTTCAAAGCATTGAGGGCACGTATAGGAATTGCCTTACAAATACTAGTGATGTGAAAGAATTAATACCTGAGTTCTTTTACATTCCTGAGTTTCTTACCAATTTAAACTCATATCATCTGGGAGTGAAACAAGATGGTGAACCTATTGGGGATGTCTGTCTCCCTCCCTGGGCTAAGGTATTTGAATGTTTGAAAGATCATTAATATATAGATTACTAGGAAAGACACAGAGTGTTCTGTCAATTAATGTGTTCTTTTTCCCCTGACAATTCACATTTGAGACATGATCATGATCATATTTTACCAGAGTTACACAAATCTATGTGTCAGGGCCTTCTCTTCCTCTATCCATCAATAAGTTCTTTACTAATTTTCAAAATATTTGTAACAACTAGAACATGCCAATTGAAATTCCCATTTTGTAACTAATTAGTTTAAAATTATTTGCACAGGGATCACCTGAAGAATTCATAAGGAGGAACCGAGAGGCCCTTGAAAGTGAATATGTTAGTTCAAATCTCCATCACTGGATAGATTTGGTATTTGGTTACAAGCAACGTGGGAAACCAGCAGTAGAGGTACGCATATAGATCCCTGTAAATATCTTCCATTCATAACGAATGCAAATTGGGATTGTTTAAGACATATTGACTTTCACTTTGTTGACTCATTGGAATTTTGACGTGAAATTATAGGCGGCAAATATCTTCTACTATTTAACTTATGAAGGTGCTGCTGATCTGGAAACTATGGAAGATGATTTGCAAAGAGCAGCTATTGAAGACCAAATAGCTAACTTTGGTCAGACCCCGATCCAGATATTCCGTAAGAAGCATCCAAGAAGAGGGCCACCTATTCCAATTGCACATCCTCTGCGCTTTGCTCCCGATTCTATTAATTTGACTTCCATTGTTTGTAATACAAGTTATGCTTCATCAGCTATACTGTACATTGGTCTAATGGACTCAAATATTGTCCTTGTAAATGAGGGACTCAATTTGTCTGTTAAGATGTGGTTGACAACCCAATTGCAATCTGGTGGAAATTTTACATTCTCCAGTTATCAGGTTTGACTTTGTTTTATCAGAAATTGAGATTCAGTGAGATTTGTTATTTAGTTTGTGGTTTCCTATTTGTTAGTCATTTGATACTCGTGATCTTTGGGATAACTTTTTCTAATCTGTGCAGGATCCATTCTTTGGAGTTGGTTCCGATATACTTTCTCCACGAAAAATTGGGAGTCCTGTGCCAGAAAATGTTGAACTTGGAGCACAATGCTTTGCAACAATGCAGACACCTTTGGAGAATTACCTGATATCATGTGGCAACTGGGAAAATAGTTTTCAGGTCATATCATTAAATGATGGCAGAATGGTGCAGAGCATCCGACAGCATAAGGATGTGGTTAGCTGCGTTGCAGGTATATTTGATGGTTTCATATAGTGACTGGCTAGTATATAATGATAAATGAATATGAAAAATAAGTGGGCATTTTTTTACTACACTTGATTATGAGGAACTTGTGTTTATTTTATAGTATTATTCTTCTCTATTTGGATCTAAATCATATTGAGGATAGTCCTAGGCTGTATGCTCCATGTTAGAGAAAAAGCGAAGAAAGTCTTGTGACTCTACTGCACTTGGTCATGTTCTTGGTAATGTCTTGTTTGTTGAAGAAGGCGGCATGCATAGCCATAAATCCTATTTCTTAACACTCATACCCACACACATATATATTCCCCCCCTTCCCCTTCCCCTGTGGGTCTGACTGAAGAGTGGTGGGTATCTGTGATGCAGTTACATCTGATGGAAGCATCCTTGCAACTGGGAGTTACGACACAACAGTCATGATCTGGGAAGTTTTCCATTGTAGAACCTCAGAAAAGAGAATCCGCAACTCTAACTCCGAGTTATCTCGTAAAAACTATGTTGTAGTTGAAACACCATGTCATATCCTCTGCGGGCATGATGACATAATAACATGCTTATATGTTAGCCTTGAGCTTGATATCATAATTAGTGGGTCGAAAGATGGGACTTGTGTATTTCATACCCTGCGAGAAGGAAGATACGTAAGATCCTTACGGCATCCATCAGGCAGTCCAATATCAAAGCTCATTGTCTCTCAGCATGGTCAGATAGTAATTTATGCTGATGACGATCTCAGTTTGCACCTGTATTCAATTAATGGTAAACATCTTGCTGCCGCTGAATCGAATGGACGCCTCAATGCTGTTCAGTTGAGCAGATGCGGCGAGTTTTTGGTTGGTGCAGGTGACCAAGGTCAGATAGTTGTTCGATCTATGAACAACCTTGAAGTTATAAAAAAATATCATGGGGTTGGAAAGATGATAACATCTCTGGCAGTGACTCCAGAAGAATGCTTCTTGGCTGGCGCAAAAGATGGAAGTCTCCTTGTGTATTCCATTGAAAATCCTCAGCTTCGCAAAACTGGCCACAACAAAAATACGAGGTCGAGGCTTTCATAGTGGGGCAAATCAGCAATAGTATCAGAAAGCAGATCCATGTGGAAATTCAAATTTTTAACATTTGTGCTGATCAGGGATGATATTTCCAGGTACAATGCTTTCTTTCATATATTTCTTTTTCTTTGTTACTCTTCTGTTTCTTGAAGACTAGGATTTATATGATTATATCCGTATTCATGAGAATCTATATCGACTTCTACTCAGCAACTCATAATTACCATGGTCTCACTGGTCTTCTTTTAAAGCTTTGTAATTCATATTGTTGGATGTGACTAAGATGGATTAATGGAAACTTGTGGAAATTATCATGGAAGTTTGGGTTATTTCTTAAATTATTAATTATTAATTATTAATGCCGCATAATCATTGAAGGCCTGTTGGAAGATAACAAACTACCATTCTAAGCACAACTCTATTAACTGCCAGCATATTATTACTTGGGATATAATTTTTTACAAATGCAAGACATTATTTTGTTGAAAATTGAAAATATTCAGTGAAGACATATTGGTGCTTCTGTCAATATTCTGCCAATTTTATATGCTTTTGCTTCCTGTGTCAATCATTGTCATTGGAGTGATGTATAGTAAATTATTTATGAAGATATTGCTAACCTCAAAAGAAAACTTCTCATGGGATGTATATTTTGTCTAAGCTTATCTTTCTATTGGGTCATAAATACTTTTAGGATTTTTGAAATTGGCTGCAGTTACAAAGAGGTGCTTTTCTTTTTCTCAGACCATTGCTTGATCTAGCAGTAGTATTCCTTCTCTTCCTATATTTAAGTTACCGATTGTATATGCCTTCAATAATCATTATAGCATATGAATGAATCTGTTATTTAATATTGCAATTAGTATATCAGACATCAAACAGGTAATATGGTGTTGATCGCTCCTCTTAAAATGTATTTCTTGAGCGTTTTCATTAAAGTTCCCCCCCGTTTCTTTTACAGTGCCATTAGCAGGACTATACATATTGTGGGTTTATGCCAATACTTCAAAGACATCTTGTCCTTTGGGTGTCATGATATGAAGCGTTCGGCCTGTGGATATTGTAAAACTGCATGCGTTTATAGAAGAAGCAATTTTGAACTTCTTCGGGCTCTTTCATACTTAGGCGCTCTGGGAGGACTATTTTGCTTAATACCAATTGACACATACAGATTTCCTTGAATCTTCTCCTCCATTAAGTGAGGTAAGCGTTCAACTCATATGTACATTATATTAACAAAATTTTCAATAGGTTGGCTCATAATCATGTGCATTAAAATTGTAGCATATAAGCTGTTTTTAATTTCTCTGATAAGAGTGTTCTTTAGACCGAAAGATATTGTACAAACAGGCTTTAATGCCTAATCTTATTACATGGCTAAAGGCAGAAGAATATGGGGAAAATTATTTTCCAGTGCGAGATATTGGGCAAAATGACCTGCGAGCTCATTTGGCACACCTACAAAATTATACTCGCAAGCTGTGGGTGGCTACTCTTTTCATATTCGGTGACTCTTCAGTATAATATCCATATGCTTGAACACATCAAGCACATATTTACATATTTTAC
Organism: Bauhinia variegata; assembly: GCA_022379115.2. NCBI lineage: Eukaryota > Viridiplantae > Streptophyta > Magnoliopsida > Fabales > Fabaceae > Bauhinia > Bauhinia variegata. The sequence goes on from CM039437.1 coordinate 17,574,685, forward strand.
TTACTCAAATACAGAGTACATTTAATGACATGGCTTGAGGGTATTTTTGTATTTTTCATATATGCATTGGCGTTAAAGCAGTAAGATAAGGAATAGATGAGAAGTGTGATAAATGATATAGTTCCGTACTAGATATACCTAAGCAATTATCTTAACTTTCTCGATAATTTTTGCTTCCCCTTGTGTCTCTGAACTCTGATGCCGTTGCGCTTAACGAATCCACCTCTTAAATTATGAGGGACTAACGAACCTAGGAATTGCGGAGTTAGTGCTCTACGAAATTTGACAACGGGGTTTTTTCATTTTTTATTCCATCAGCCTAGAATCACGTCTGATTTGTTTCTGAAACTTTAAAAAATTATATTAAACTCCTATGAACTATTAAAATTAAAATGATATTAAAAAAATTATCAATTTTTAGATGCCGTCTTAAAATGGGAGGAAAGTTATGACCTGTATGTATAACTATTAATCCAAAAAATCAGATAAAATATTTTTTGTTTTGATGTGAAAATCAGATAAAATTATAAGCCCATAAGCTATCATATTTAAAAAAATTCAACCTAAAAAACAAAAAAAGAAAGAAAGAAAAAACGTTAATCTTAAGGCTTCACCTCTATTGTCCTTCTAATGGCGAAGTGTTTAATATTTGAATTTATGGAAATGGACAAATTTTCAGGAGGAAAATGTCTTGTAATTATAGTTTAGCGTCCAATTAAAGGAACCTTCGTGGACATGCAATACTGCGTGAACTGGTAAACTAAAGAACTTTTTTTTTTTTAACTAATTAAAAGAACCTTAATTGTGTTTAATAATGATCCGACTTAAACATGGAGCAATGGGTTTTCCTCTGATTTTTTTAGTCAAATTAAAAGAACACATGTTCCTTCGAGTTTTGGATCCAAAACACTTCTTTATAAGAATGCTTGTTGTCTTGATATACAGTAAATTAATATTCTCACATTACTCATCGAATCACTTCATTTTAATAAGTTTTTTTATTAAATATTTAATTTTACATTGTATAAAATAACCAATCAGAATTAAGTGTGATAATAACATAAAATATCGTCGCACATCCGACATCCTTAGCGGCAGTAACTCGAAAGATGCCTATTGCCTAACATGATTTTTCTTACTTTTCCAGTTCAGAGAAAAAAAAAAAAAAAACTTACTGAATGTTCTATTTCAGAAAAAAAAAAATGTTGAAATAAAATTTATTTTTGCAACTTCTGATCCTATGCCTGTTGGCCCACGAGCTGGCAAGCCGCCTTTAGTCCTCCAGAGCTGGACTTTTCACTCTCCTCCCTCCTCTCTCAAAACTCCGACGCCAGCATAAAACTCACCTTCACATTTCAGTCTCAAACATATATCCGTTATTCTCTCCCATCTAAAACCTAACTAATCAAACTTAGGGTTAGGGTTACAAACATTGCTACTATTGTCCCTGTAATGCTGAGAATAGCCCTAATTGAATTCTTGTATCAACAATGTACGGTCACGCCCAGGCAGTGAATATGCCCAGCCAGATCGGCACAGGCGAAGATGACGATGGTTCAGGCGCGGGTGCCGAGTCAATTGAAAACCATCACATTCATTATGAACATACTCTTGAAGATGGTGGCGGTGGAGTTGGTGGCGTCGTTGAGGATGTTAACTCCGATAGTGTATATGCTGCTGCCGGTGCAGGTGATGCTAGCCAGCTTACTCTTTCGTTTCGTGGCCAAGTCTATGTTTTCGACTCAGTTACACCTGATCAGGTACAATTTTCTTTTGCCAGTCAGAATTTTTTTTTTCCTTCCGGCGGATTTTCCCTTTTTCGGTTTCTTGTATATTCTTGTAATTGCTGTCAGCCGATTAATGGAAACAATGGAGTTATTCTGGTGGCTCTCTACTTTCATAGAAAATTTTCATTAATCTGGGATTCTAGAATAACCTTACTTCTGCTCAACTGGCCTAAGCAACATGCAATGAAGAAATTTTATAAACGTTTCGCCTTTGCCTTCCTTCCAATTTTCACAGCAAGGGAAAGGTCTATAAGAGCGAGAATTCGATACTTTTGAAAGCTTAAAGCAGAAACTTAGGATGTTTTAATGATAATTGCATATTTGGTGTTCCATAACAGGTTCAAGCGGTATTGTTACTGTTGGGTGGTTGTGAACTATCCTCGGGTTCACAGGGCGTGGACAGAGCACATCAAAATCAGAGGGTATTTCTTCGCTCAGAAAACTTGTTTCATACAAGTGGCATTTTCAATACTGGATTTGTTTTCCAACTAACTGTATCCCGCTGTAGGATGCAATGGATTATCCTGGAAGGTCTAGTCAACCACAACGAGCAGCCTCATTAAGTAGGTTCCGTCAGAAAAGGAAAGAGCGATGCTTTGATAAGAAAGTTAGATATAGTGTACGTCAGGAAGTTGCGCTCAGGTCTGACAGTTAATGTACCAAGTTTATGATTGATTTTTTTTTTTTTTTTTAATCTTTACTTCTGAGGATTAAATTGAGTTGTTTGAATTAAATAGAGTTATTTACAGTCTAGGCTTAGATCTTGGTGGTGCCTGTTTAACAGATCCATCATGCAACTGAAAATTGGGGATGCATTTTTTTTTTCTTCGGTTCTTAAACCGATATAGTTGCAAATATGCATTCAAAAGGGTCCTCTCATTTGAATATGCATAACATAGGAATTTTGTAGCGTGAAAAGTTCAAGAATTTTTTTATCCATTCTGTTACCACTGGAAAAAGTAAAAAAAAAAAATACTTAACATAGATTATGATATATGGTTGATGTAACTATTGTTTAATATGTATTTAAGTGTATCTATTCTCTGTGAACATTATGAACAAATAACTTATCATGGGTTTCTATATAATAAGTTGTCTTCCTCAAGACGATTTTATTGTTGGACATTTTTAGTTTATTTAATGTTGTTTTCTGTTATAACCAATTAAAGGAAGCTTGCATTTTTTCATGAATTTTATGTATATTTTCTGTTGGTCATCATTGTAGTTATTGCCTAGTGCACATCATTTTATGGTTCATTACTCCTTTTTTTCTTTTTTTTTTTTAACTTATCTGATGTCTAAATGTGTAGGATGCACCGTAATAAGGGTCAATTTACTTCATCCAAAAAACAAGAAGGAGAGAATAGTTGGGGTACTGTCCAGGAGTCAGGGCAGGATGAAATTCAATCAGAAACCTCGTGAGTTTTATAACCAGAAACTTTGTTTCTTCCTCTATGAAGTTTGACTTGTGTCATGGTTTTCTTTCTGGTGGTATATTTCAATTGTCATCTCTTAATTCTTGACGCTCATAAATTATCTTCTTATATCACTTCATTATTTGAGACTTGCAAGGTCAGGATGAAAAACAATCAGAAACCTCGTCTGTTTGATGTTTACTATTTGTACTTATTGCATGTTTATGCAGGTGCACGCATTGTGGCACAAGTTCAAAATCTACCCCAATGATGCGGCGAGGGCCATCTGGTCCAAGATCACTTTGCAATGCTTGTGGGCTTTTCTGGGCAAATCGGGTAGGTTTCTTTCCAAATGGTTTGAATATAGAACAAGAGAGAACATTTTTCAGGCTATTACTTATACATTCTAATTCCTAATGTGAATAGAATATAAGTGAATTTGTCAAGCTGGTGGACCATTACTACATTATGTTCTGTTTACGTAACTCTCCCGTGTACCAGTTTAATTTGTAACATGGTGGACTAGCTGGAGAAGCACCTACTTTGCTGTGCACCCGTCTTACTCGTGCTGCGTGCATGTTTATGTTAAGTTGTGCATAATTTGTGAAAGTATTTTGTTTTTTGGTAGCTTTTAAAAGTTAAAAGGTGACAGTTGATGTTAATGATTAGCTTTTTATTTGGCTAAATCATAAAAAATGTCACTCTTACTTGATAACAATGTGTCCAAAAAGCTTTCAAAATCTCTTTTTCTTGGCTAAGAGACTGACTCAAGCTTTTGCAATAAAAAAAAAAAAAAATTCATTGATTCTATTATTCAACTGAACTTAATGACAATGATATCAATGAGGACTTACGAAGTGGAGGGCATGCTATTGTTTAATTAGGTCACTAATATTAACTCTTAAGCTTATGCTTTGGCTTGTAATCATGGATATCAAGGTTATAATTACGACATATTTCAAGAGGCTAGGTCTTACTTTCTAATGAATGCATCTCTTTCTTTCTGGGTCTAGGGCTACTTCAATACATGACACTCAATATTTAGAGAAGTATGAAGCTGTAGTCTGGTATTTTGATGGTTAATCGGGTTAATGTCGTATACTAGGTTTTCTATGGTCTGCTTCCACTTCCATCTGTGTTATGGAATTATTTATGGTGAGTGGAAACGGAATGTTTAGGAGTTGACAAGAGGGTTGATGGCGGGGCAATCATTTGGTGTACTTTGGGATCTTTTATCAAAATCGTAGGAGTTCTTGCTTATTGCATTTCAACTTGTAGTTCTGGATTATTGTGTTTGAAAAGAGATGTGAGAGTGAATTCTTTTTTCCTATTCCTCTCATCTTCAAGGAATATGATCTATTGCCTTTAAAGAGAGTGGCAACTACATTATTGTGAATCGGCTATTTATGTATTGTTCAATGCTGAGTTGTCAGTAATGTCCTACCTTTTGATAATGGGATTATGCAGGGTACTTTGAGGGACCTTTCCAAGAGGAACCAGGAAAATACTCTGGCACTAGTTGAGCAGGTGTGTTTTCACTATATATATATATATATTTAGTTTTCTTCAATCTTTACTGCAAGGTAATTATTTATCCTCTTTAATTGCATCTGAGACCAGGTTGATGATAACCAAGCTTTAACAGCCGAGCGATGAGTTTTCTGGTTACAGAAATTGCTATATTAGATTTGTAATAATTTCATTCAGCTGGACTAATAGAATGTACAGTTATAGCAATGTCTTCATCAATACAAGAGGTCCGCTCTGTTTTCTCTATTGCTTTGAATTTTTGACCTGAAATGTTTTCGTGATCTTGTTGTAATGAAGTTCTAGTTCAACCTAGACACCTCAAGGTTTACATGAAGTAATTTTTTGAAATATTTTTTAACATTAACATAGTTCATTAAATAAAAAAGAACGACAGAAGACTGATTCCAGTTTACCCAGTGCTATACGAGTATACATATATTTTCGAGGTTTGTTAAAAAATATTTCTAAAAAGTTGTAATCACAAAATTTAGTAAAATAAAATATCTAGGGAGCAGGATAAGGCGCCCTCTTCTGCACTCACCTAAACTAGTGAAATGATCATAATACTTTCTTCTTTTCTTTAAAAAAAAAAGAAAAGAAAACACTAAAGGGGTATGGGTGCACTCCTCTAGCTTATCCTTGGATTGGTTTTTTTGGCAATAGTTGCGTGGTCTCCTATTTTCCTTAATTAATCTTTGAGGTAGTAAAAATAGATATATTGTGTAGTTTTCATTTATAATTTTAGTCTTATTTGTGATTTGAACTTCAAAAATTAGAAAAAATACATTTAAATCGACTAAAAAAATATATGATCTTGTGGAAAAAATAACAAAGTTGCAATCATCTGACTTTTAGATTCGATTTTTACATAATTAGTATGTGTCTCGGATTAAAGAAAGCTAATTGGATCTATAAATCAATTAGCTCTCTTTTGGTTTTAAAATAAGTTTTTTGAATTTATAGATTCAATTATATTTATTTTAACCCTTATTTTAATCTATACATTTGAGGAAGCGAAAAATTTTTCAAAAAAATTATCGTCAGTTCAAATAATTGCAAACACACATACAATTACATTGTTGTAAACATTAAGAAAGCTAAGAGGAATATAAGGTTTAGGGCTTACTTGCTCGCCAATGGAAATGTCCCCACTTACGCTTGGTTAAATTGAGATGCTGTCAGTTCGCAAGGAAGGAAAGGGAGGGTGTCTTTTCTTTTCTCCATTATCGCAGTCAAGAAGAAAAAGAGTATGTATGAGTTGGAAAAGAAATGGAGAAAAAGAAAGCAAAGCGATCGGAGAAGAAAAAAAAAAGGAGTACTCGTAGTTGAGTCAAGGGACATTTTTGAAAGAAAATAATGTCTGAAAAGGATGGGAGAGTGAGTAAAAAAAAATAAGGAGAATGGATTCAACAGTTTTCCAAATATTTAACATCACAAATAAAATTTTATAGTGGCATTAACTTCAGTACTTATTTTACTAATTATGATGCACTTAAAATAAAATTTATTATCTCATTTTATATTAATTAATCAATCATATACATAATATCAAAGTTACAATATTATTTAAAAGTTTTGAGACCAAGGTATAAGACGATCAATTCCTTCTCAATGCACTCGTACTCTTGATGTAAGTTGAAATTCAAGAGTTTACATTTGAGTTAAAGAAGAAGTACAAAATAGATTTAATAGAATCGAAACAGATTATGAAAGAAAAAAAAAAAAAAACTGAACTAGATTATATAAACTTTCTTGGCATGTTTTATAGATTTATTTAAGACATAATTACTAGAATTATTGTCCGAATCTTTATATTTAGAATTATATTATTTGAGTTCATTAAAACTTATATAATAGAGTTGATAATATGTCTTATTTCAAAATTTTTCCTTCATCTGTTCCATACTTTTAATTTTTACCTTGGATGAACACTTATTCCATACTTCTTTAGACATAATTTAAGCTCAATAATAGAATAATAAATTCTCGACAAGTGTTCCAGGAACACGAAGTGCAGTAGTAGTACTATATTGTAAGTGTGATGTGACAGAACCGTGGTAGCATCGAACCAGCCTTGGATCAAATGACAAAATTTAAAACTACCAATGAGGTTCCAACTCCAAAATATAATGAATATTCAGTCCAGGAACTCTGTATAAATGATTAAATTTCCGAAAATGCTCAAGCTATTTACGTTATTACGTACGGCCACAATCCCTAGCCGTTGGTACCAAAGGATTTGTCACTGATAGGTCTCCCGTTCATGTTGCCATGGTGGGTCCGATTTCGGCACTCTAAGCTCGAATAACACAGTCTAGCAGTGTACACCTCATCACAAGGGATAATTTCTGATCTAGTTACATAGAAATGGAAATCCTCGACAAAATATTTTGTTTTAAGACAAGAAATTATATTATTTTATTATATATCACTTATTTATGTGACAAGATTAGAGTGTTAGTTCAAGACAGAAAACTTTGTCCTCACCTGTTATATTTGTCTCTCGCATGCATTCGTATAAAAATAAAATAAAAAATAAACATAAACATAAGAAATAAAAAGGAAAATTACTAATTTTAAGTATATTCAAGGAAACACGCGGACATGCCCATTCAGATCTTAGCTTATTCGGGTTAGATTTTTCTCTCTCATCTCGTTCTCGAAGCTTCTATTTTAGATCTCAGAAATTGTCTTGGCGCGTTTTAGGTTTAGGGCTCTTCAGAATTCGTTATGGAAACGATGTTTGATCGATGGAACAGGTGACAAGCTTAGGGTTTTGGGTTTGGTACAGTTCGTGCCCTCTGTGGATTTTGGAGGGAAATCGATGGCGGCGGTGAACCCACAGCCTCTTCAGGCGCGTCCATTCGAGGAACACGGTCGATGCCCGATAACGATCGAGGACGATGACGGTGGGTATGAGGATTGTGATGGGAGTGGTGATGCTATGGATGAGGTGGAAGAGGTCAACAATAGTTCAGTCAGTGTTGCTAACCATGGGGGAGTTGTTATGGCGTCTCGTACTAGTGAGCTAACACTTTCTTTCGAGGGCGAGGTTTACGTGTTTCCTGCTGTGACTCCTGAAAAGGTAATTCATCTTTACTTTATGGAAAGTTCTCAAGGCGATAGTTCAATAAATTTTATTACTTGGTAATTACTGTCTTTAGGTGGTCGTTTCGTGAACTCATTAATGTGTGGGATTGTGGATAATGTGGTAATACCAAGTCTTGTTATCGTGTTTCGGAGTTTCAATGGATTGGAGGATCACCAGATGTCTTACTTTTGGGGCATTGGGTTCATTTGTAGTCACGGGAGTATTCTTTTACATGCACAACAAATATGGTCTCTCGTTAAAGCCAGAAAACAATGAAGTTTTTCCCGCATGTTATACATTAATTTAAAATTTACGACTTATGCCTTATAATCTCGTTTCTTTGTTTCTTTGGGTACGTGGTGTATATTCCAACATGCATTTCCGCATCTTCTGATAATTTAAAATGTTAAAAGTAACGTGAACAATATATGTTGAGTTTCCATCACTTATTCTTTCATCAAAAGTTCCAAAAAAGTAAAAGGAGTTACCATCTTTTATGCTATAAGGATTTGGAGATCTGGCAGAATTGTAACTGTCACGTGGTTTTAATATATCAACAAGAAAATAAGACCCAACGTCATAATAAAACCCAATGAATTGGCAAAAGAATACGACTGATATAAGCTTAAACCCCATTATAGCCCATGGGTAGTAATCACAATAATTACAAAAATATTCCCTGAAACTAATATTATAGGACTTATTTTAACTGATGCAGCAATTTATCAACATTTATGAAATATTGCTAGGACCTAGAAATTACTATTGCAGAGAGGATGTCCTACATGGAAATTAGACCATATTTCAACATTTTCTTTTGTTGCTCGCTTATGTTTTCTTGATAATCTTCTATCTTGCACAACCATCATTTAATGCATGGCACCTGTAAACGGGTGATGGTTGAGAGTTATGCGATTGAGCAATGCTTGATGGCCAAATTGTACATTGTAGGTACAAGCAGTTTTGCTTCTTTTGGGTGGTCGTGATGTTCCAACGGGTGTACCTACCATTGAAGTACCGTTTGATCAAAGTAACAGGGTAATGTAGATGTTGAATTAATGAGAACAGTTGTATTGCATTCTATGCTTGAATTTATCTATTATCTGATGCAATCTCTAGGGCATCTGTGACACTCCAAAGCGTTCAAACCTTTCACGAAGAATAGCATCTTTGGTTAGATTTCGGGAAAAACGCAAGGAAAGATGTTTTGACAAGAAAATTAGATACACTGTGCGAAAAGAGGTGGCACAGAGGTAAGATGAATTTTAAGCTGTACCCTTTTGTGCACAAAAGTAAGATTTATAAGTTTGTGGCTCTTACAATTAGTACCCATCAAGTCATTTGTAAGTTTTGTATTTTGGCTGGTCTCACTTCACAACAGCCAAACCACATCTTTGGTATCGCATCTCACCATTGAATATTTGATCAATTAGTGTTCTGGAGAAGACTGTTTATAGTTTTGAAATTGCTTCAGGAAGGAATGCTTGAATTGCTAAGGATGCATTCTTTTTTTGGGATAAAAGAAGAAATTTTATTAGAGAGAGAATAAAAAGGGAGGGAAGGACAACAAATCCTCCTTTAGCTAGACAATGCATCAAAAATGAAAGAGGAAAATTAAAATAAAATGACTATCCAATCTGTCTACATAGTAGTCAAGGATATCCCCTTAAGGAAACTGTGTATATGACACGAGAGGGAGGCCAGGAACACAGCCCTGTTCCACAATAAATTTAGTTATAGATATTTATCTCTTAAAAATACACTCTAACCAAATGTACAGAATAATTACTGCCAAATCGGAAAGAGCTGTTCCTAACTTTACAGGCTCACTCAGGTTCAACAAACATACCAATAAGCACATTATATATGGAAGTAGCCAAAAACTGATCACCAACTGTTTCTAGATTAGATCTTTACCTCAAACATTTGGAGAGAATTTTAGATGCCCAATGATCTGTAAATTGGTTTTTGGCATTGACTTTGTTGGCTACTAGTGTATAAACCAAAGCTCTTGGCTAAAGTTGGTCTTTAATTTGCAAATTGGTTTATCAAGAAGGAATTTACCTTTATAGGTGGAATGAGTTGTAAGAATATACACCAGAAGGATCCAGATCCTTTTATCCAAGATAGAATACAAAGAAAAATAAATTTGGAGCTTTGGGTGCATTAGAAATCTTTAAGTGGGGCATGGCAAAGGGAGGAAAGACAATAGAGGCGAGAAAAAACTTCTGAGAAGGGAATATTCCCCATCTCCCATATTAAAACAAGAATTACTCCATATCAGATGCAGGAAATCACAACATAAGCAGCAAAAGATTGCTGCTGCTTGGATTGTAAAAATTGTTAATGCATTTCCTTATCAAATTCTGGAAGGTTGGTATTTGATTGTGAATGAGAACTTGAAACAGAACTATTTTCTTCGTACTTCTTATTTCCTTCAAATAAATTTATCCTTCCATCTAAAATAAAAACATTTGAGATCCTGTAGTAGAGTTGTTATAAACAATTTTGATGGTGTTTTGGACCTTGAATGCATTAGAATTCTAATTAACTTGTATGACCTTTTATCAACAGACTTTTATAGTAAAAAATATGTTCTTAAATCTGGTCTGATTGATTTTGTTGTTATATTGAACTTTAACAAGAATCTGACACATGAGAATTTTATCAAGTAGAGGCCTATCAGTGGGCTTGTTTCTCTTCACAAATGAGTCTGGACAACTAAAAAACGACGGATGCCATTCATGCATGTGTGTTAATACTTGAGTGTGATTAAATTCATTTAAACTCGTATTGTTCTTTTAAATTATAAAGGTGATTCCACTACTGACTGTTTTAATTTTTCTTGTCCTGCCCTGCTAGGATGCATCGAAAGAATGGACAATTTGCATCCTTGAAAGACAATCCAAGTTCATCTAATTGGGATTCTGCAGAGAGTTTCCATCAAGATGGCACTCCTCATTCTGAAACTGTGTGAGTTCCAAGCTTGGCTTTATTTAAACTTTATATCCTAATGTGTCATTCCTTGTGTCTATTTATTTTATTTTATTTTTCCTCAGTTGCAGATTACTCCCCCTCCTTACTTATTTTTCTTATGTCCTGCAGACATAGATGTCGACACTGTGGTGTCAGTGAACATAATACTCCTGCAATGCGCCGTGGACCAGCTGGACCAAGAACGCTATGTAATGCGTGCGGTCTTATGTGGGCAAATAAGGTGAATACTACGTAGTAAATGAGGTTTTTGGTGAATTGCAACAACTGTTCATTTACAGTAAAATGGTAGAGATAATGTGTTGTCCTTTGTTTTTAACACTGAAAATTAGATGAAGTATTTCTGTTTAATCCCAAAAAAAGATTAATTGTTTTGACCATATGATGTCTTTTGGAATGAATGTCTTATCTTGCATTAAGGTTGACCATCGGTTTGGTGCACCATCAATCTTGATATTGTTCCTATATTGTCAGCTTCCCTGAGTTTGCATCTTGATTCTGACAGGGTACACTGAGAGACCTCAGGAAGGGTGGAAAAAATCTCTCTGTTGAGCAAAGTGAATCGGTATGCAGGATGAGCTGCTTATGTAGATCTTGCATGCTATTGCCTTATTCTTTGATTTGGAGTTAGCAGGCATGTTGACACAGTGAAATGTCATGTTCCTTATTGGTTTCTGAAAATTTTAATATACAGCAAAAGGAAAGAGAAAAAAAAGTTCCACGCATATGATAGTCGATGCTGCGCTTCCTCATGGTCATCATTTACCATTGGACTCTAGCTTTTGGAGTTCAATACTGAGGTTTTTTTTTAGTGTTTAGATTTGTTTTAGGATGGTGTACAACTGTACATTGTTAGATCTTCCTTGATGGGTGGTTTGATATTGTTGTCATGTTATGAATGCCTGACTGGTTAATTTATCAACTGAAATGGAGATTGTAGGAGACTCCTTTTGATGTCAAGCCTACTATTCTGGAAGGAGAATCGCCAGGCATCCAGGATGAGCAAGTAGAAATCTTTATACATATTGCAAAGTAATTCTTGGCTGTTCACAAATCATTCTGTTGTCATCAAAACTTTTTGTGTATGCAGGGAACATCTCAGGATCTTTCTAAGGCTGTCACTGAAGGATCTAATAACCATGCTATCAACCCAGATGATGTGGTAGGTTTCTCCTGTTTCAGCCTAACATTTCAGGAGTTGACGAGTTGTGTGTTTGTATATGGGGTTTAGGATTATTTGACACTGATTGACCGCTCCTTGTGAAGCAAATGTGCTCGGTTTGCTATATCACTCTTAAAAATTCATGACTTATGAGGATTGAGAAGTGAGAAGTAATGTCTTTATTTCTTAAAGCAAGAAGCAAATTAATATTTCAGGTTTTTGGCTTAATTTTCTATGACATTGAGGATACTATAGTACTGATGCACTAGTTATTAGTTGAATTTCTGCAACCTCTTTCCTGCTTCCACGCTCATTTGGAACATTCGCTGTGTGCAAGGGAACTATGAGGGCTTCTTTTTTTGTTTTTTAATTGAAAAACAGAGTCTGCTATAAAATGAGACACAAAAAACAGAAAAGTATCCTCGTCTCTCAACAAGCTGTCTCCCTATATATATATGTGTGTGTCTCTTTGTCAGTAAAGTTCAGTTTGGATTATTCAGACATATTATGTCAGTATATTCGTGATTAAAGCTTCTAATTAATTAATGTGTTGCTTGTAACGGTTATCGGCAATTTTTCTTGTTCAGGAATTGCCTGAATCTGCTGAACGCTTTGCTAATACCCTGCCATTGGGAATTCATTCTACAGAAAATGATGATGAGCAGGTACTCCTATTTGATTAGTATGTTTTATCAGATGCATTGGTCGTCTGCACTTTCCAACTTCTTACAACTTACATGAGGTTACTGTAATCTACTAGGAACCTCTGGTTGAGCTATCTGATCCTTCAGATACAGATATTGACATTCCTGGAAATTTTGATTAGAAGGTATCGAGTGCATATGTCCGGAGTTATATATACTAATTAGTCTGTAGTATATACTTCCAGTGCTAATGAGATGCGGGCCTTCAGGCAATGCCACGTTGAAAGATAAATAGAAAATGCGGGCTGAGTTATGATTCAATATAACAAACACAAATCAAATTGTGATTACCAAGTCGGGGTAAACACTGCTATTCCAGCCAAGTTTTCTTCAAAGTCGGTTTATGTAGAAGTTGTGAGATGATCTCTGCCTTTGGTGGTTTTACCTTGAGAACCGCAATTTGTTAGCTAGGCTCTTGGACTTGTTTCTATATTGCCTGATTTCTTCGTAATTATAATTTTCGTAAATTTTAAGAGGTAGATCTTCAGCGATATGTGTTGTGCAAGGACGGGCCATACTTGCAGCTAGTTTGGATATCAAAATTAGCGCTGTGATAATTACTACATTTGATGATGTGCTGCTGTGCTCCGGCTAATACGTATTTTAAACCCGCCTTGTTCCAATCTGTCTGTACAGATATAAAATTAATTTGTGTAATTTAATATACGGAATCTTTCCGTATATGCTATTTCACACTATCTTACCTGTACTCAGCAATATTTGAATGTAATTGAACCTACTCAAGATTAATGGCCTTATATAAAAATATATCTCATGTTTTGGTTTTAAACGTGTAGAACATTGTAATCTGTAATGTGTAGTTAGCTTTTCTATTTCATATGTTAGACTTGCTTGTGCACGAAATCTTTGGCATTTAGGCGTTTTAAAAAAGTTATTGTTCCTGTTATTTATCTTATTAGCAATTTGGTAGTCTTCACTTAGAAGTTAAATATGCACTTTACGTTTCCTGCATTTTAACATGTCGCGTGTCAATTATTTAGCCTGGTTTTCACGGTAAACATTTTTTTTTTCATTTCTAGACTCTTTTTTTTGGTATGGAAGCAAGACTTTTCTTTTTAATTAATCAATGTTTGATTGCCATGGCATGCGTACAATCTTATGATCTACACCTAAGTTTTTATATTTAAAAAAGAATGCAAAGTCGTGTGTTTTTCCATTGCTTTTCTAAAGCTGAAATTCTTACTCAACAAACTACAGAAATTGAAATATTCTGTCCTGATACAAAGAAAACCTTTCGTCGCCCAAGGATAGCAATGAGGCGGTTTTCTACTCTTTTAACTTCATCCTGGATGTTTAAGGTGCGGTTTCATCTCCAGTCTTAGCTTCGTTCTCAGACAAGTCAAATTTTCATACCTACATTTTTTGGTGCATAAAAATTTTTAAGGTGAATAAATGATGTACTAGTCTAAAGCTAGAAAAGCTTCTAAACTCATAAAACACTTTTTTAAATACAAGTTGCACTTGCACTCAGTATTTACTTAAAAAAGAAGTTATTACAATTTCTCTTAAAAAGAGAGAAAAAATACTCAAATTATAAATAAACATAATTATCAAAATTAAATCTGAAACAACAATAATTTAAGTCAATCAACAAATTAAGGGTTTAGTGTAATAAATTCAAGAAAACCCTAGATTCCTATTGGAAATAAATTAACGATCCCAAAAATGCACATTTAGGAATATACATTTTGAAAATGTTTGGCAGAGAAGGCTCCATTATAAGAGAGTTAACAGAACATCCGCCTGGAGAAGCAATGTGCAAAGCTGAGTCCGAAATTCCTCCATCTAGTGACGTTGACAGACGCGTCGGGAGCGATGTAGCAGTCATCGTCAAAGACGAATGGAAGGGGCCTAGTTCCCAGTTCATCTGCTTCCACTAACTGACAGAGAGTAGCATAGCTGCGACTCTATTGTGTCCTACATAGCCATCTAATAACCAGATGAAAGAAAATAAAATTCGTTGGACACCTATATTTCTACTCGGGTAAATCTTCATCGGGTGAGGATCCACTAGAAGAATCACTGTCGAATAGAGCCGCGTCTCTAGGAGATGATGGAAGCGATTCTCTTTCTTGGGAGGTTGAACCTGCAAAAGATTGAAATGACTTTGTTCAACATTTTCTACAAGGATTTGACTAGAGATTCAGTGCAATAAATCACAGTAGAATTGGGTTTTAAGGATGCGGAAAAGCCCGGATGAGGGAAAAGTCAATCAATCATACACTAAAATGGGTTTGTTGTATAGGATAGGTTCAAGAGGCCAGTATAATCCTAATCTTCTAGTCAGAGTAGTCAACCATTCAAATATACTAAAGAAGGATAAACGATGGTAGTTGGATATACAAAACATGCCAGCCAGTTTAAACAACAATCCTGAGATGGAATATGCATAATATAAAATAAATTAATCCATGTATATAGTTGAAAAAACACGAGGTTCGATTCACTTCCGATCAAATTAATCCATGAATCACGCAAAAAAAAAAATAAAAAAAAGGTCATAACATCTCATAGAAACATGGGATTCTTACCATAAAAGAAAGAAGGAAAAAAAGGAACTAGCGCTTGTACAAACCTTTTTGTTCTCTCGAGCGGAACTTCTTAGTGTGCCGTCTTATAAGTTTTTTGGCTTTCATAATTGTGAGCTGCCTAGCAAAGGGAGAGAACTCTACATCGCTTTCACTCCAATCACCTTGAAAATCATTCTCTGCTTCACCCCTCATAGTCCGGAGCACAAACGCCTTTGCCTTTCGGCGTTGAGTGTTAAATAGCCCTCTAACGGACGTAACAAATCCATCACCTGCCCCATCACTTGGACGCTTAGGCCAAGACGGTGGGTATTGATCAGATTTTCCTGCTTGGCCTTCATTGTCACTAAGATTAAGGTCGATTTCAGGAACACCAGCTCCGGTTGGCTGATTCTGAGATTTGTCTTTAAATTTCTTACCCTAAATGGTTATTGAAAATAAATAATAATTTAATTCAACAGAAAATAGATAGTTCTGCATAGTTTTGAATATAATCTTGATTCCTAACAACCAATTCAAGAGGGGAGAAAAACTTTATTTCCAGCCTCTAAGCTAAAGCAATATCATGTTACAATTCCCTGACAGATTTGCAGTGACAATAGACAAGTAGAAATAGCAAATACCAAGTCTACGAGGAAAACCATGAAAATATATAACCATAAAAAGTAAACGAAAGGAACAATGGACAGTAGGTCATTTGTCACCTGCATTCCAGTCACCGACTTTAGGACTCCCCAGATGATGTGCTTCTTGACTCGCGAGAAGAGTCTTCGCCAACTCCCAGTAAACTCCACACGGTGAAATTGATCCATCAATAATTTCAGATCATTCACAACAAATCTTGACCCTTCATACGTAACACATAACTCAACCTACGAGAGAATAATACACAGTGCTTAGCTGAAATTCAAATCATTGCAACACAGTATAACCAACAGTTTCACTCCCACCAAAATACTGACCTGGCTAATTTTGATGTTGTGAAACTCCATCATCTTTCGAGGCCTTTTCTCTTCCTGCGACTTAGCTACCTTTTTCTCTTCTTGAGATGAGCGACCAGCTTTAATAGCTTTGGGATCTTTTGATTTATTCTTAGAGGCTTCATCTTGTTGCTCAAGAGAATCAAGCGACCCATTTGTAGAGGAAGTGAAGCTTTGCAAAACAAGTTCGTTAGCAACAGATTCTGCCACAGTCTCTTCCCATGTTCTGTCAAAAGAAGATGTCCTTCTCAACTCTGGGGTTGAACTAGTACCGGGGTTTGCTTTGACATTTTGCGACTTATTTGCCTGCAAGCAGGTTTCAGAACTCATTACAAGAAATCTAGCATCTAAAAATATTTAGTAGAACACAAATAAAACCTAGTCCTCCCACCAACATAGTCTCACATTAGCATTCCCTGATTCAGTATGAAGATACTCACTTGGGCTGAATCAGCAGGAACAGGTTGCTGACTGGTTGCAGGAAATAGCATTGCGGTGAAACCAGATTTAAATGGGGCCTCGGGAATCAATGAAGTGGAAGCTTCGGGAACCAATGAAGCTTTCCTACCACGCTTTGCACCAGCAGTTGTTGAAACCTTCCAAACCTCCTGCATAAGCGACCAACATTTGAAGTTAGCTTATAACAAAATATCTAAGAATGTCAACTTCAAAATAGACAAGGGCGTAAAAAATATGAAAAATTAACCTGCCGGCGCTGAGAATCTTGTTCCTCTTCTGGAAACAAATATCCCCACATCATTCTGTACATTGACTCTGTCAAATGGATCTTGAGGGGATAAATCTCTACCTATAAGATGAGTTCATGTTAGTAAACAAAAATTACTGGTCTTGACATTACAAATGAGTGAGGTGATAGGTTCCTCCTCCGATTTCATTCTTCCCTTATGAACTACAGTGCCCTGTTCTACCTTATCTCCTCATCCATCACAGTTGACCACAGTTGACCATTTTCTCAAAGATGTTAGTTTTAGATGTTTCATCAACTGCTTGATATTCTTTGGCAATGGAAGTCAATATGGAGCCATGGAAATCGATCTTCTCTAACAATCTGCAAACTCGTGACTAGGTTGAGATGGAGCCATGGAAGTCAACCTTCTCCGGCAATTTGGGGAAAGGAAGCTTGGACACATTGCCCATGGACGAAGAAGACGAGATGAAATGAGGATTTTTGCCAGAAGAATTTCACACTTTAATTTTTTTCTCTATTTATCTTAGAATATTAATATTAATTTTAATGATCATAACAAAAAATTATTTTAGCAATTCATATTCCTTTACATGTGACCATGTCATGCCAAACAACATTTTAGTAAACAAAAATTCCTTAGCATTTCCATTTCCTTCCCTATTCCTTTCTCAAGGATTCTTTGTACCAAACGGGCTGTAAAGGAAAATGTTACCTGGAGAAGTTCAATAACAGAATTCCCATCCCTTGGAACTCCCTGTTTTGCATCTACACGAAGCATGACTTTTCTGGTAGAGAGAGATAGAGAGAAGTAAAAAAGAAACAATCTCTAAAATTAGATACCCACAAAAAAAAAAGAAGAAGCAAATAAGTAAATAAAAAATAAACACACAGGTGGCTTTAATATGCAGTTTCTTGTCAGTAAGGATATTAAGAAAAGTAGCAAATTGATCTTGAAGAACCATCCTCCAAATTCAACCCTACTTTAGCAACATATGTACATATATCATCAATGAAGGAGTTGTTCTTACCTACTAAACTATGAAAATTTGTCCAAAGAAAACACATTCTGGTTATAGTCTAGGCTCCATCTAAATGGCAAAAATTCACATGATCTAACGTCAAAACACACTGAATAACAAGAATAACTATAAAAATCCTTCATTCATATCAATGAGCCATCAACTAACCCCTTTTATTATTATCTATGGAAGTATGTACACTAAATAATTGAATAAAAACAGTAACAGAACTCAAATTTAAATAAATAGTACCAAAGCTCAAGACACTCGCTACTAAAGATAATTCCTAATAATTCAGGGAAAGAATAAACTTCTTTCTTTTGAGACGTATAACTAGGATTGGATCATCCAACTAGTTTTCATGGAGTAGCGGTCAAACAGTGACATAAAACCCATGATATGACAAGAAGTAGTTTCTTTTTGGAAACATTAAAAAGAAACGTTTTTCAGCCATGGGAGTGATGGATGCTAGGGTACTATTTGCCCTTCATTAGAATGCAGATGGAGCAATGAGGAGTTTTAATCATATTTTTCTATGTATAATGGTTCATCCTTTTCTCTGAGTCCTGTAATTTTTTAATTTTTTTGGCATTTTTGTTCATTGCCCCTATGAGAGGGGTAGAGGACAGAGTACCACAGATTGGGTGATGGAAGCAAAAGAGAACATGTAACTTCTAAATGTATGTTGGGATGTGAAAATATACCAAGACAACAAATGAAAAGATAAAGAGCAAGAGAGAGCAAGAATAGCATATATGCAAACCTAAGGCAACAATGAAGTTGAATTTTAACCTAAGACCTAATTACAATGTAACCTATCTCCAGGCAACTAAGGCAACAACTGGAATAGCAAACCAACAGAAATCAGAATGTTAACCAGGAAAGACCCATACATTCTAGGAGAAGAGCAGGGAAAACTACATACTTCCCCCATTCAGGTGGCGGGTTCCATGCAGATAAAAGCATATCAGACTTGGCATTAGGCAGGCAGTTTCTGAAGACAATATTTTTTGTTGTAAACTGAGCAATACCCACATCCTTGAAATCTCGGTCGAAGTCATAGATCTGCAAGATTGGAAAAATGAAACAGTACTGACTTGAAAATTGAGAAGAAATATAAGGGCCTATTGGTTTAGGAAATGTTCTCATATTTTCATTTCTTGAAAACATGTTTGTTGAATTTTTTCTATTTTCATTTTTATTTTTCAGTTTCACTTGTTTTCATATCCATTCACTACTCAATAATATCACCTTCAATGTATTTTATTCAAACATATTTGGGAAATGTTTTCTCCTCTTTGTTGAATCAAACATATTTTCAGGCCTCATTTTTATTTTCAATAGAAATGAAAATAGAAAACAGCTAAAGCAGACAGGCCAAAATGATCTAAGAAACTTGGAAAACTGGTTGAGAAGAAAATTTTAAGTGGTCTAAGAATTTTTTCCACTACAAGGAACACACACAAACATACACAGAGGATGGATTTAAATGGACAAATATTAAATTCTTACCATGTCATTAATCTCAGCTTCGACAAATGTTCTACCATCAGCAAGCATGCTCCATGCCACCTTGTTAATTTGCAAGGATATGCGCATAGCACAGGAAGGACTTTTGTTCTTCTCCTTCTCCATTAGCCGTAGCTGTGCAGCTTTCTGCAGAGCCATTCTTAATGATGCAGATGCTGCCTTCCTAGACTTTTGTGCATTTACAAGCTCTCTCTTCAGCCCTTGAATCTGTCAGTGGTGGAAGCACTGTTAATTACTTCTGGCCATTTTTCTTTTAAATAGGAAAATGGTCCAAACTTATCAATCCATGCTTATGCAGAAAGGCATAGTGAGATACATCTTCCAAATTACATACCTAGTGAGAGTCGTAATATTCTCCTTCCACTCCAAAAAAAAAATAAAAATAAGAGTCACACAAACCAAGTAGAAAGTAATGAAGTCACCAATGAGTAGAGCAATAAATTTTTATAGGATGTATAGGATGCTGCTGGCACTGTAAGCAAATGCAGAAGAGTACCCAGGAAACGCTGGAACAGATATAGAACTTTAAGGTAGATTTCTAGAACGGTGGATAAGTACACAACTTCAGCTTAATGATATCAACTCCAGTGCAAAGTATGGCCATAAAAGTGCTCGCCATTCTAAAAACAATAGAGAGAAAGGGAAATACTGAAAGAATCAAGGAGGACCTCTAAGAAAAGGGGAAAAAAGGGAAGGTGACCTGAAGCAAAAAATTTTAATCTAGTTTTGGCTTTGAACTTCTATTAAATAAAATAAAAAATGGAAACACTCAATAATCGGAAGCACTTTCTAATTTAAAATAGTTTAATGCCCGAGAAGTTGACAAGTAGCAGAAGGACATCTGGGACAAACAAGCCAGTGATATATATACCTAACATTGACACTTGGGTAAAAAATATATAGCAATCTTAGGTTCCTACCAATCCTACCCTTTCTAGTACACACTGCAGAAAGTAAGACTGGCTATTCTCTTGATCAACAGAATTTCTTTACTATTAGTGAGTTGTTCTACTTTCGCAAGTCGATACATATTAAAGCATTAAACATAAAAATATGACCATGTGATGTGTTAGACCTTAACTTTCTTTGAAAGAAATGCCTGCATTTCAAGAACAAGCATCTAAAAATGCACTCACAAACTATCAAATCACAAGAACGAAAAGCTTTGTCGGAAAGATTCATCTCTCACCAGCATGGACCTTACACCAGCTATCATCCAAAGTTCATCATCTTTTTCTTGAAACTGATCTCCAGTAGTATCAACCCAAAGAGACAATTTTCTAATATCATCAAGAAGCAACTTCTGTTCCCTCTCTTTCTGCTCAAGGTCGATTTTTGCAAGTTCCACCTCTTCCACACCATCAGGAACCACCTGATCTGCTTCCTCTTCCACATCTTCATCATCGTCAGCAGGAAATGGTGAGCTGCTTT
Organism: Bauhinia variegata; assembly: GCA_022379115.2. Taxonomy (NCBI): domain Eukaryota; kingdom Viridiplantae; phylum Streptophyta; class Magnoliopsida; order Fabales; family Fabaceae; genus Bauhinia; species Bauhinia variegata. The sequence continues at coordinate 17,595,586 of CM039437.1, forward strand.
TTCGAGGCCTGAGTTATGTACAATACTCAATTAGTTTGAATATTCCTAACTCATCAAGCAAGTAACCATATTTAGGACTTTATTTATGTTTCATGTGGTGGAAAAAGCTCAAAAATACATAAAAAGAACATATGATAATTTAAACTAAGTCCAAATTAAAACTAGTCCCATTAATAAGAAACATCTTTTATTAATTCATGCAATTAATAAACAGTAAAATGAAATAGAAAAACATTGCAGCACTCAACTATTGGATATAAGACCATTCATGGGCTTCACCTAACAACTTAAGCTTTTGAGTTGAATTGATTCTTGACATGGTATCAAAGCCTCTTTAACCTAATGGTCCAAAGATCAAATCCTCTTGTGGTTACTTTCCTGATTAAATTAAAATTTCAGCACATGATATGAGTGAACATGTACTTTGTTCACACATAAAGGACAAGGGCTTTAATTTAATCAACAGATTAAACCTTTGGGTTGAATCATTTTTTGACATCAACAAATAAATGATCACTGTTTTAGTCAGGTCAATATCCTTAAACCTTGAGTTTATTTGATGTTGAGAGCCTACGAATACTAATGCTAAATATGAACCTTTACCACACCAAATAATTAAGCCTACAAATAGAATCTTGACCTAGTGAAGATCCAACTGAAAAAAAACTCAGGATTTGAACTATTTAAAAGTGGTCTTGTCAAGTCATATACAACTGGGTTATACTTGCAGTTTAATGAGGTAAACTAAACTTACAGTTTGATGGTGTTTCAAGACATATATAGACTGCCGACATTATATGATAAAGAATATAGATAGATTTGGAGAAAGATTACTGTATGAGCGTTTGAAGTAGGGGAAAAAAAACAAATGATAGGGAGAGAGAGAGAGAGGGAGTCGTCCTTACTTTGGAGGACGTGCTAAGAGAAGATTGGTCAACACATCCAACATCACTTGAAACTGGCGAGATGTCATCATTGCCGTTATATTATGAGAATTAAATGTGAGCTCTTTCAAGGGCTTTACCTGCAGCAGAGCATCAAAAGAAGAATTCGACATGGTATGTTGACCACTGTGAGGACCATATAACATATAAAGCACAAAAGTATGCATGCTCTCCCAAGATATGCATGTATGGTAATAAATGTGCCCATCCCAAAATAAGGTCACGTACAGATAAGTTCAAAAATTAACAGGGAGCAAAATAGCCAACCTTCAGCTCTGGTGTCCCCCCTCTGTGCCTTGTGTACCGGAAGTACATATCACAAGGCATGAACACTCTCTCAAGAAGTGCACCTGTACGCATTACTTTTGGGGAGCTTCTACGAATTTTTGGAAGCCACTGGATCCCAGCTCCTAGATCAACATCTGTTGGTGCAACATGGGCCTGCACATGCTCTAACATAACAGATAATTCCGTTCTTTTCCATGTCATTTCAGGTTGACCTTCACTTATATGTGCATCAGCGGTGCCATGTGCTTGCTCAATCACCTCTTGACCAACATGAAGAACTGAATGAAATGACCGGGCCAAAACACGACCACTTACAGCAGCAAGCAAAAATCTACCCTGCTCAGAGAGAAACAAAGTGACTTTAAAGACATCAATAAAAAATGCCTAAAGTAACCAGTAAGTGGTTGAAAATACTTAATTCCTACTCAGTTCCAGTAAGACTATAATGAAGTATAAATGGGGTACAAGCACACATGTAATCAATTATGCTCCACAGAAGGACCATGCATTAATTAAAATTTGGGTTGCAAATTTTGTATTTCACTAAAGCTTATTAAAATTTTGGCAATAAGAAGTGAAACAGAAAAACCAAAAAAGTAATTGAAGCATTTGGCAATGAGACCTTTTTATCAAATTATATAAGATTAGAAGAAGAATATAAGAAACATTCTTTTGTTTCGCTTCAATTTCTTGCTCATTCAAAAGGGCAACAATCAATATATCGAGAACTGCCAATGCAAAATTATTTTTGAACTTACATTTGCATCCTCTGAATGAAGATTGAATTGTGGCTCAATAACATTCACCATGAAGTGCTGAGTCCCATCCTCTGAATCAATTGCGTTTTCATTTTTAGCTGGTAGGAGACCAAAACAGTGAAAACAGAGGGGGTAAAGAAGCCTTGCAGTAGCAATACTTTAAGTATAAATAGCACATAACTGAGAATAGCTACAAGGATCTGGCAAGAAATTCTCTTTCTAGGTATTTCCTATGGTAACGGCTTCTGTAGCCAATAGGCTTTTTTGGACAGCCGAACTCAATGGAATTAATACATAATCTTTTATAGATTCATAGCTCTGACAAGACTATTTCTCCTGATGTTTGTGTTGTGTTTTTTACAAGTTCAGATACAAATAACCATATCTTTTGTGAGGTTGCTTAGCAGCATTAGAATTGGCCATTTGTACTGAGCAATGGTTTGCCCATCTATTATGCATTAGTATCTGTCCACTCATTTTACAGGTTTTGGAAGGAAGGAGTGTAAAGTCCTTTGGAGGTGTGCTCGATTTGCTGGGTTGTGAAGTTTATGGCTGGAGCATAATGCTCATGCTCTTTACTGAAGAGTTCATGCTATGCATCTTTTGAGGAATAGACTTGTGTACTTCACCATGGGTATCAGGTAGTGGATTTCTTCAGGGTTACTCTTATGGATTTGCAGAAGGATCAGACAGCTTTCCTTAGCTAATGTCAGACTGTCAGCAAATGATGTTGATAAGGGTTTCTATTATACTCAGTTATTGAAAACAAAAAATAAATCTGTTCCTAAATACAGAAGTATGCGTATTTCCTTTTCATATTTTCTGTTATTTTGTTGGATCAATAGTTTAATGTACATTTGCAGACAAGAATATTTCTTCGAGCATATGAGACATACCAGATGACAAGTTGTCCACCTTAACCTGATTTGGTGGAGAAGAAAGTGATCCAGAAGTCTCTGCATGCTGACAAGAGGGAGAAGTTGCAACATTGCCATCAGAAGACTGCTTAGAGATATCATCTTCGTGGGTTTCGGCTCCATCATGCTGTTTGTTTTCCTCCAGTAATTTTCGCTGTGCAAACTGCCGAGATGGAGAAGGCTTGGGAGGTTCAAAAGCCTTGGCTAGACCACGAGCAAAGGACAAAACAGCATCTCTATTTCCAATGGTCCAAAGAAGCTTGAGACCATAGACAAACACACGCTGACAACTGTCAGCTATTACCACATTGTACCCATCATCATCGCTTGGGTCAGATCTCATGTGTTCATCAGTTTCACTATTATTTTTGAAATCAGACTTTGCAAATGTCGTCTCAACATTTCTTCTTCCTGCCTCTTTCCAGGCTACTAGCCTAGCAGGATCAGCCTTGGGTGACTGTTTTCTAATAGTGAAATAATCAGAGGACAACAGGAATCCATCATCATGACTCTTCTCTGAAGAACCACTCATATGGACTTTCTCATTGGGGTTTTTGTCCATGGAAGCAGATTTTGAGCTTTTCCGTGTCATGTTTACTACTTTTGCAATACTAGTACTGTCTTCTTTATTTAGAAAACACTTGGGCACATGAAGATCTATGCCTAGGTAAACAAGATCAAGAAGGTCACGTATGCTTTCAAAAGTATATTTCTGCTGCCTGCCCCTACCAAAACAGAGTTCAAACTTCAGCTTTGTCATGGTGAATGTAAGTCCTTTTGCTGGATCATCATTATCTAAAGGCATGTGCTTTATAAACATTGGTGTGGAATCCAATCGGAGCATACATTCAGTAATTACTTTATCTAGGGCCAGATTACCTGACCTAGCAATCCTTGGAACTCCAAAACGAGGATAGCGAGAGAAGAGTCGCAACTTATTTGGAGGAAGATAGTTCAAAACCGAGAATCTCATCATCCATACTAGATCATGAGCACTAATGTTTAGAGTAGGGGAAGCAAGTGAAACATTCTGAGATTTGCATGGAGCATCATTGGCAGTGGAATTTCCTTCAATGTTATCTCTTGTAATGGAAGAAGATGTTTCCAATGATGGAAGCAAGGGTTTAAAAGAGATGTTCCATCGCAGAGAAAGAGCAGTAGATCTGAAGGGATCAAATAATTTTTCACGAGGTTTCCCCTCAACTGGAAGAGCAAATAAAAAATGATTCATGGGATTGCCAGATTCACAATCCCAGTCCATTGTAATTTCAAGAGTAAAGACTGGGGCTTCAAGAAATGCAATAGAGACACCTGATGGAAGTTTGAAACCACGTTTGCTTGCCAAACTCTCCAAACTGGTCGGGAAAACCTTAAAATCCTTGGTAGAAAGATAAACAAGGCCATCAGATTGGTGAATTTCCATAGTGCTAGTTGTAATTTGAAGCTTATCAAGTTTCTCATATGGATCTGCACTTGCCAAAATATCCCATCTGGATTCAGATATGAATAAGGAGATTTTTCCATGAATATAATTTCTCATATCATCCCACCATGGTAAGCTCTTCTCTGTTTTTGGTGGAAGAATCAATGGGCCAGGATTTTTAACACTTAGATTAGCCCTACGGAGTGCCACAGTGAAAGCATAACTTATATCAGCAAAAACTGGTTCAAAACCAACTCCAAATGCTACTTCTACTTTCTGAAAGTGTATTGGCAAATCAGTGTATGTCTTCATGGGTGGAGTAGTACCACTAGCTGATCGAAGCAAGCGTACCTTTCTCCAATTCCCAATATAGACATCTTGAAAAACTTGAGGTTGAAAGCTTGTTGCCTAGTTGACAAGAAGAAAAAAAACAATGACCGATAATTAATAATTTTAGGTTGAATCTTCACAGGAGGGAAAAGAGAGAACTCTGTAGTTCATTATAAGTAATAAGAAATATATTAAATATTTAAACGTATAGTAACATGAATATGAACATTCATAAAATAGACACAGTAAAAATTCACAATGACACTGAATCATGTTCATGGCACATTTATACTATTCCCATTAAAAAGAATAAACACAACTTGGAACCTTCGAAGGAAACCAAAAATCATGTGTCGAACTAAAACTACCAACTAAACAGTTCTTAATGACACCAAAAGTACTACAACCATCTATTTTAACTCATTTGTGATAGGAACCAGAGTTTAGCATGGCTCAAAGGATGATTAGGTAGACCAGCTACGGAGCCCAAACACAAAGCCTAGGATTTGGTGGGTGTACTCCAGAAAGAAGCATGGGAAGAAGCCTGAACGTGTGTGATGCTGACCTCGCACAGGTTGTTAGAGGGTAATTGAGTTTATGGAGAGGGGCGTGAGATTTGGGAAGATTATGCTAGTAGTGAAATTGTTTTAGGGAAGGGTCTCTCTCCAGAGGGATGCTGTAGGAGCTTTGAGCTCTGGAAAAAGTTTTCTGGTGAAAGACTCGATCCTCATTCAACAACACAACACAGTTTTCTGCCATTCTTCTCTGTTCTGTGTTAATTTTTCTGCAGAAACCTATCAATATGCCTCAAGAGACCTATTGAGCAGGAATCTGAACATTCATGTAAATTTTTTAGTTTTGTCATCTTTGGTTCACATATTACTCTAAAGAGTACTTAAAAGAAATCAAAAGTAAGATTTAGATGCAATTTAAAAATCTCTATTAGACAATCAATGAACATTAGTTATTTTTTCTTTTCTAGAACCGTCTATGAGAGAAATCAAAATAAGATTTAGATGCAATTTAAAAATCTCTATTAGATGATCAATGCACACTAGTTATTTTTACTTTTCTAGAACCATTTATTGTAACTCAAAGAACACAAAAAGAAAAAGATGTTTGATAATTTCCTATTGGTAAGTCAAGGTAGAATGCATGAAGACACCAAACATTCTTGACCTATATTTGCTCATTTTCCCCTAAAATTATGTGAGAGATGAAACCATTGAAATATATTGTAAAATTCTGATTTGTTAGAATGCTCCAAAATCTTGCTATCCTACATTACTGCAACATATGATTGAACTGAAATTAAATAAGAAACATTATTTTCACCTTGGCAGTTTATTAATATACTGCCAATCCTTAAAAGAGTCGATTGGACCAGAGAGATAAATGGATACCCAATACACAGATTTGGATTTAACGAGCTCCACCATGGTTTAAAGGAAAGCTATAATAGTCAATGTGCAAAAACCGCCTAAAAACAAACTTAGTTAAACCAAAGCTGAAGAAGAAAAACTAACCTTCAGCTCATCTATGATGAGGTCAACATAACAGAAGAAAAATTACAAGCTCAAAACTGAGTAATATATCTGGATGGATAGTATTCTGGTCTCTAATTTTCCTCCTATGGTACACAATCTATTAACCATTTGTTGTATTCTTTGAATCTCAAGTTTCTGAACAGTAAGGGGATTTGCTGTATTCTTTGAATCTCAAGTTTCTGCGTATTAAAGGGATTCTCTCATCTTAAAGATGATGACACTACAATCTGATCATATGGAAAACTATGAATGGAAGAAGAAGAGGCATTGAAATATCTTAATCTTACCTGTTGAGCCAGCACAATACAACCTTCACATTTACCAGAACTTCCAGAGAACATAGGAAGTGTGTAATTCCGAAGTTGGACCACAAGAGAACCTGTATTTAAGAGAATATTTGTCCCATACAGTCGAGAAAATGGTATATCATTTTCAAGAACAACAGGATCAAGCTTCTTCACAACCTCAATCATCCCAGCATCTCCACCATCAATTTTTGTCAAGGTTAGATCTAAGTCCAAAGCAGATACAGAAAGAACAGAAGTCCTGGAGGTGCTAAGTTTGAAACCAGCTTGAAACCCTTCTCTATAGGCACCTGATCCTTCAGAAGGCACTAGGTTCTGACATGCCTGGTAATATGATTGGAATGATCGCTTATAAATTTCTTCTCTCATTTTCTGAATAGTCGATGCATCTTTAACATCAACCACAATGTCATTAAAGTATATATTCTTTTCTTGGGAAGAATTATTGGTGTCACTCATTTTCGGACCATGTTTGGACTTGGATACAAATTCATCCAGAAAGTTCAACCTGACAGCTAACTCATTGGCTTCCTTCTTCATTAGCTCAGAGTGTTCATCAAGCCATCCCTGGATTGGTTCCTCTTCAATATCAGCAGTAAGCTTGCGTATGAAGAATTTTATGCATCCAAATTTTATTGAGCTGGACTTTTTAACTCTGGTGCTCTCCTTCTTCACGGGAAAAAATAGATTAGTTTTAGCGGCAATTATGAGCTTCAAACCGCGTAACATATCCTCAATGACATCATCAACAGCGCGCAATTCCAATCTGTATGGCAGGCAAATGTGAACATCAAGACCTTGAATTACCCAATCCCATGTTGTGACAACAGACCCTTTTGCATCAGTTGAACTAGTAGAGACACTAGGAATTCGTGAAATTTGCATTCGGCTGCTCTTGAAAGTTCTGCACCCATTCAAACTAAGCATAAGTCCTTCAAGGAGCACACCTATACGGGCATTCTCAGAGAAAATTGACTGAACCTGTACCAAAGCATCAACTCCATCTCCTAACTCAGCAGATATACTCAACATCTCAACATCAACAGCAAAAATAGATTCTTTCTTCTTGTGCTTTTCAAGATGCCCTGTTTCTACAGTATCTTTTTTCAAATTAGTGTCTGTCACATTAGACACATCTTCCATGTATTCATTACCTTGCTCTTGAAGCTTGCTTTTGTGTACCATCAACTTCAGCTGTAGTACAAGTTCAATTAGTGATAGGTGCACATCAGGTCCCCATCCCAATGCAATATTGGTGGCACTGAAAAGAGAACAGACAGAAACCTCTTTGAGGCCACCTGAACGTTTTACAAATTTAGCATTTTGCATGTCAAACAGGGCTAGCTTTGTCACTGGCCTATTTTCCTCCATATATTCCTGATAGATAGATCTGGCACTTTCTAGTTGTATCTGTGTGGACTGTTTTTCTTTGTTCAGGGATAAATTCAAATGATACATTTCCAGAGAAACAGAGTACTTCAGCTTCTGGTATTCATCAGAAATTGTGGACATTATGTTTGCATTACGGGGAGAACCATCTGCTGACACACTTATTATGACCATACCACCTTGCGACCCATAATTAACTCGCTTAGGATCAGGAACAACAGTATTTTCCAAGCCTGACTCACCCAAAACATAAACTGAACATCGCACAAGATTAAATTTCAATATTTGAGTTCCCTTCCCTGAAGGTTTTGATGAACGCCCCCGACCCTGAGTTGATGTTTTCTTTGAAGCAGACACAGTTTTGAAAAGAGCTTGAAAGGATCTGGCCGTTGATATGAGTGATTCTAAACGCTTGAAAGTTAAAATAACTCCCATGTCAGTCACATCAACCAATAATCCTAGCCTACTCTTGGAATTATCTTCTTCAGAGGACTCTGTGCCCTTTTTCCCCCAATCCATACTAGCCTTTGAAATTTGCAATATTGAACCATAATTTGATTCCATGCCTAAAAAGCTTGCTTTCAAGCATTCCTGGTGTTCATCCTCTAAGCGCAGATTTATCTCACCAAGTTCTGCATGTACTGTAGTCCCCGTATTTGAAATGTTGTTTGCAAATAGATGCAATGATTGTGAGCAACCCTAGAGATGGAAATCAATAGATGGATGCGTTAAAGTCAATATCAAGAATTTAAATCAGTTGAACTCAAATTTAGAAACAAAAACTATAATACATCTCAAAAGCAAAACTCAAGAGTTTAAAACGATAGAGGTATAAACTTCACAAAATAAGGAACTTCAAGAGTAAATGTAGAAAACAAATATCTCACGTGTTGTAGCAACATATTGAAAACTCCAACATAAAGATAGAAACAATATGCATATTGCATAGCTTCACCATAATTTCCAGTATCAAAATGTGAGCAGAGAAATTTGTCAGCCGCCAAAACAGAGTGCAAAAATATTTGACCCAGTAAGATGGGAAGCTTAAATGATTTTCAGTAGTAAAGTGGATGAATGCCAGTGCAAACTTAAAAACTTGAAAGGCACTTCACCGTCCAGAGAGCTTTCCTACAATGTACCATTGCTTATGTTGGTTCCTTTTCCAGAAGACAGCAGTAAGATCATTTAATCGTTATTTCTCTTCCTTTTTTTTTTTTTTTTTTAATATTTTGCTTTTTGAGCCTTGCTTCAAACAAGTGGCATCCCCATTCAAAAGCAAACTGTTAATGGTGCCATAAAAGCCTTGAACCATGATATTTTCTTTTTGATGAAAGAAGAAATTCATATCATGATATTGTTAAGCCCTTCACTCATTTCAAGGCAATATTTAGTTATTTACTACCAATAAAACGAATCTAGCCTCATGTTCATATATGCAATAATTTAGAGTGACATTTTCAACTTTAACTTAATAACACCTCATTACTTTAAGTCAAAATAATAGACAAAGAATCCAACTAGTTATCTAAATTGAGATAGAGCTAATGCTGCCAATTGGAAGAGTTAGTTGTGCATGACATCACAAAAGTAGCAGTATACCTCCAGGATTGCATAAAACACGTTTTCATCTTATAAGTAGCAACAGAACCCCAACCCCACCATCCATGCACTTCCATAGTCAAATGGGGAAAAAAAAAGAAAAAGAAAAAAGAACACAGACTATAAAATTTGGAACCTCTGGCAAACAGTCCCAAAATAAACACTCCAACAATTCTTTTGATACCAGAAAAAAAAAAAAAAGTCATAAATAAATATAATATAGGCACATTACTTACATGATACACTGCTGAACCAGCAAGATTGGACAGCATTAATCTCATCTCAGGAGCCGAGAAAGTGCATGTCCACACAATGGCCTTGTTATCAGTTGATTGAGGCTTTACAACATCTGAAGCTTCATCACGAAGTACCATCTTTTTCTTCTTTGATAAATGGAGGAGCAACCAAGGCTTTAGCCTGCTCATTATGATGTTGCACTGTGTACCTCCTAGCTTAATATCAATTTCAGCTCTGACAGGTGAGGTTGGCTGAAGAAAATGAACCACCAAAAAAAGGGGAGGGAGGAGAAAAATAGTGAATAGGCACACCAAGAAGATGCAAGAAAGAACATGTTACTGTTATAAATCATTAATGGGTTTTTGAATGCTCTGATACCAAGCTGGAAACTAGAGAAGAAATGAGAAGGAAGAGCAAAACCAAGAAACCCCAAAACAGTCTAGACCCTTGAGACATATCTGAATACCAAGCCACCAGAGCTCCACCATAAACAAGACAAACACAACTGCCCCAAATACTATAACTGGCAAAATTCCTCAGAAAAAGGAATATTCATTAAATATGCTCAACACAACCCTCACTTATCCTCCAAGACAGAAGCCAAGTTGAACACAGTATCTAGAGGAATAGAGAACATACAGAAAAAGAGAACAGAAAGGTAGAGCAAGAAGGAACTGAAGAGTCATGTCTCTTCATCTATCCTTTTTTAACTAATTATCACATACTTTACAGACACGCATACATATGTATATACTACATAATAAAGCAGAATTACAAAATTACCCTTAATAGGATAACAAAAGAAATTCTCCATTTGCACTCAACATCCTTTACACCTGCCATAATTTATTGCAGAGGTTATTCTGTTATCATCATTTATCAACCATACTTTCTTTGTATCCCTTCTTTCCTTCCAATGAACTACATTCTTCTTTGAAGAACACACACAAATAGAGACATATATGAAATTATACTTTTCTACCATAAGAAAAAGATCTATAAAGTAGAGCCACCAGAGGCCATAACATCGTCCAGTTGACATTACTAGAGTATTTGCAACTCATACATAAAATTCTGCAGACATTCTTCAATATGATCATGTGGCTTTGAATGTAACTAATCGTTTAATCATATCAAACTATACACTAGTTTGCTTTACAAACCAACTTCTTTAAGATACTTGTATGTTTACCATTTTCTTGCTTTAATAGTTATGCAAGGTTTGCATTTGCAATGGAGTAGGCATGATTGAACACAGATTAGAGAGATATTAGGGCCTGTTTACTTTAGCTGTTTTCTGTTTTCATTTCTTTGTGAAAATGACATTGAGGCCTGAAAATTGTCTGGTTCATTAAACAAGGAATGTTTCCTCTGAAAACATTTTTTGAAATATATTGAAAACTGAAAGCAAAAAAAAAAAAAAAAAAAGTTCTTTTCAATATTTATGGACTTCTTTTTCTTTTCTTTTTTAACAAGAAATGGCTATTAGTTTAATAAAATTCATTGAAAGTGATTATTGGGTACTAAATGGATATGAAAACAAGGGAAAATGAAAATAGACAAATATATTATTGGAAAACTAGAAATGAAAATATGAAAACATTTCCTAAACCAAATAGGCGCTAAGCTTCCTTAAGTGGATTGCAAATAACTCACCTGCAATGGGACATACACAAATGAGACCAAATCCAATTTCAATATCTCCAGGACGGAACAATCACCTTCTCTAAAAAGCTGTAATATCAATGGCAATATGGAAAAAAGAAAATTGTTAGGAAAAGAGAAAAATTGAAAATCATATCACAAGGGCTTCAACAAAATCAACAGCCACACTTCATACATGAATCTCACTAAACTCCAGCTGAAAATCAAGGCGTGTACTCTCCCCAACATCATCAGTCGATAGTGATTTGATACTTTTCAATTGGATGCCCATGATGTTATTTTCAACAGAAAGACCACGTTCCCGATGCACAAACCTTACATCCAGCTTTGGTAGATTGAAGCCAACCTATCAATGAGAAGATAATTTCCAAAGCTGACATTAAAACTATGCTATTAAGCTCCTGAACCATTTTCCAAGCTACTTTGGTTTAAAAAAACCAACGATTATATACCCAATATGAAGCAAAAAAGATACTTGAATTCACATCAAAATTACAGAAAGGAAAACTGAATATCCAATTAATCATCAGAAAGCAGACAAAAGATTCCAACAGGGCCTTACATTTCCAAACTAATTATGTAAAGAAAATAGAAGAACACAAACAAGGTACTCAGAGAGATATCTGACGGAAGCAGATCTACCCAACAGCCAAATTCTAGAACCTAGGAAGCCAGAGACAGTAACAGAATCAAAACTTTGAAGAAATAAATCAAATTACACAGTTTATGTCATTTAAATTTCTGATTAAAAAAGAATGAACGAACATTACATATAAAAAAATGAGATCTACAAGGAGGAAACCACAAATACAAGTATCATGTGAAGCGAATGACCATTTATATCGCAGAATAACAAAATAAAGCATGAGATAGATGGATTTTTTTTTTTTTTGTGACCTAATCCTTCATCCTTATGTTCTCTCATTCTCTTTTATAAATGGAAGTCTTATTCTTAAAAAAAAGTGAAACATATTTCTACACAACATATTTGTAAGATTAACAAGTAAGGGATATGCATAAATTCACAACCTTTTCAGGAAACATAGAAATGTGCTTGGAGAGGGCTACAAATGCTTGCTGCTTCTTGGCTGGCTTTTTTGTGGCCAGAGTATCAGCACTTGGCCCCATACCTCTGTCAGAGCCGGAAGGAGGATCAGATGAATTCTTGCTTTTCAATAGCAACCCTTCATTCAAATTCAGAGTGAGCACTCCAAAGGAAATGTCCACATTCTTGATAATTATACCCACTTCCCTATGTCCAAAAAGAACAACTTAGAAGGGGAAAAACTACAAGGAGAATTTCATAAAAACTACCAAGGGACGAACTAAGAGTATAGAAAGAATTATTTTCGCAATTTGTAAGCCAAGGAAATAGAAACAAAAAGTTTAAAAAGAAAAAGAACTAAGAATTAGAAATCAACGGCATCAATTATAGACAGGAAACCCTTGGCTCCTCCTTCAATTGGGAAAAAAATGTAGAATTAACATTAAAAAGAAGCATATAGGGAAGAAAAATACCTATCATGCCCAAATTCACAAGAGATGGAGAATTCTTCACAGATAAAAGGAGCTGAAGAACTTTCTACAGCAGCCATGGATGCCTGGCCAGAAGCACCACTAGATAATTGGTCACAACTAACCTGTGGCTCAACAATGTGAACAAGAATAGGTAATGTTTGTAGCCTAACAAACAAATTTAACTTGGATCCACCATCTTTAGATATATCCACATTCAACTCCTTGATCTCAGCAGTAAATTTAGGTGTCTGCAAAATTCAAGAAAGGATTCCAGTGAACTGAAGAAAAGATTCTACAACATCTCAAATAGAGATAGAGAAAACAAAATGCAAGTTAGCTTAAAAAGTGAATGGGTATTGGTATGTTAAACTTTATTATGTTCAGTATCAGTTTGGTTTGTTCATTATTTTACAATAAGAAACTTTACTGTGATAGTTCAAATGTTACATAAAACTTAAGGACTTCACAAGAATGCACGCATTCCATTTACATGCAGATAGACTGATGGAACATGCTTGATCAAAAAAGAAACCTTGCATCATTTTCAAAGTCAACGATTCACAAAAAATGAAAGTAAGTGTTCTTCAAATTTTTTCATATACAGAAATTTCTATTAATCACAAATACCGTGTAGGTCTCTTAATCACAAGTACCATAGTCAGCATGTTGTGTTCAGGTACACAAGCCTAAATCACCATGTTATGAGATGTGTACCTTCAGAACCAGATCTGTCACACGGAGTGAAAGATATCTTGCAATATTGGCAACAATCTTAAACTTTCCTCTACCAGAAGCATGAGATTTCCGAGATTTAGTCTTTGTTGAGTTTGATTTGGTCTTTGCTGAGTTCTTATTTGAGGGCCGCATAACAATTTCTAAGTCGCATATTAACACTTGCAGCTTTGGATCCCGAGAAATAAAACCAACACCAAATTTGACCAAGGACTGGCGTAAGCTGAGTTTAATTTCACCAACAGATACAGACTCAATGGCACCCTGTACGTTTTATAAATCAATATATGAGCTCTTAGAAAAACAAGTCTCTTAAAAAAATTAAAGGAACAACTAAACTTCAGTATCTTATATGAGTAATATAAATAAACAAATAAAACAGGACTTGACTAAGAACCCAGAATGGGGCTGTATAAACCCAAATCAGTTGAATCAAATTGCCTGTATGGTTCTGAAGCAGAGGCAAAGTTCGTTTAGGTAAAAAGGCACGGATAAACAGTGATTAATTTAGGAATAAATGTAAGAAGAGGGATTAAATAGCAACATGAATATTCAAGGTTGAACACTAATTACAGGAAGAAAATAAATAAATAAATAAATAAAACAGGGGATAAAGGCTAAGACCAACCTTTTTAAACTTCACTACCATATCTTTTAAACAATTCCATCCGCCAACGCGAAATCCAACAGATGCTCCCACAACCTGGCTCAAGATCCAAGCCAGCAACCTAGAAGAAAATCTGTACAAATAAAATAAAAATAAAAATATACAATCAAATTGAATAACAGGATGGTTGAAATGCTCCAAGTCTCCATTAAAACGAAACAAAGATTAAAAAAAAGACTTCCCCAGTCACGCAAGGCTTTCAAATAGTCCATTATCCATTATTGTTTAAAATGTCATACATATGTGATACAAACTTAACATATGTCATATGAAATTTAGTTCACGATTGGGGGAGGAAGGAAGGGGGAGAGTAAATATATGCTTAATATAAGAGCATCAAACCATAAAAATAAGTAATGATCGGAAACTGCTCTATATGCTAAAATTCAGTACACACCAAAAAAAAAAAGTGTAATGCGCCTGTAAGGAAAAAAGATACTTACATGAATACGAGAAATATTGTGATGGAAATTAGTAAGAATCCACTGAGGAAATTGACAGGAGAAGCTGCCATCTTCAATCGGAAAAAGTTAATTCTCTCAGGAAATGGGTGAATTCAATCTTGTTCTAGAAATTCCAGATGAAATATTAACTTGATTCTCTTGCATAGCTTCGTTGTAGAAGATATCAAAACAAATTAACCCTACAATTAAGGTGGTAAGATTTCATCGAAATAAGCAAGGGTGCCTAGGCGAATCAGACTTAGTCAGAGCGTCCTGATCGGAAACGTCGATTAGCTTACATTTAGATCCGACCCGTGAGGTACTCGGTGATCGAAGACATGGAGAGAGAACCAGGCAGTGACTGAGGTCACAATCAGGAGGGAAGCGGGTACAGGAAAAAATAGTATGGACGACCGGGTGTCTTTTTTCTCGTGAACGGGGTTTTCGGGGATACGTGCAGGGAGATTTCATTGTTTGGAGAACTTGCATCGTCGACTCTGAACGCGTCCATGGACGTGGAATGGAAGAGAAGTTTGTCAACGCTGCGTTCTAGATTTTAGGGATCGGTGGCGGTTGTGATGTTATTTGATTTACCCGCGATGATCCGCTTTTCAGAATTTCAATGCCAATGCTTTGCTTCTGTGCCGTGCGTGTCTAATGGAGTTTATAGATATCAATATAGCTTGTACTTTTCTTTTTTTTTTAAAGACAAATGTTCATTCCAACCCTCGCTTGAACTTGTAGTAATCCTATGTATGTAATTTTATTATTGCAACTCACTTCACCTTTTCTTCATGTACAGTTCAAATTTTTTGGTAGGATCACGTACAATTCAATTTACTTTATAGCGAAGTTAATGTAAAAGTATATATATAATTATGCAACTAAAAATGTAAAATTGCATACAAATCAATATATATATACACACATATAATTGCTATAAATAATAATACTATTTATTTGTCATATGATAAATTGTGCTAGCTTAAATTTGTAAATTAACTTTGCGATTAATTTTTATGTGTATATAATTCTCATATTTGGTTTAGAATTCTAATTTCCAATTATAAGTATTATATCAACCATATAAATCAAATATCGTTGCAATAACTCAAGAGGAGTTGGAATTCTTGTCTCGCTAAAAATTTAATCTTGATTTTGATTTTGACATGAAGATATATATGTGTCTTTT